>PYWC01000022.1:2117706-2140186 GCA_003182015.1 Tuber magnatum | reverse complement strand
GTTTTACCATCTACTTTACTCTTACATCTGTGTGAACTTTTGGCGATAAGTTTGAAGTTGTTTGGTGCGGTCGCAACCTTGGGATCCATCTTCCTAGGGGTGTCCCCGTTACATATGCCCTCTGGCTTTAGGGCAGGTTATATCGATAAGGTTGTGAGATTGGATAATGGCTTTCACAAGACAATAGAAAAGGTAATATCCAAGACCCCATATACTCATAACAGTTCCACAAACTGTGAGTTACACATATCAGCGCATACGCACACATACGCACGGATTCATATGTCCAAATTAAAAACCCTCAGGTGCAAAAGAAAGGATATGAATGATATGATAAATCCTTGAGTTTCGGAAAAAGACGATATCTAATTCATCTGAATTGTTCCTAAATACTATACCCGAGTTGTTACATGGAGAATGCTAATCGGGTTGTGTGTACATTAGCATCAGAAAATGGGTATTGCTATCAGAGCTTCATCTCAGCACCGGCAGCACTTCATTGAGATACAGAACTACAGGGTGGAGATCCTAACTGTACTCATTTACAATGTCAAAACACAATGGAACTCGACTATAAATATGTTGCAGAGGTCTGTGCGGTTGCGTGGATTCATGAAGGATTGGTTACAAACTTATCCGGATTTTGCGCCACTGTAGTCCATCCCCGAAGAATGGAAGCAGGTTGAGTCCATCTTGGAAGTACTTCAGCCCATCCAGTTTTGGACCCTGTGGATATCAAAAACACATGGAAATATGATTCATCGCGTATTCCAAGTCTATCAGAACATCTTTGACCATTTAGAATCGCAAATCGGAAGGTTGGAACGCAAGCGGATGCAGTCGAAGGTTGACATTAGTGAAGGTTTGCTGAGAGCAAAACTAAAGGCAGCAGTTTATTATGGTAAAACTGAAAACCCAAGAGGCCTTCTGTCTGGCCTTGGAGCTTGTCTCAACCTGTATTCCAAACTAAACCTATTTTGTGAATAGGATTTAGATGATGCTGCTGGTGAGATAGATTATGAGAAGTCATATAAAAAGAAGTTTATTTCACATTATGATCTTTACTACGCACCAATACATGCCTGATGTCCTGATACACCAATTCCACTAAGCGGTCCAAATAGTCGATTAAAGCATCTTCATGGATCGAGATCGAGAACTATGGTAGTCAACGAGGCACTCACGTATACCGAATCAGAATCTGAGGTCGAACCTCCAGAGCCAGCTACCGGAGCCTCAGATTCCATGGCTGACACAAATCCAACCAGCATCTTTTACGAGGCAAGCATACTGGAGTGGTGGAAGCTTAATGCTGGTAGGTTCCCCACTTTAGCTCGGATGACTAAGGATGTTCTTGCAGTCCAAGGAGGCAGTGTTGGTGTTGAATGGATATTTAGCATGGCAAGAGATGTAGTTCCGTATCGCCAATCCCGATTGAAAAGCAGTACAATCAGGGCCTCAATGCTTGTCAAATCATATAAGCACGAAGAATTACAACGAGAGCTAGCAAATCAGGACAGCGAACAGGAGGCAGCAAGGTTGGAAGAAATGACAGCAATTGAGGATTACCGTGGTTGGGTAGATAAGCAGGACCAGAGTGATGAGGAGGGTTACGACTGTATCTCTGACGATAATGAGTCACAAAAAAAAGACACAGCATGGTCTTTTGTTGATCAGAATGGAAGACAGGCATTTGGAAAGGAGCCAAGGCCCATCTTGCCTGATCGTGGCTTGGTTCAATCTCAATATGCACGCCCTCTACCAGATCAAGATCAAGATAGCAGTGAGCAATTGGCAGGCTCGGAAGAGTTAGGGGATGACTATGAAATCTGGGACAGCGTGGTAAACATGTATGTTGGGTCTGACACTAAGGAAGAATCCCAGGAGGAAGAGCCTGAGACTGCGGGAAGAGTTAGTGATCTTGAAAATGACGAAGTGGATAACGCAAATGTTGCCAGTATAGATCCAACAGGCCAGCAGGAGGTTTGCTCTGAGGAGGATGTTTATCCAGAAGCTCCCGAGTCAGCTCCTATGGTGCTATGGGTGGCCCAGAGAAGAGGATATGGGGGCAGTACGAGAATTGGAGTTACAACAAGGAGGCGCACTGGAACAGGTGGGGAAGCAAAGAAAAGGTCCAGATTAAACTAGGTTAAAATCTGCTAGGAAATGTTCCTGCATTTACAGAATTCGATTAAGGGTAATTAATTTGGCTTCATATATAGTTTTATTGCCCCTGAGCTATACCCACCAACAGCAATGTACACAATTAGTGATACATGTGTATTAATAGAGCAGTGGACATCAAGTGAATGATATAAAATCATGATCACGATTTATACGGTCGGGAGTGCTATGGGTACAGAATCATATGCTTGGAATCATGTGCAAAGTAATAAGTACGAAGTTATGCACGGAGAATAATCATACGCCCAAAATTACGTTTAGGTGTGCCATAGGGTCATACTTGTAGAAATATGCCCAAAATTATATGTATAGTCCATATGCACAAAATCATACGCCTAGAAAATCATACGCTAAAAAATTGTAAATGCTATTAGAATGAAATTGCCGTAGAAAAACCAGTCTCCAGGAATGTTGTAGGTAATACAAACCTACCCGGGTTGCTACGGTTTCAATGCGTCATGTGACCTGTTCATGTAACTACCCTTGCACAATAGTTTCTATTCCTCTATTCTCCCTATTCCCCTATTCCCCTATTCCCCTATTCCCCTGTTCCTCTATTCCCCTACTCTCCCATTGCCTACAAATGCAACTATGAGCACTCGCCTACATCGCGGCAAACAGTACACGAGCACGAGAACTTGATGTGGAGGCCCCCTATGCTACCCCCTAGATATACCATAGCCATTGTTCTATATCGAATGCCCTTTATTCTATCCTGCTTTGAGCGGAAAGGAAGCTTGCTTTGGGCGAGTTTGGGTAGTTCAAGAAGACTATGGGCAGGTTATCAAAAGGGAAGGAAAAGGAGATTGTGAGGCAGAAATGGAAGTGGGAACACCGAAGAAATGATAAGCAGGTTCAGGAGACTCTTAACGTGAATAAGGGCGAGCACATTTCGAATTCCGGCATGGCTAAATATAAGATATTATCTACAAGCATTTAATAAAGTTCTATACATTTAAAGCATATACTGATCCCTTTATCAATTGTATTGGATCTCTGGCTACCTATCCTATGGCTCACCGGCAAGATGCTATATAGCATGAAACGGAATATTGACCAGATGTTGATCAAGCCCAGGCACCATGCAACATATCATTGATCGGCTGATTTCAATGTTCTGGACACAATTCTTTCAGGGCCTAAACGTCAGCCGGACTCCAACTTAGCAGAAAACTTTGAGGAGGAAAATGAGCCAAAATTGCAATGCGTCACAGGCAATGTTGTGATTATAAGGGATGGGTAAGTACTTAACGATACTCGTGACTGTATATAGGCTTACACAGTGGTTCAACTATGATTAGGCATGACATCCCATGTGTAGTAAAAGCTCAGAACAAAAAGGCCAGCTGACTATTACCTCAAATTGAGCCAGCAGTCCACAAATACGTTCTTCCCGGAATTTAGCCGCAGATTATACCGGGCATGATGCAATGGGTACATGGGAACACTATAAACCAAACGAAATACCAGGCATTTGAGATACTGATGCCGCTACTGACGATCTTATGAAGGATGCCATGGCTCTCCACTCTCCAGAAGGAAATGCGAGCAGCGAGCTTAACCCTGACAGCACCTCAAGAACACAGGGCTCTATTATTGGGCACCACTTGTTTATACTAAGACTAGAAAAGACAACGAAGGATATCAATCTTGGGCCAGGACCAGCGCAGTTGAATAAGTCAAAACCCACCATTGAAGCACTGAGGGTATTTGCCCAAAAGCTTCTACCATTGACTCAAACTGTGGAGGCTTTATTTCACGCCTTTCTCCCTGCAGAGTATTCCAAATACAAGACTCTCTATGGGACCATTTAGGATGGAAGAGCAGACAATGTTGATGCAGCATTTGGGATGTGGACTTCACGTTCGCTGGTCATCGATGTGAATACAAATAACCACCAGGACGTGGAATACTTACACTATGGATGGTGTGTTGTTGTTGTATTGGGAGATTTTCAAGGCAGCGATGCCTGCTTTCCAGAGTTTGGAGTTAAGATTGATTGTCCTCCTGGTACTATAGACTATTCTATCTCTTCAACTATATGTGTGACTAACGTTTACCATCTAGGCTCTGTTATTTTCATACGCTCGGATATGGTGGAGCATTATATAGGATCTTTTGTGAGCCATTGCTATAGTGTAGTCCACTTTACACATCAGGTGGTACATGATGCATATGTGGAGAGGACCAGGAAACCATTGTAGGAATTCAGCAAAATGCTGGAATGGTGGCAGAAATCACGTGGAAACTTGAACGTGTAGACAGTTGTTTCTCATTGATTTGTCATGTATGTGAAAAGTATTATAAATAAAACTAGATATATCCAAGTTAGCGAGGTAGTCATTCAGTCATACGCCCAAAACCATATGCCCAAAACCATACACCCAAAACCATACGCCTAAAACTATATGCCTAAAACCATACGCCTAAAACCATACGCCTAAAACCATACGCCTAAAACCATACGCCTAAAACCATACGCCTAAAACCATACGCCCAAAATGATATACACAAAACTATAAGCCCAAAAGTATGCACCCAGAGTTCTATACCGAAAACAATACGTCAAAAATCATAGGCCGAAAGTCACACCCTCTAAGGATCAAATGCCTGGGGGCATAAGCTCAATTATATATAATAGTGGTCATGATACGTCAGATACAGCAATAAACAGATTTTTGGCTAGTCACTAGTGATCAGTCGTTAAGTAAAGCAGGGCCTCGCACGGTTGGGACAAGGGGAATTTCAGAATGGGGCCCTGCCTGGGTAATAAGTGGGGAAAAAAAGTGCCCATCCCATCCAGCGGCCTGTGCAGGGCCCTGTGGAAGTCAGGACGGAGGGGGAGATATAAAAGTGACCCCAGGCCATGTCGAGGGTGGGGCAGGAAACAGAAAACCCGCCCCGCCCCACCCTGTAACGAACACTAGTGAAAAGCAGCTTTTAGGACCTGATACAGACTATCCGAGTACCTGGTGATGCCCGTTGGATTATCAAATGCACCAGCTACATTCCAATAATAGATCAACTCCAAGTTGGGCAAGTACCTGGATATATGCTGTATTGTCTATCTAGATGGTATACTCATCTATTCAGACAATGTGGAATAATACCACTGAGATATCCAGAATATGTTGTACATATTAAGAGAAGCCAAGGTCAAACTAAAATCTTTGAAATGCGACTTCCCAGTTAAAGAAGTTGAATATCTAGGATTCATTGTCGACTGAGATGAGGTGTGAGCCAATCCAGTCAAAACAGTAGCTATCGATAACTGGAAAGTACCAAAAAGTATCAATGGAGTACAGAGCTTTGTAGGCTTCTGTAATCTCTATCAATGATTCATCAAAGGATTCAGCCAAGTGGTCAAACTATCCTACTACACAACAAAGAAGGGAGTCCAATGGGAATTGAAAGAGAAAGAACAGTGTGTATTTGATGAACTATCAAAATGACTTACAACAACACCAATATTGCGATACTTTGACCCTGTACTACCCATTATGATTGAGACAGATGCATCCAACTATATAGGCTCTAGAATCCTCTTGGATCTCGGAGATGATAGGTTATGGAGGCTGGCCACATTTCGATCAAAAACAATGTCTGCAGCAGAGGGAAACTAGGATATTTATAACAAAGAACTATTACCCATAGTTCAAGCACTTAAGGAGGGAGGAAGTATATGTTAGGAATCTTACCAGTGATTCGAGTCATCACAGACCATAGGAACCTACTAGCATTTACTAGCACCAAGGAACTCAATAGACAACAAATAAGGTAGAGTAAAACATTAAGCCAATATCACTTGCAAATTGAATACTGGCCAGACAAGAAAGGAGCAAAATCTCATGCATTAATGCAAAGCACAGAGAACTTCCCAGGCAGAGAAGAAACATGGTTGCAATAACAAAGAATGCTTCTTCTGAAGGAAAAACATCTCTAAAAGACAGAAAACGAAGACAGCAGACACGAGTCGCTAAACAAAATAACCATAGGAACTATCAATAATAAAAAATATAAAAAGTAGATAAAATAAAGCACAGTCCATGACAGAGAAATAAACGAGATTAAAGAGGTCCTGAGGAGAGGCCTGAAACAAATAAAAAATGTAGCCTAGGACTGTACTGGGAAGAAGATAAATACATATGGTACAATGATAAGATAAGGCTCCCTAATGAGTAAGCCTTACTAATAGAAATGATAGGAGGAAATCACGACATCCCACATGTGGGGCACAGCAGAACAGCTAAAATGGTAGCATTGATTCAATGATCATATGACTGGTCATCAATACACAACAATATCCAATGATATGTGAGGAATTGCAACACATGTTAATAGATGAAAATGGTTTAACATGCATCTTACAGGCTGCTCAAACCACTTGCAGCTCCTGAAAGACCATGGCAATCTATAGCAATAGATTTCATTATGGAATTACCAGAATCGAATATTCATAATTGTAACTGGTATAGGTACTAGGTTATGTTTTATGTTTTGTTTTATAGTATCATTTAATACTTGTTCCATTTCAAAGGTATCACTTGATACTGGGAATGTTTTATGTTTTGTTTCGCAGTATCACTTGATGCTTGCTATGTTTCAAAGATATTATTGTATACTTTGAAAGGGACTATGTTATTGCTCATGCTGATGATGAGTGAGAACTGGTATTTAAATACCACTGATTCCATGATGGAAATAGCAGACTTCAACTGACAGTATTCTAAATATACTTAGTTGAATGGTTACTTCTTGATCACTTATTACACCTCTTCGAAGCCTCCCTTGGTTTACACAGCTCTTACCTCTTGCCGAACAAGTGGGCCATCTGTTACTATCATAAACAAAGCATGATTAGCACCATAGGTGTGAACATGTTACAAAAGTAGATAGAAGGTATAGACTACAAAGGCCAATAAGGACTTGTATAAATAAAGTACACATGGGAAGGTGCTCATAAAATAGTAGGCTTTCTCAGGTGACTTGATAGTTAGCTACTAGCAAGACACCAATGTGAAGAAGTTTTTACTCTAGCAGCCATAATTGAGAGGTACCACAAAACTAAACAGCCTATGGAGGTTACCAACTAGATTGTATTGACACATGCATACCGACAAGGATGCGGAAGAAGTGCCAAACAACCCTTAGCATAGAAGGTTGTACTTGAAAGGTTGAAGTAAACTAATTGGTAAGTTTCTAGCATAAATTCTGACTACTTAAATCTATGCAAAAACTCTCCTCCTTGAACACAATCAACATTCTCTCAAGACTTTAATTGAGTAAAGTATTTGGCTTAATGATATTAAGTTTTACCAATTACTTTATTCTTTCATTTGTGTATGCACTTTTGGCAATAAGTTTAAAGTTGTTTGTTGTAGTTGTAACCTTTAAGTCCATCTCCCTTGAGATACCCCCTTACAGCTAGTCTGATACCCGATTGGACTACTGCAGTACTCCTGCCTTCTAGATATCACTATTTTCTCTCTCTTATACCATACACCTTCATGGGTCTTTTGAGGTTCAAGGTAGACCACCTCTACCAAATGTATACTGGCAAGAATTATCTGGCTGTCCATGTCTCCTAGCTCTTATAAAACAAACTCTCTCTCCATCCTTTCTGCTAGGAGTGGGATAAGACCTCGGATCATGCCATTCCTTGTTGCCTAGCTATGGCCCTATTGTGGGCTACCTACCCTCAGGGCATCACCAACCTGGGGCCTGATACTCCTGTTTGGACCTTAGCATCTCTCTTCTTAGAGTCAGTTAACTACATCTCCTATACTGGAACAGAGTTCCTGCGAACCATGCTAGCTATTAGAACACTTACTGTCTTGGCCTCTGCATCCTCTCAGAGTTTGCCCTCAAGTGCTCCCTACTCCCCTTGCAGATCAGGTTTTCTTTGCTTATATTTCTTTACATTATAACTCTTCTTGCTAATAGATTCTTGTGACAGCAGTTATTGGGAATATTAGTAGTAATTTATTTTACATTTGTTTATTGCCTGTTGGGCTTTTGATTTGACAGGTGGTAGAGTTCTTTATTTGTTTTGTTAGTCATTGTGAGAAATGCTTAGGATTTTGTTTTCCCGCTTTAAAGGAATTGCCGTGTTGTTTGAGTTTTATTATTTTTTTTATAATTATATTGAGCTTAAGGCCTTTTGTACATTATACTATGAGGTACACATGCCTTTTTGCGCCTGAAGCAATAAACATATGGAAGAAAAAAAACTACTCGCAAGTCTTGAAGCAGCTTTGATTCGAGAATCTCAGGAATGAAGATGACATCCACCAGCCCCAGTAGGATAAGGCACCTATCGTGAGTGGATAAGACGTGTCAAGAGAGCATTTGAGAACAGGATTCAGGTGCAGAACTCTAGTCTTTCCCCTGGAGCGGAGGTTGGCAGCGACGGGCTCCGATCCGCCGATATATCTAATTGATTATGTATTTACAGGGGCGTTGCCAGTGTAATTAGTCCGCCGGATAGTGTTGGTTTGTTGTTACTCATGTACTATCACTCGGCACAAGTTACCAGATACACAAGGTAGATATCCAACAGCATAATCCCGGCGCCAATCCAAACAAAGGCAATTACTTTGCAGCTCAAACGCCAGATTTCCAATTGCCAGCTTAAGCAAACAGAAAACAGAGAACACCTCAAACCTCCTCGATAATTTCGCTCTGGTTTACTCTCTATATTGATTGTCATTATCCCCTGAAACCTGGAATCGTTCAATATGCCCTCTGATAAATTCGTATACCATGAACGTAACCGCCTAACCGCGCTCCCGTTAGTTTTTCATCCCCTCCTATGCAAGCGGTATGGGGATGAGAACTTGCCTGTCCGGGGGCTACTCTCATAATTCTCGGTGTGATACCCTGGTAAAATGCTCGAAAACCTTCATGTTTGAACATGTCTTTTGCAATGAAGGTTATTCGCTTGAGCGCAGATTCTCCGGACCTGGCTTCGGAACGCTGGAGTCTTGTTTCTAATAGATGTCAGCCGCGCTACGACAAGTATGGTCTAGCAGAGGGACAAACTAATTGTGTCAATCGGAGCATTGGACAATGGCCCCATTGCACCGGATACCAATCCTAATAACAGATGTTGGTAGCTGGGGAGTTCAGAGATATTTGGCTGAAGGCTAAGAGCGTATTGCTTCATATAGGTATAAGCAGTAAAGTTCACTGCTTGGTTCGTCGATTGCCGTAGAGCTGTCAATGACACTCCTCGGTATAGCGTTCTGAACCCTTCTTCGCGTACGACGGTATATGCTGCGTGCGCTGCATTACGGTATTTTGGTATATCCAATGGATCTGCCATAGAGTGGTGTTGCGCTTGCAGTCGGATTTTAATCACTAAAAAGAATGAGCACAGACCAAATCTATAAATTCCTAAAATTACCCACCCTCCATGGGAGTAACAACCGCAACGGCCTCCGTAGCTCCCGCAGCAAGTCCAGAAATGAACACAGCTTTAGCACTAATCTTCCCCGTCTCCGGGTGGACCTTTGCAAGACCCTTGTAGAACTCAAAAGAAGAAAATCTGATAGCCATTTTTGGTACGATGCCTGTTACAACGGCTCCAAGACCTTTGTACAAACCTAACGGAGTTTCACGCTTGACAATCTCCTTTCCGACGATGAAGAAGCCTTTACGCTTTACCCCCGGTGCTCGGTTCCGGCGGGAGAGCTGCATGCGGACCTTGATTGTATCTACGGATATTTAACATTAGAGGCATGCGACCGTACCCAGAAAATCGAGGGACAAAGAATCACCTAGCGGATGGCATGCCAGTGCTTCGCAGAGACCTGCTCCTCCTCCAGCTGTCCACGGTTGTCAGTCACATTCACGTATATTTCAAGGCCGTGGTTACAATACCAATTAAATGAACCGCAGCCGTTGGCTTCCTTTTGCTACTCCCGTTCCCATCCCCGTTCCTCACTGACATCTTTACCCCGAATATGATGCGCACAACAGACCAGGGAATCGTAAAAATGATTCCAGAGATATTAAGTAGAACGAACGCAGTAGACAAGCAGAAAGGGGTCTCCAAAAGACTAAAAGAGCTGATATCAGAAGGCAGTTTCGAGTACTGTAACGTGAAGAGGGGAGCAAGCACTATTTAGCTCCTTAAGTTTGAGTCACAGGCCAAAAAATAAAAATAAAAACCACTCTTTTTAGTGAAATCCATTCTTCATCCCCAGGGATAGGAAAGGTCATGGTCTTCCTCTCTAAACCCGAGGAATCCCGAGGGAGGCTCTTGAACGCTAGGCGTTCCATAACCTAGACTATGTCCTGAAAACAGAAGGCAATCACACTTCATCATTTTGGACCTTGTCTTGTGGCTCGGGTCGAGCGGGGGGAGTTTGGGTGAGTTGGTGGTGAGCGATGTTAGCGTCATGTCTTTGGTTTGGTTCTGTGCGGTTTCCCCGATTGCTGTGGCCCGAGGTTAGTCGGACGTGGGCAATCGGAAGTTTCCATGAAAGAGCCAAAGAGGCGTGGGAAATCCCCTTTGGGCGTGAAGTGTTCTTTCACATGCTGAAGGATTGAACACGGATAATTCGATGAAGGCAACCAGTAGCACAAAACAGCGCCAATCCCCAAGACAGCAGATCTGCCCTACGGTAACTTGACGTTAACTCTGAACAGCAAATTGGCACGTGCTTCGTGGGGTCTCGGAGGAGAATGTGGGCAATAGCCTGCCGGTCCACAGATACCCTCTCATAATGATTCCCTACCGGCCCCGGTGCTCGAGCACTTAATCCACCCGCCACTTGTAGGCACTCGGAAATGCTTGGCTCTTATGTCTCGCCGGGCTGGGGAGGCTTGGGCCCGGTTTTCCCACAAAAGGCATTCATTCCCTCGGGCTCAGGACAGAGCTATCCGGACATAGTCGTCCACCGGGTTTTAAATACAGTAGACTCTTTATCCAATGCATTCATCAGTACCTGCGGCTATCCGTAGGCCAAAAATCGTGAACCCAACCCCTCCACCCGCGTCTAGGAGTACCAAGAACGATGTGTCATTTCCGCTGTAACGGAAGCGGGCAGGTACAGTAGCGATTGATGCCGCAAGTTAAGGGTGCCGGTGCCGTAGCTGATGCCCATCCCGACAGGATCTTACTCTCCCATCTCACCAGAGCCGTCATCCGATATCGGCTCCAACATTGAACCAGTCACCTTATGAACCCAACAACACTGAATACCACACCAGAACAAGTAATCAGCGCCTGTGACAATTCGAGAGGTAGCGCAGTGCCGATATACATACTGTACAATGCCGATTCGATAATTGAACGCCATACATTGCAAGGCATCCTCAACTTAGCCCTATCACGAGACCACTAAAATCCAAATATTCCTATTTCGAGACTAAACCTTTTGCTATGCGCAAAGACTTAAAACGCTGCTCGTTACCCCGTGCAGACCATCCTAAACCTATCGGTGCTCGCGAGAGTGTGCAGCGTGAACACTTCCATCAGAAGGCTACCTATCAGAGAACTGCCTGAGGATGATAGCTCCAAAGAAGCTTGAACTCCCCCTGCACTACATCCTGACCAAGAATTATGCCTGCAGCTATGAGCACCGAAATGGAGTCAGTAGGACAAACATTAGAACTGTTTCCGGGCCTACGAAAAAGCACCTGAGTCTCTACTAGTATTCGAAGCAAAATTGCTTTCTTGACATCCAAATAGTTCAGAGCTCGATGCAGATGTTGTGCTACCACCTCCCCTACGATCGGAAAACGGCCCCGCATCCGCACGGTTCACACGGCAAACCCGGTTCCATATTATTATTTTTGTTGAATCCTAGAATTTATTTGCTTAAGGTGCAAACCTCCACTATAAGGACCCCAGGCTCCGCCCCAACCACCCTGCCAAGACAAAGCTAGCTAAAACAGACCACCCATTGCCCCCACTTTCACCATTAGGTATGTGGGTCAAAAAACCTCCTAGCGCTGGCCAAGGAAAAAACAAGCCGCCCCAAGTCCCTCTGGTCTGAAACCAACCGCATATCCCATATAAAGAAGGGCACCACAAGTAGACAACTCAGCCCATGTAGGCAGAGAGCAAGCAAGAAAACCCTACCCATAATACATCATTTAAATAAAAGAAACCAAATTCCAATAAAAGAAACCACCCTTGCAACGTGTTCACACCTAGAGTGCTAATCACACTTTGTGTACGATAGTAACAGGTGGCCTGCTTGCTTGGCAAGAGGTGAGAGCTGTGTAGACTAAAGTAAGCTTTGAAGGAGTGTAATAGGAGATCAAGAAGTAACCGTTCAGCCAAGTATATTAAGAATACTGTCAGTCGAAGTCTGCTGTTTCCATCATAAAACCAGATGTGTTTAAATACAAGTTCTCACTTATCTCTAGTATAAGCAATAACATAAACCATTCAAAGTATCAAGCAATACCTTTGAAACATAACAAGTATCAAATGATACTGTGAAACAACATATAAAACATTCAAAGTATCAAGTGATACCTTTGAAACATAACAAGTATCAAATAATACTATAAAACAAAACATAAAACATAACCTAGTACTCATACTGGTTACATCCCTGATAAAATAACAATATACCAGTTTTCACAATGCCCATAGACCACTGAGGGGTATGCTGGATAACAAGGAACCAAAATTGTCACTTGAGTTCGTGGTGGGAACACCAGCTTGGTATACCTGGCCCTGTAGAGAAGTTCATTATGGACAAGCCAAGCAGAGGTACAGCCTAAGGCAGTGCTATACTAACCACACGTTGCCAGATATACCAGCTATCGATATGTCAAAAGTCCGACTGTACACAGGGCCAAATTGCCAATGGACTCAGAGGGATAAGAGTATTTCGTACCCGAGTAGTTAAGCAAGAGGCCACCACAATAGGGGGAGGAGGTATGTTTAAAGTCCAACACCTAGCAGAGGCACTGAGGGCCAGATACCAGGAGGGACATGTATTTCATTTAAACCCAAACGATAGAAATTTTTCTCACTTACCCAAGCCTATGAAGCCCCAAAGTTGGGCAAGGGAGGAGGATTGTGAGGGTGTGGTGGTATTTACCCCCATCTCCACCTGCCTAAATAGGAAGGCGAAAATAGGGGTCCGGAAAGTAGAGGAGAGGAAGCTTGCAAACCCGGTTCCATACACTCTGCTCGAGTTGTACCGGTATATGATAGCCCGTTTGACTCCACGAGTTAGGTTTCTTAAGGCATGCCTGTATCTGGATCCCCCATGCTCTCCTGCAGCTTGAGGCCCGGCCTGCTCGTCTCGCGGAAGTCCCCCATCGCTATCGGCAATTTATCGTAAGGGGGCAAATTTCCCCTGGGTCTTCCCGGCGCGGGGTTTCAGGCTGGTGGAGCAACCCCTTGTCAGGGGCCCTAATCGCCAGCAGGGAAATTTACCTTTCCTCCCGATACCTTCTTGCCGTACAGTATGATAGAAACAAAACAACTTGCTCCGTCTCAGTAATCCTGCACCGTCGAAAAAGGTGTTCTCCGGCTCTAGCCTTAAGCCCGAGCCAGCCGGTACGAGTATCAGGCAAGCTGTCACCCATTGCAGGTTCCGAAACCTCCAGGTTTCGGGGATGCGAGATAATGGCCGACGCGCTCGCTTGTGGACTTTTTCAACACCCCTCGTGGCGGTGTGGTTGCCAAGAGAATCCCGAAACCCCCCCCCTCAAAGTCTGCTATCTAGAAAATACATACCACCTTCTTTCCCCTGGAGGTTGCTCTCGTGTTCCATACATTTTCATCCTCCACACCTTCAGCAACAACCCTTCGCCATCTCTCCCATTGGTTCTAGCTTTATTATACCTCCGCAATGGCCGGTCGTTTTGTTAGATCCTCCAAATATCGTAAGCTCTATCTCTCCAAAGCAATAAAGCATGCGTGGAAACTGACAGATGGGTCTCTTCAGGCCATATTTATGGAAGGCCCACGAGAAAGGTACGTTCCCATCTCGGCATTCCCGCCACCAAATTGTCTGCAATCCAAGCTAAATAATCAATAGGAACAATGCTACGATAATCTGTATACACCCTCTTAAATTTCCATGCGCTAGGCATTCCTCCAAAATTCAAACTAACCTTTAATCTCTGTGTAGCCACATTTCAAAGAATGCTTGGGATTCCAACATCATCAAAGCCAACCCCCACTATCTCTCTGTTAATTGGGAATCTGGCGGAGGTGGAGCCTTTGCCGTTATCCCACTGTCCCATCGTGGCCGCTTCCCCGAACAAATACCCCTTTTCCGCGGTCACACAGCTCCAGTTCTCGATACCGATTGGTCTCCTTTCAATGATTCACTCGTTGCGTCTGGTTCTGACGATGGGAAGGTCTTTATTTGGACAGTACCAGAAAACTTCTCTGTGCTCTCAGACGACGATAAAGGACCAACCGATGTCGATCCAGTCTCCAAGCTGGCTGGCCACAGCAGGAAGGTTGGTCATGTGCTTTTCCATAACACCGCCGAGAATATACTTGCTACTTCCTCGGGGGATTACAGTGTCAAACTCTGGGACATTTCGTCGGGGACTTGTTGCCGTACACTCGGGCATTCTGAGGTTGTTCACTCGATGTCCTGGTCAACAAATGGATCTATGCTTGTGACTACTTGTCGCGACAAGAAGCTTCGTGTCTGGGATCCCCGGCAAGAGACCGCGGTTCATGAGGTTCAGGGACATACTGGGGCTAAAAACAGCAGAGCTGTTTGGATGACTGGTGATGTCGGGGGTGATAAGATTGCCACCACCGGTTTTAGCAAGATGAGCGATAGGCAACTAGGTCTCTGGGATGTGAGAAATCTCGAAAATAGTCCACTCAATGGGTTCGAGTCGTTAGACACCATCTCCGGCGTCTGCATGCCATTTTGGGACGAAGGAACCAAGTGCCTTTATTTGGCAGGCAAAGGGTAAAAGCCGACAACAATTAGATGAGATTATCTGCTAATAGCCAGACAGTGACGGTAACATTCGTTACTTCGAGTACTCTAACGATGAATTCATATTCCTGTCAGAGTACAAGAGTGGTGATCCCCAGCGAGGTGTTGCATTCCTTCCAAAGAGAGGAGTCGCTGTGAGCCCACTTAACCCGCCCCAACTACGAAACGGTACTAACATGCCTTCATCCGCTTAGCTTCATGAGAACGAAATTATGCGGGCGTTCAAAACGGTCAACGATACGTATATTGAGCCAATCTCCTTTATTGTACCACGTCGCGTAAGTTTTGGCCCTGAGGCTATTGTATCAATTGCTAACATTGAGGTTTACAGGCGGAGACATTCCAAAGGTGTTATTGTGATTCCAAATTGCTTGTCAGATAATGAAGCTAATTGTAGATAGCGACATCTACCCTCCATGCTTCAATGGCGAGGCGGTTCTCACGGCGGATGCTTGGCTCGGTGGTCAGAACGCCGAACAACGAACGATGGACCTCGAAACGCTCTATAGCGGTGACGGGCAATCCAGTGCAGCTCAAAAAACACTGAAGACACCGTTCACTCAGTCAGCACCCTCCGCGCCTGCTGGCGCCGTTGCTGTAGAGCCCATACCCACTAAGGCCACTATTACACCGCTCCCTAAGCCTTCCTCAGAGCCTATAAAGGCTCCCGCGAGTCCAGTCAAGGAAGGCCCTGCACCTGTCCGAGCTCCCTCGGAAGAGAGGGCCCTCAAGTCTGTCCCAATTGAGGAACCGGCCAAGATTGCCGCCGACAGGATTCCAGAGCTGCCTGATCCAACACTCCAGGCTAAACAGGGACCAGCCAAACAAGCCATACCACCTCCTCAACACTTAAATGATCCTGGTATTGCTGACCAATTGGCCCGCATCACCTCACTTCTAGAGCTTCAGGCCAAAACTCTTGCCAGCCAAAACGAGCAGCTGGCAAATCAAAATAAACATATTGCCGAGCTAACTAGGAGGCTTGACACCAAAGCGAACGAGGAGGGTAGCGGAAAGGATGAGATCATCCGAGAGTTGGAGTTGGAGGCATCCAAGTCCTAAATTAGCGAGTGATGGTTTATGACAATTGCGAGAAAAACCGGCCGAGTCCACCCGACATCCAGTGATTATCTGCTTTTTAGATACCCGAAGTAGTGAATAGGGGAGGCTTTTCTCGTTTCCCTTCTATTTTTCTCCATTTTTGTTCTGCCATCAAGTGTTGGGAGAAATTTTGATGTTTACGGCATTAGGTTTTACGAATTATAAAATTATCTAAAATACTGTTGCCATGATCAAAACACTGCATGTAGTAAAAAATTTAAATAAAAAAACACTAGTTGCGAGGGTATCATACTATAGAATTCACAAAATCATCTGTGTGGCCAGCAGTTACCGACTTCGAGGGCAAGAGTACGAAGTACAATCAACACCCCAGCCCAGTTACGATAGCTATCATACCCTCTAAATCACATGAAACCGCATGCCAATCAACACCCCCACAAAAGCTCATGAACCGCATGAAAAAGTGGAGAATTTCAAGATATCTAACCCCGCATCGCCAAACCAAACAAATGCGAGCAAACCCAATAAATTGATAGAAAACCCCATCCAGCATGCCGAATTCCCACAAAGTTCGCCAGGCAATGGATCCCGGAACCGCAGCCGATAGAAAAAAGAAAAAGAAACCCCCCCCCCCCCGCGCAAACACGTTCAAAGAGCGATATCCCCCCTATCCCCATCCTCATCGAAAACAACATTGCACCACTTCCCACCCCTCTCATTCCTAACCCCGCGAATGGCCTTCTTCAGCTCCCTCACCCTCAAATCCCTCGCTGCCTTCAGGGTTGGCGGCACATCTCCGTGCTGCCTCGCGACGACGGTCTCCACGTTCCTCCATGGTCCACACCACTCCACGTCCTTCAATTGCTCGTACAATACCCAATGGCAATTGCTCACATCCAGCCACTTCAGCCCGAGCAGGTTTCTCGCAAGCCGCTTCATACCGTCCGGTGTGTGCTCGGCCCACCCAGCGAGTGAGAGGTGGGTGATGGTTGGTGGAACGGAGGCCGCGAACGTCAATAGCTGAGAAAACGGGACTGGGACATCTGGGTATGCGAGCGATAAATGCGTCAGGTTCGGGAACAGTGATGTATACCCCTTGCCAGTATCCTCCTTCCTGTCGTCCATCTCGTCTTCCCAAGATGCCGAAACTTCCGCCTGAGGGCGTTTTTTTGGGCGGAGGAAGCGCATAAGCTGCGGAAGCATCAATTCGGCGTTTAAACTCCTCGACAGCTCCAGCGTCGTGATGTCCTCATCCGGACACTTGAACAGCACTTTTAAACCCGAGAGCGTCACGCCGGTAGGGGCGTATGTCGCGATATAGGAGAGAAGCAAGGTCTTCACGTTCGGTGGCAGATGCTGTAGCCAGTGCTGGTCGTACAGGATGTGCTCCTCCCAGCGCAGGGACATGGCTTTGAGAGCGTAGTGCAGGAGTCTGCGGTCATCAACGGGGGTCATTCCTGGAAGGTATGATAACGGGTGCTGCACTCCACGGACCAAAACACCTTCACTTGCGCTTTGCTGCTGGTTGACTTCAACAGGCCCCTGGTCACCTTGTACCTCTGGGTACAACCAGGAAGCTGGCGGCGGTGGGCCCGGCACTCTCCCCCTCATTCTTCCTCCCATTCCAGCTCCAACGACGATTCTCCGCGCGGGGGGCGGTGGCGGCGGTGCTGCATTTTCGAGAATTCCCTGGTATATTGAGCCAATCTCCTTTATTGTNGCTTCAGAGCGGAGTCTTGCCAGGATCGAGTTCACGCTTGTGTTCCCTCCTGCTCCTGGAGCCGCAGAGGAAGCTTTTGCAGCACATGCAGAGCCTTTTTTAAAGTAGGCGTGTGGGTCCGGTGTTGGTTTGGGGAACTTGGGCTTGTGCCTTTTCACCATTTCAATCTTTTGTTTCTTCCGCTTCCGCTCCTTCTTCGGGGCGATTGCACAGTTGGGATGGAGAATGGATGGCAGAATTTCCTCCAGCGGAACTTTTTGTGTTTGCGAGAGCATGTGAGTAATGCGGAGAACCCTAACCCCTTGTGTTTGCCACAACTTCACGGGCTCATCATGCACCTCAGGCATTCAGCCCCGTGCTGAAAGAAAGAAGAAAAGAAAAAGGTATCATATCATACTACTGTACCGATAAGTTTTATATATGCATTGAGTGCCTAATCTCTAGTTAATCCGTCAGCTTTGTATGCAAAGAGTGGTTAGTTTACATACCAAAATCTTTCGACTCGAAAAACTTGCATAAAGGTTTTTCAGCTCTAGGGCTAAATGCTTCTAATACTCGTATGATACACAGTCTCTTTTCTTCCTTTTCAGGCCCATCCTGCACCGGCGACATACTGGTAGCAGTAGTGTGAAGATTGGATCTTGAACTCGTGGGGCTAGCTAAAGGAAAATCTAATTCATCGCGATCCAGCCAACAATATATTCCCAGTAAATACTTCCTACCAATATCCGCACTTGTCAATTCCTATGATACTATGATAGTATTGAAGCCCCCCCCCCTCCGCCACCGAACCAACACAACAGCACCTCTCCCGCCAGATTGTGCCCCGTCCCGGCCAGAAAACAGAGGAAGGGACACCGTTGACGTACGGTACCGTATCAGACCGGTAAGTGGGCCAGACGCAGAAGCGAATCGTTTCATACGTGAATCTTGGTCAAATCCCCATTGCGGAATTTCCTCTCCCGTCGGATGGCAATTGAGATTTTCATACTTTTTTTTTTGGACATTTTTGCAGCTGGTATATTTAGTAAGCTAGAGTATCGGGATCATACTCGTGCAATATAGTACAACCAATCATCCCCCCTCCCGAATCCCGCTTTCTCCGCACCCGCACCCGCACCCGCACCCACATTTACAAAAGAAAAAGAAAAAAGGGGCCTACACTTATGGTATCTATGATACCAGTAGGTATTACCCGGTAGACCATGCATTATCACGACATAAACCCACCATCCATCCATCCACACCCGCCACGCCGGACGGTAGCAACCATACCAGTACGGCATTTTTGTATGATATCAGCCCACAAGCACCTTCGTTTAAGCATGGTCTCGGGGAACGCTGCATCGTACGCACTTTTTGTTTTTTGTTCTGCACTGTACTGTACTGTACCTGCTTGATGCCAGATGAATGCAAATGGGATGCGGGTACGGCACCGCACCGTATGTACAGTACAGGCACAGTCGCAAATAATGTACTGTACAGTGCCTCATCCTGTTATTTAAAAAAAAAAAAAAGACTACGATATGCATTGGAGCCCGCTTTCCCTCGCTTTTGTGATACTGCTGGACGGGTATCATACTCGCTGCGGGTTTCGTCTCATGGGCAGCGAGAGTTTCCTTGCCTTCTGACGTAGCATAGCTGCCGTATTTATTATTCATTCGCTTGTTATTGATTTATATGTTTATTTATTCATTCGTGATGGCTGGACAGGTTATCCTGTTTATTCATTCTCTATCCTGCGTCGTGCTGCGGTGGGCTATGCTATATACCGTTATCCGTGTCGTTAGGTATTCGTGACGGCAGTGAAGGAACAGCAGTTGTGCAGTAGAGTGCACGCGTGTTGAAAGCATCACAATAAGGCCTTAGTCAGAAGCCAGCACTGTACGGTACTGTACCCGTAGACTGCGAAGACTACCGTACTCGAGTATCGCATTACTCGTAAAGGATGATACAGTACTCGAGTACGAGTACAAGCGTGTTCGCTCGTTCCTCATGTTAGCACTCCAGCCCACAAGTTACCGGTACCGTCCGGCCTCGGAAACTATCGGACGAATGGATTCTCGCGCATACCGGTACCGTACTAGTACCGGTACCCTATCATGCTCGGGTGTGATTTTATTTCATTCTATTTCATCATTTTCATTGTTTTTCCCCTTTTTCGCGCTCACGGATAGGGACATGGATGAGAGACCATATGATACGACGGTGCAGGTATTTTTTCTAAACCCCCGTGTTCCGGGTATGATACCGGTACTCGTACCGGCTGCCGATAGCACTCGTACCTTTCCACCCGGGACGAAGCATCCATCGGTGAAAGGATGGGAATTAGAGTTATCAGATCATATCCAGAGCCTCGGGTATTAATAGTTTCCCCTCTTTTTCTTTTTTCCTTTTCCCCAGTAAATGCACCGTCCGGATCCCGACCGCATGGAAATACTTGCAGGTTGGCGGGAATCGCCGTGCTAGGCCGCAGTGCTGTAGGCTTAGCAGATGCTTTTTTTTTATTTTCCCGGTCTTGGGTGGGGTAGGGTTCCTGTCACTTTTGGCCCGAACTGGGAGAATTTATTTATTGAGAGCCCGGAGGTAACTTAAAGTATCGTAGGAGGGAGCGGGGGTTGCCCCATCGAGTATGATAGCCTGCCGGTCAAGGGGATCCGATGAGCACCCTCGATTGCGGATATTGGGGGTCTTTTGGGATTTGACGGGTTTGCACGGTGCGCCTTGTTAGGATAACGCGACTCGGGAGTGGCATGTTAGGGACTGGCTGGCTGGCTGGCTGGGATTCATCCAATGGTGGGGGGGGGTGGAAAAATGTTGCCCTATGGTATGATACCGTAATAATTATTAAAGGTGTTTTCCCTCCTCCGCCTTCTTCCTTTATACTCTGTTCTCGAGTGATTAGGGATTGGAGTGGGGATTTATATTGTACGGTGCTGCGTGAGGATTACTCGGGCAAGCAGTGGATATGATAATATTATGCACTCGAGCAAGTAAGCCGTCGCAGGCAGGCAGGCAGGCGGGCAGACAGGCAAGGCTGAGGTGGAGAAGGGCGTCGCGGTAGGCAGAAGTGAGCGATGACATGTCCGCCAACCAATCGCCACAGTACTCGTACAGTAGCTGGGCCCGGTTAGGCGGTGCGCATGATACGGGTATGCATGGTATAACGGTAGACGAGCAATATCCGCACCGGTCCGGTTCGCCCAGTGCTCGTGAGGCTTTCCGGGCAAGGTAGGGTTCGTTCGGAGGTGAACCTGGGTCCCCGTGGAGAATGCTTACGGGATCGGAATGGACGAGGACGGACGGACGGACGGACTGACGGCTGGGTTGGATGCGATAGGAATCATAGGATGAGATGCTTCCTTCTGGCAAGAAAGGGGAAGAAATGGCACTGTAC
Organism: Tuber magnatum; assembly: GCA_003182015.1. Lineage (NCBI taxonomy): Eukaryota > Fungi > Ascomycota > Pezizomycetes > Pezizales > Tuberaceae > Tuber > Tuber magnatum. Next base: position 2,118,879 of record PYWC01000022.1, on the reverse strand, counting down.
GACATGATATGATGGGTTATATATGTTTTTCTCTTCCCTTTTTCCCCCTTCCTTCCCTTCCTCCTAACCAATTGTTCTGATGATGGGTGACGAGGAGGGGGGAGGAGGAGGAGGAGGGGGAGGAAAGGCGGCCCCATCGTACTGTAAATATGAAGTGTTATCATTCCTCCTGCACTTTCTAAGCGTTTTTATGGCCTACGGTAATCATGGTCCGATGTAACGCGTGATATGTACAGTACGAGTATGATACTGTACTTGTATAATAGGAGTACAGTACGCCCAACGAATGGGTAACCTGGAATGCCGTGCGGGCAGAGTGGCGTACCCACGGAAAAAGGAATCTCACCCTCTCATGCATAGCACAGCTACTCGAGTACGGGAGCGGGGGTCACTTGAAGTAGGCAAGCAAGCAAGCCCGATCCAGGTTGGTGGCGAAGAAGAAGGGAGTGAGGTTCTGGTCATGATGCAAGAAAAGTCCAGCAAGAACCCCTCCGTTTCTCCCCGGCCTTCTACTTCCCTCAACAAACGCCAGCGTCGCACCTGTTCAACCTTTTTTAGGGATCAATTGTCGATTCTGACTGATCACACCTTCTGTCAATTGTCACTCTGTTCCTTTCCTTTTTCTTTCTTCTTCCCTTCTTCCCTTCTTCCCTTTTCGCGGCTGACTGCTTGCTTTCTGCATTGGGGGTTGTTTTTTTTTCCCTTTCCTCCCCCCCCCCTCCACCTTCAGAGCTGAGTTTTTTTTTTTTTTCCTTTACTACAAGTTTTCCTCCTCTTCGTTTTTTCTCCTTCCTCCTTCTCTCTCTCTCTCTCTCCTACACTTATGGTATCTATGATACCAGTAGGTATTACCCGGTAGACCATGCATTATCACGACATAAACCCACCATCCATCCATCCACACCCGCCACGCCGGACGGTAGCAACCATACCAGTACGGCATTTTTGTATGATATCAGCCCACAAGCACCTTCGTTTAAGCATGGTCTCGGGGAACGCTGCATCGTACGCACTTTTTGTTTTTTGTTCTGCACTGTACTGTACTGTACCTGCTTGATGCCAGATGAATGCAAATGGGATGCGGGTACGGCACCGCACCGTATGTACAGTACAGGCACAGTCGCAAATAATGTACTGTACAGTGCCTCATCCTGTTATTTAAAAAAAAAAAAA
>PYWC01000022.1:2104271-2116646 GCA_003182015.1 Tuber magnatum | reverse complement strand
TTTTTTTTTTTTTTTTTTTTTTTTTTTTTTTGCCCCTAACGAATCTGTTATCTGATCGTGTGATAAACTAATTAATTATTATTGTTATTAAGGTTGCGCACGGGTCCTTACATATCTCTGATCCAACTTCTCAACGCCTTTCCCTCGTCCAAGCCGCCGTTGGATCACTTGCTGTGCAACCTTCCAACTTTAATGCCGAGGTTCTACTCTTTGTCCAGCGATCCCCGCGAATCCAAGAGTAAAGACCGCCGCATTATCGAGATTGCCGTTACCATACACGAACATGAAGAGGGATGGCGTGAGGGTAACCGTACGGGCGTTGGCTCCGGCTTCTTCGAGAGGTGTGCCAGAAGGATTATTGACGGAGGTGCCGACGATGTTCGCGTTCCAATGTTTAGAGGTCTCATGGCCAATCCCCTCGCGAAACAATTCCAGACGGATGGTCCGATGTTGCTTATCGGCGCTGGTGTTGGTATCGCTCCGTTTAGAGGATTCGTTCAAAGAAGACTTCAGAGCGCAAATTGCGCCAACAAAGTCTGGTGCGTTTATTACTAATCCAATTCAGACCGTCACCAATTGCTGATAATCCAACCCCAGGGTCATCCAAGGTGTTCGTGACTCTCTCTTGGACGAGTTGTACTCTGGTGAATGGGGAGAACACGAAGCCAAGATCCGTAGTGTTGTCCAATCCCGTGTCGGTACGGGCCGCTACGTGCAGGAAGAGGTTTTTGCGCAAGCTGATATTGTCTGGTCCATTGTCAACTCCCTCGACGGTCGTGTCTTTGTCTGCGGATCATCCAAGGGTATGGGCGAAGGTGTTCATGAGTCTCTCGTCAAAGTAGTCATGAAGAAGAGCATGCTTGGTCGTGAGCAAGCCGAAGAGTTTTGGGAGCAGAAGAGGAAGGATGGGCAGTATATTGCTGTTCGCCCCCCCTCCCCCCCCCTTTGCTGTTTACCATGAATTTGACTAATCATTGTTGCAGGAAACTTGGTAATTCACAGCTGTGCCATCAGCTACGCTGTTGGCATTTGTTCTTCCTGCAATGATTCCTCTTCTTGGTCGACTCCATAAAAATGTGACAGTTTTGATTGTGCGCTGGAATCACATTTCCTATTCTCCTTTCTGTCTTATTTTTTTCTCTCTTCCCTTCTTCCCCTTGGCTGCTAACTTTGTTGTTGCTTTTTTCATATGTCATGTATATCTTAGAGGTGGGAACTAGAACCGGATTTTATTTTTTTCGTCTTTTCAGCTTCTTTTCTTGGGATAAATTTCTTGTTTTCGCGATTACATACCTATTAGGCTAGCGATACTGTGCGCGGAGAGGGGCTGTTTTTGCAGGGCATTGGTAATATCGTCATCATCGCGCTGCCGTGTTCATAAGGAGGTTAATCTTTCTTTTTTCTCTTTCTTTTCTAGCTATTGTATTTAGTTAGTATTTCTGTCGGTCATACAAGCACAGTCTCTGACCGTGTTCAAATTCGAGGTCGGATTCAAACCAAGCTATGGCTATAATTATGACAACAAGGGGAAACATCGATATCAATGGACATTGCGAAACGAGGAATTGGAAAAGAAAAGAAAGAAAGAAAGAAAGAAAAAAAAAGGGAAAGAAAAAAAGAAAAAAAGAAACCCACCTTTTCCACACCATGTGTAATTTACCGATAGTGTGACAATAATACTTTTGACTTTAGTGTCTACTACTACTCGCCCGCTTATTCCTGCCCCAAGCTTCTACAAAGGCGATTTTTTCCTTGACGCCGAGGTTCAACCTCTTGCTTCTCGCGATTCTGGCGAGGGCTTCGGCACCACGCTCGCTGAGTCTACTCTGCCTATCCATACCCTCCTTCTCCCCCCCTCCACCGCCACCGAGCCCATCGGTAACCGTATCACTGCTATCCCCTGCCAACTCCTCTCTCTCCTTCTCCCCTCCATCGTCATTCCTCAACACTTCCCCAATCCTCACACGGATGCAATGCGTTGGCCTAGCCAACAGCGCAAATAGAGTATACCCGTAGGTCCCAGGCACAGGTGTGGTCACGTCGGCAGGCGAGTACCTAAGACTGACAGGAAAGATCTCCACATCCCCGTGCAGCGTATCCAAACAGGGCGCGAAGCGTAACACCCCCCGACCATTCGTCGTCGTAGCCTCGGGAAAGACGGCGATGATCCTGCTATCGCCGTACCTTTTGCAGAGTTCCGCCAGGGTCAGCGGCGGTGCCGCCACGGCCGCTGACGAGGGGCTGCCAAGCCCCGGCGGGGCGAAAGCGGCCATAATAGCACCCAACAAGCCAACCACGTGCACGCGCCTACTCCCCGCCGCGGAGACCGTAAACACGGGATCGAAGATGGCTGATAGGTAGAGTGCGTCGAGGGGACTCGTACTCGTGCATATCAGAATGGAACCGGGTGTGGGTAGTTTTGATTTCGGTTGACGGGAGAGGGAGCCCTTTTTTACGTTCTCCACCTGCAGGTCTATCCACCAGATGCCCGAGGTTAGGAGGATGCACCAGAGGATCGACTTCCGTAAGAGGGCGCCGATGGGCAGGTGTTGCAGGATTAGGAGGTAGCTGAGGAGGAGAGAGAGGAAGATTGGCAGGCGGAGGGCGAAGAGGAGCAGGCCTATTAGGGTTTGAAGAGTGCTCCGGGGGGGGGTTATCGGGAGGAAGGGGGCTATTTGGGTGCCTGCGGTTCGTAGTGGTTAGTTTGGTGGTTTTGGGAGACGTATTCCTGGGATGCGTACCCCGATCACGGAATTGGGAGAATTTCTCCATCGCGAATGGTTGGATGGATGGACGGGTGGGTGGCTTGTTTGTATGCTCGCCCGCTCGTTTATTATTTGTTTGTCGAACTTGATGATAGTTGTCCTCTAGTAGGTGTTGTACGGTATCCCAAGTACTCGGGTGGATAGGTATGATGGGTAGGTGGGAGGAATATATGATAGTAGGTGTGGAGGTGGTATGATATTATGATAGCGGACAATAGCCCACCGTCAAGCCTCAAAGTAAGGATGGGAAAATGTGTGTGTCGTGCTCTGTTCTGTTCTGTTCGCAATGTGTGTGTAGGTCTGTGTTCTCACATGTGAATGTGCCCGCCCCACTCACGCTCGTCGGGGTGTTTAGGCCACCGTCAAACGTCCCTGGCCTGACTTTGTTACCCGGCTCTCCCCTGCTTGGCTGGTTGATCAACTCTTGGACGCTATTAGCCCTAGGGCGAATCCCAGAAACAACGGATATCATTATAACTAACCCCCCTTCCCCCCAATCTCTTTCTGCACCGCTTCCTCAAGCACGACATGAGCAATGGCGGAGGACAGGCGTGATTGCCGGAACGGTACTATTGTCGAGGTTATTCCTGCGCACTACGCAGACCGTGGAGTACGAAGGTCTGGACAAGTTCCTCGAGCTGTTAAGGAGTCGACGGGAGGTTTCGGGGAGGAGGCAAGGGCTGGTCACGGGTAATTCTCTCCCCTTCATAGCATTCCCACCGTACCGTTCATTCCTTCTTTTACTTTTCACGTCTACTTCCCCGTCGCCGCCTATCAATCGAGAAGCTACTAACTCAAACTAAAGTCTCGAACCATATTAGCATGTACCACCCCCCTCCCCCCGCCAAATCTCGACTAACAATATTACCTTGCNTTCCCCTTACCTCGATCAAACTTTGTGAGTGTCGTTTCTTTCCGGGCTTCCACTCTCTTTTGACACCTGGGCGTGTCACTCTTACATTCGATATGGGTGAGTTTGTTGGTCTTTTTTTCTCTCGGCAATCTATTTCAGCTGATCTCACGTGCCCTCACGTGCCCTCTTGCGTCCTCGTCGTCACTGTACCCTCTCCCCTCGCTCTTCTCCGTCGCTGCTCCCTTTCCCCGCCAAACCTGCAAAATTCAAGACGGTCCCGTTTCCCTTGGTCTCCTCTCTCTTTTTCTTTTCTTCTTCCTTCCCCCTTTTTTTCCCCTGAAACTTGAAACCCCAAACTAACAATTCTCCATTCACTAAGCCCAAGTTTTACTTTCCCCTAAACATTGCCCTCACACCAACCCTCCTTCCTCCTCCTCCTCAACCCCCTCCCCCTCCCCGGGCGCTCTCGGTAACTCGATGGCTACCACTACTACCGCATCTTCAGCGCCCAATTCACGTGGGCTAGACATACTCCCTACAACTCCCGTCATCAATCCGTCGGAGGATGGTAAAGTCGCTACTGAAAAGGAGGTTGATCGATTAATTCAAAAAATGAAGGCTCCAATCTTGGGAATTGACTTCACTCGCACGGGGCGTCCGAGACGTGCTTCCACTCATTTGCTTACTGTTGGCCCGCAGAACGTCTGTGACGTGATCAATGATTCATCTGCAACTAATCTCGTCAATAGCGGATGCTGTGGCGGAGGTTGCTCGCGTCTTCCGCCTTCGGCTGAGGGTTCTGTTTCACTTGGCACTGGCGGCCACGCTGCGTCGGAGTTTGTCAAGGCCCCGGACAACGCTGCGTTCAAGAGCCTCGGTTTGAAATTGTCCCCTTTGACTTCCAGAGACCGACTTACCGGAATCACTGCACTCCCCGCCCAGACCATTTCCATGGAACCAGTTGATGAGGAAGAGAAGCATGAATCCACCGTCTACGTTCATCCACCAAAATACGTCACACCTCATCCGCCTTGGGCCGTCTATTCGGCCAAGATCGACTCGACACGCGAACTGACCAACCCCGGGGCGTTAAAGAGGACCTATCACTTTGACCTTGATGTTACCGACTACCTGGAGGAGATTACTGGTGTTGATTTTCGTGTTGGTGGCGCCATTGGTGTTGTCGCTCCGAACGATTTCAAACTCGTTACCGAGATTTTGGACATTCTTGGAATTGATGAGGATGAACGTGACGCCCCGATCCAGTTGAGCACTCAAGGCGGTAGATGGCCCACTATTTGGGGGAAAGCAAAGGAACGCGCATTGACTACTACTCTGAGAGAACTCATGACTTGGACTGTGGACATTCAATCTTATCCTCCCACCAAAAATTTAATTCGTCTTTTGGCAGAATACGCCAGGAATGAGGCGGAAAAAACAATTTTGCTATACTTATGCTCTAGGCAGGGCCAAGCCGCCTTCTGCGAGTGAGTATTTACTTTTTTTTTTNAGATCAAGCGTATGCAGGCGGAGCTGGACAGGCGAAGGGAGGAGGAGGAGGAGGAGAGGCGGCGAGAGGAGGAGGAGGTTAAGGGGAGGAGCGTGAGGGAGTTTGAATTGTTGCAGATGGGCTTGGAGGTTGGAAGTGGGGGTGTGAAGAAGAAGGGGGTTGTTGTTGATGGGGCGGAAGTTGTGGAGGAGGGGGAGGGGGGAGAGATGGAAGGAAGAGGGGGCAGGAAGAAGGGGAAGAAGAGGAGATTCGAATTGGATGAGGAGGAATTACTCCGTATTGCTCGTGAAGAGAGGACGAAAGCTCGTATCATTCTGAATGATGAAAAGGTTTCCCCCCCTCCACCCCTTACCCGCCTACGATAACTGACCAACTGACCAACTGACCAACCACTAACCAGACCTTAGCCTCGGCAACCAAACTCCCCTCCTTCTGGGTGCCTAGCCTAACCCCGTCAATCTCCCCTTCAGCCCTCCCACCAAAACCCCCCAAACTCCACCCCGTTTGCCCCGCCTCGGAAAAATCACACATACACAATTACTCCCTGAAAGCACTGACGACGGTCCGTTTTCACGAGGAGAAGGACGAAAAGACGAACCACGGCGATCCGCAGCGCGTGTGTCCGGCATGCAAACGTGGCTTGAGTAATTCTACCAAGGCGATGCGTGAGTTCCCCTTCTCCCGATGTGCATGGAAGGAAAGGTTGGGCTAATGGGGATGGGTAGTGGCGAAACCGTGCGGGCATGTAATATGTAAGCCCTGTGCTGATAAATTCATTTCCGCCAGTCAGGAGGAGGTGGTGGAGGGGGGTGGAGGAGGGGTGGTTACGTGCTTTGTTTGCAATGAGCTACTTACTGGGAACTTGGGGGAGAAGGGTGGGGAAGGAGGCGGGGAAGGGGAGAAGGAGAAGGAGAAGGAGAAGAAAAAGAAGAAGAGGGATAAGGAGAAGGGCGAGAGGGGGATGGTCTTGATCAAGTGCGATGGAACGGGCTTCTCTGCTGGTGGTGGGAACGTCACGACGGAGAAGGAGGGGATTGCATTTCAGTGTTAGATATGGCGCAGCGCGTATAGACTGGCCCTTATATCCCACAACCTAATCGGTCTACTACCGTACAGCACTCGTATGCTGGCACTTTACCCATCGCAGCCCACAAAGTCCTAGTAGCAATAATAATACCAGCTAGCAAATCGGAATACCCCGCCAGCCGAATTATGATACCCCAAGTTACATTCAACCAAACACAAAAGTACCCCACAAGGCAAATGAAATAAAACCAGCATCATACCGATACATATCCAATACCACACTCCGAATCTTTATAGTAATCCCGCGTTCCTCTCTATCCAGTGCTTGTCATGGATAATAAAAAGTGACCTGGTTATTATGTAAAACCTTAAAATAATAACAATAATAATAATAATAACATCCACGCGCACACGGTGGTAACGGTCGTGTATTCCTGTGGCTTTCTGATTTCCTCCCGCTGTCGATTTGGTCCTGGCGGTGGTGGCTTGTGTGTCTGTCTGCTGTCTGCTGGTCTATGTGATACTACAGCACTGGACCGGTATGGCATTCCTTTGGCTGACTGGTTCCGTGAGTTTATGGCGGGGGNGGGAGAGGGATGATGTTTGATTTTGATTTTATATATATATATATATATATTATTATCCTCTGGTACCTGGGTGGATGGATACATACAATATGTACATATAATAGATGGCTGGTATGAGACAGAAATCAATATTCCAGCAACACCACCACCACCACACGCTATAATAGTCTACAGCATCATAGAAGTGTACTGTACTTAAGAGAGAGAGAAGAAAACAAAAGGTAATAAAAAAAAAAGGGAAATCCCCATCATGATATCATTACCACTAACTACCAAAAACGAAACTAAATGCCAACGCCTGGGTCTAACAAACATTCACACAGGTATTACCAAGCCTACAAACATACAAACAAGCAAACAAAACATAACCAATGAGAACCATCCCACTTGGCAACCACCACCAAAGTCCGGCGGAGAGAAAAGAAAAGAAAAAATGTGACAAACACTCAAGATACAACCCCCCCCCCAAACAAGACACTTCCTCCCGAGGTATCATGGTAAAGATTTAATAATATGGAAGAATAAGAAAAATGGGAAAGGGGGAAATCTTATACAAACCCTCGAATTGGCATTACTGGTGAGCCTGGGCACGCTCTGTGGCTACGATATAGTACGATACGAGGAGGGTAAAGAAATGGATATCAAGAGCATCGGAGGGGGGAAGCGAAGAAGGAGAGGAGGAGAGAGGAGAGAGGAACAAAGAAAAATTAGGAAAATAAGGGGAAAAGAAAACACCCTAGACCCCACCACCACCGCTGCATAATGATAACTAGCAAACTAACATAGCCTAGCCTAGCCAAAGTCAATCCACATCCTCCTCCTCCTCCTCCTCCTCCTCCTCCTCCAGAGAGACAGCGGCGAACGCAACGCAACAAAATGGAAAGAGTAATAAACAAACAACCCTAGAAAACCCAAATTTCAAAGATATCGCCAAGAGCAGAGCAGAGCAGAAAAAGAGACAAAAAAAAAAGGGTGAAATATTTATTCCTCATGGCTTTGTCATTGCTGGACATCACCCGGTAACCTTGGCCTGTCTCTTCGCCGTGCCGATGGATGTGTTATTCACCTTCGTGGCAAACTTCAGTGACGTAAGCGTCTCGTTCAGGTGCGCTTGCATGGGCGAGACCATGACGAACATGAGACACTTTGAGTTGCCGCCGAGGGAGTATTGGAGGAGGTATGTGAGCTATCGCGTCACAGTGTCAGTTTCCTATCCTACTAGAACTTGCCGGGAGTGGGGGGGGAGTTACTTTAGAGTTTCTATAAGGAATATGCGAGTTCTCCTTCCCATTGCCTAGCGCAGCGATAACGTCCCCAAGACAGCTCAAGCTTCGATTGATGTTCTGCGTCTCTTTAAGCCTTTCTCCTGTGCTCTGACTGTGCGACAATCGCTCGCTGCCGGCTAGATCCACCAGGTTTAGAGTACCCTCACTGCGCTCGCCAGTGACAGAGTTGAGCCCGATGAGCTTCAGTATGAACACGCTGTGCGATCTGGAGGAGCGTTCATTCGCCTTGGTAGCGGCCACGGAGCGTGTTTGCGAGGCGCGACGGAGGATTGATTCGACCTTTGCTGGGTTGTCCAGTGTGACCGTGTTGATGTCTGTTATTGTGGTTTTCAATTCCCTGGGATCGTGCCGGATTTCGTGCTTCTTCTTGTCAAAGTCGTCGGCTTGCCCAAGGAGATCATTGATATTCTCGTTGTAGACTTCCACGAAGCTACCTTCCATCTTGTAGATCCAGCCCTTCTCCTCCAGCCCCTTCGCCGTTGCATAGATTTGGTGTACGGCGCGGGGGATCATGCCATCTTCCGAGGACATGGTGTATCTATCCGCTCGTTAGCAAGGGGGAGGTATGGGGACTCATGTACCGGGAAGGGCACTAACGTCTTTCCCGAGCCAGTTTGGCCATAGCAGAAGATGCAGACATTGTACCCATCAAGAGCACTCTGCACCAACTGCGAAATCTCCTCGAAAACGTCCGGATTATGGGCTGTAGGTTCGAAGACTTTGTCAAACTGGAAGGGATAATTCTTGGTCACAACATTGCCCATTGCGCTCTTTTCGGTGGCGCCCATGACTTCAATCTCCCTACTCTCTCCACCAGCATTTGGGAACCTGATATCCGCCGGTGTCTCCGACTCAAAAGGAAGCGTTGGTCGTACACGGCAAAACACCCTAATATTCCCCTTGAGCTCTTGAACCTGGTTATGCAACTTTCGTCTCAAGGTTTCCTCAGCTCTCAGCTTCTCCTGAGCAACTCTAGTCTCCTCAGACGACTGTTGGAGCTTCTCTTCCAGCTCGGCATAACTGTTGGCCTGAGCCCTCCCATCGCTTTCGAGAGCCTCCACACGAGCCCGAAGAGCACGCGACGAAGACTCGAGCGTAAGAGTGGCTCCAGACTGCTCGGACAAGCTATCCCGCAAACTAGCCGACATCGCCTTTTCCCTCTGAAGCTCGTTCCTGGCACTTCCGAGCTCCATCCTGGTTGTTTCGAGCTCTGCCTTCAGTGCCCTGAGATCACGCCCACTCCCATCCATCTCCAGTTCCATCCTCTGCCTTTCCATCGCAGCTTGCATCTTCAACTCCTGTATCTCCCTCGCCCGGGCGGACTTTTCATCCTCCAGGTCATTCCGGGCCCTTCTCTCCATGGTCTCCAGCGCTTCCCTGTGCGACCGGATAATTCCATCCATCTCATCTCTAAGTCTACGTCTAATCTCGTCAGTTTCGTCCCGTAGTCGTTTTGAAGCATCATCTCTCTCGGCTGCACGAGCCCTCCGCTCGTCGCCCAAGATCCTCTCCAGCTCGGTGGTCTTCTTCTGGTAAGACTCCAATTCGAATTGAGCTTGGGTGTTCTGGGTCTCCAGGGTCACACGAGTTGTTTCAAGTTGATATGCTGTATCACCACCGTTAGCGCATACTTCCCTACCAATTCCCTTCGGAGGCTCTTCTTCACCTCTCAGTTTATGGTCCTCGAGCTGCTCTTTGAGGGCCATGGTCTCGATACGCTCCTGGGCTTGGATCTCTCGCATCTCCGCAATTGCGGCTTCGGTATCTTCAAGCCTCCCCTTGATATCGGTTTCTATACCCCTATCAGCAAGGCAAAAACCCCCAAGCCAATGCACGCCGAGCTCACGTTTCCTCTTTACGACAGACTTGGCTCCATTTTCCAATGCACTCTCCCCGCCACCGGGATGTCGGAAGCCTTGGGCACTTGCCGGTCTAGCTCCGGTAGGGATGGCGGACCCTTTGGACATTCCCAGAGAGGAGTTGGGCCTCCCGCCAACACTTTTCGAGAAGGTGCTCGCTGTGGTCGAAGTCGATCTCCCGATACCAGTACTCACACTCCTAGCGTGCGCCGACTTCGTGGTCGAAGTGGGAACCGCGCTCCTCCCGCTAGTACCCGCGCGTTCGGCGAGGGTAATTCGTTTAGAGGTAAGCTGTCCGTTCACTACTGTTCGCTTAGTAACGTTCCATGGTAGGGATCTTGGGGAAAGTGGAGATCCAGGAGTGGCTCCATGGGAGGGTGAGGAGGAGGAGGAGGAGGTGGTGGTGGTGGAGAAGGAGGAGTAATAATTGGGAGACCGACCCGAGGTACTGTTACTTCTTTGCTTCATCGAATCAGTTATAGCTTGAGACGGTGGGGGCATCATGGCGGCGTCGCTTGAAACTCGTGGATTTGGGGGAACCTCGTGGAGAACTTTGGAAAAGAGAGAGGGTGTCGGTGGTGGTATTCTGCTGCTGCTCCCCGGGCGTGGAAGAGAGGAGTGCGGATACACGAACTGGAAAGATTTTCGAATCGAGTCGGTTAGCAGGGGGATTAAGGGTTGAGGGCAAGTGTAGGGGGAAAAAAAGGATACTTGTAGAANGCGGTTGGTACAGCAACCGGCGCGAGCGGTAGTCGTGAACGAAAAATCTCACGGAGCGCAAGTAGAGAGAGAGAGGTTCGAAAAGCGCGAGGAAGGAATGCACAGATCTCGAAGACGATAAAAGGGAAAAAGTACGGAAGGATGGTGGGGGGGTTATTCAACGGTGGTGGTGGTGGTGGCTGTAATAAGGCGATTCGAAGAGGGGAGGATTCAAGTTACAGTAACAGCCTGCGGGCCCGATTTGCGTGGGGCAGTGTTTTTCCTCCACCCAGTAGCAATAAACAGACGCACTCGTACAGCAGGCCGAAGAAGAAGGGTGACAGGGGGGGGGGAGGGGAGCGTAAACAAAAACATAGAATAACAATGGCTTTGTTTCCTTCAGATATGATACACTATGTCAACTTAAACCTCTCGCGGTTGCACTGGCAACCAGGGATTTTCAGGGGAAGACGGGGTTTTAAAAGGGTCTTTAACGCCTCTCCATAGTATCATATGATAATATGATAATATGATATCCCGAATTCTCCTATCATAATATCATGCCAATACATATACTAAATGTGTGCAGAACAATTTGAGGGGAACAGCATCTACCGTATCCCTCTCTCTCTTTGGACTCTTAAAGCGACTCTTGTATATCATATGATACGAGTACAGTATATACACTAATGTATCCGTGAAGGAAGCACAAGTATCCGGCAACCCTACCTAGTCCCTACGGCACTGGCACTCAGCCTGTGGCATCATACCGCCATTCCATCCAAGGCTTCAGCTCTGGACAGCGTCGCCTGTACCACCATCAATCAATCCCTCCCTCCCTCTCTACAGACAATCCTTGGCTTACCCTTCCCTCATAAATCCTCGCCTTGCAACAAAAAGTTGACCACCCACCACCACCACAAAGACTTTCCAGAATACCCAACACCCGTACATACACACACACATACACACAATGCCACCAAAAAAGAACCTCTCCTCCACACAAACTGCCCCAGCAGCAGCAGCATCAACCACCTCCGCAACACCCACCCCACACAACGCCTCTCCCTCGGACCCGCTCTCGATCCTCGGAGGCATCCTCAACACCTACTCACAGAGCACCCCCCAGCGCACGAAACTGATCGACGCGTTCCTGGGATTCCTGGTGGTCACGGGTGTGCTGCAGTTTGCCTATTGCGTTGTCGCTGGGAATTACGTATTTCTTCTCTCCCTCCAAACCCACCCATCCATCCTCACTCGTGCAATGACGGCTAACGAGTAAACCCTCTTTTCCTACCCATGATGTAGCCGTTCAATGCCTTCCTGGCCGGATTCTGCGCTACTGTGGGACAATTCGTGTTGACCGGTTTGTTTCCCATTCCCCTTGTTTGTTTGTTTTTGGGCCCCTCGCTCACTTTTCAACCTGGCTGATGGATGGTAATTGTAGCTTCACTGCGTATGCAATCTGATCCCGCGAATAAGTCTGAGTTTGCTAGTGTTTCCCCTGAACGGGCGTTCGCGGATTTTGTCTTTTGTAGTGTTATCTTGCACCTTTTTTGTACCAACTTTATTAATTGATGGGTGGTCGGTCGCCCATGGATCGGTGGGGGGGAGCGGCTCGTATCGTATTAATGTTGCTCAGAGGTTGCAATGAATAAGATGTTGCGAGTATGATATCGTGGGTTTTTTCTATCGGGTATTTGAGGCGCCCGTGATATTGCCGGTATGATGATACCGCAGTCGTGGTGTCTTTCTGGAAGCGAAAGGAGTCCCTCCTCCTGAGCACACGG
>PYWC01000022.1:2090130-2101821 GCA_003182015.1 Tuber magnatum | reverse complement strand
TGATACTACAGCACTGGACCGGTATGGCATTCCTTTGGCTGACTGGTTCCGTGAGTTTATGGCGGGGGGGGTGTTTCCTGGGTGGGCGGGATGATGGGTTTATGCATGGTGATGGCTTGCTTGGATTCGGTGGGTTTGGTTTGTACGAGTACGAGTACAGTACTGTAACGCCAGTGCGCTTATGGTTTAGAGTATGGAGGATTGGGGTGTGCCGTGGATGCCGGCCCCCCCCCCTTCGGGAGCCGTGATACTGTGCTTACGGCATGTAGTAAGCTTGTGGCTGCCTGCGCTACGACTTTTACAAGATCACACCAAGGACCGCTCGCTTTGGTTTCATTGAAATGATAACTCTGTTTGGGCAATACTCGGATATGGATGTAAAAATCGAGGATGACAGGGATAAAACTAGGCACCACGGGAATCGTATAGATCAGAGATCGAAGAAAAAAAGGGGCTCTAGAAGGATGAAACCCGGAGTAGTTGCATATATATAATTTCTAAATGAAATTGCAGAAAGCTCACATCGATTAGCTAATACTATAGAGACATACCTGAATACAAATTTTTATTCCAAATATGAATTAACAAACAATAATCAATAAATAAAAGGATATATAATACTAAAGCTTAAAGAAACATAAATGAAGAAAAGAAAAAAGGAGTAAGAGAGAAAGAAAGATGAGAGAGGAGAGAGGGAAAGAAAATAACAAGTTATATAAGTAAGTAAGTAAGCAAGTAAGTAAGTAGGCAAATAACAGGAAGGGTAAGAGAGAAAGAACAAAATCGGATCTTGTCAAAGCCATCTGACCGGGGTATGACTGCATTGGGTTTTTGGTTGTAAATATGAGAGAGTAGGTTTGAACAGTTGCTAGATGATTAGGAGTGTTGCTTAGCTGAGATTCTGTATAACAGAACCTCATAGAAACTGAAGGAAGATTGTGGCTATGCATGAGGAAGGGGTTAGGGGTGTTGGAATTTGTCAGCAGGGAAGTTTTCTTTATTATATGAAGATGTGTACCTCTTTGTAAGTTACTTTCTTTATGCAATCTAGTAATATCCTATCTATACCTGTACTTAGGAATTACATTTTCTTCTTCATATTACCAGAACCTGTGAACCCTAACTTTGAGTCATGAAATCCTGCCTCTGACATGACATAGACTCTACCCATTACAGATCTGAAATAAGAAATAGGATTTAAGTTACCATTTTATATGACTACCTCTAGCCAATATAAGATCATAAATACAATTTGGTATAGAGGATGTATATCCAAGAATAGTTTCTGGAGTTAAAGCATTCTATTCTTCTATAACTTTTGAGTCAAGCTCAGAAACAGTAGTTGGTTAAGGATTGCATAGATAATATGTTGTTTCATCTATTTCTAGACTTCCTCAATAGATAACATATCTAGTAAGATTGCAGGACAGGGAAAGAGATACTGGCCAATTCCAATTACATTAAGATTGGTTTTTATCTTGTTTACTTAATGAGCAAATGCACCATCTTGTTGAAAATAGATATAAGTAGAGTAACTCTCCTGTTGGCAAAGTCGTGTCTACTATAGAAGAAGAATAAGATAAATAATATATTGAAGATAGATCTCTAATGAGATTTTTCTCTAGTTTTCTATTTCTCAAATAACGAGTAGAAACTTCTGTACTCCATAAATCACACCTCAAATCAAGACAGTTGTAAGTTTCTGGAATTTAGGTACTAAGCAATTCTTGTAATATTCTTTACTTGATTTTCAAGCTACCCAAATTGTGCCTGACAACTAACTATAATTGAAGATTGCTTTATCCAAAAAAATGACATCATTCTAGTCAGACTTACTCCAATCAAGAAAGATTGGTCCCTACTCTAGTCGTTTCTCCTTACTTGAATCTTTTAAAAATAGCTTCATATAAACAATATGGCAGTTGTAGTCTTTGCTCTGAAAAATTTAATAGAGAGTATGATTGAATACTTTTACTCCCACTAGTTTCACGATATCATTAAGTGGAAGATGGCAGTTGTAGGCACTTTCAGTAGCTTTTTCAATAAGTTGTTGTTGTTTAATTGATATAGCAAAAATTAGTTTATGTTATTAGAAGTATGGAGTATAACTTTGTGAGATACTATATAAAAGATATAGGAGGACATAATAGAGACTTCTTATTGGTATATTGAATTCTTTGTACAATTGATAGTATATCTATCCTTCTTGCTGATAGAGTTATTGAATAGTATCAAATTCTGTTGAAGTCACAATTTAGAACCTTTTCTTTACTATTTTTAGACTCTTTCTCTCTGTCTCTATCTCTCTCTTACTCACACTCTTGCTTGCTCTCACTAATATTCTTACTTACTCTCTTACTCATACTTTTACTTACTTCTTTGCTTGCTCTCTTACTTATACTCTCACTTGCTCTCTCTTACACTCTTACTCACTCTTACTCATACTCATACCCACTCGCTCTCACTCACTCTCACTTACACTCTTACTCACTTTTTCCCTTGCTTTCTTACTTACACTCTTACTTACTCTTTTGCTTGTTCCCTTGCTCACTCCCTTATTAACTCTCTCACTCTCAATTTCATACACTTTCTCACAATTTCTTGCTTCTTCATCTTCCTTTTCTCTAGTTTCATATACCTTATTCTCTTGCTGACTTTTGTCTTCTCTCTTGTATCTTGTTTTGTTTATCTTTTATAACTTTTAGTTTTAGTTTTTAGCAAATCTGTTTTTCATACTTATAGTAGATTTGGAACAGGTAGGATAACTAGTAGTATTGGAGTTGTCTTGTCCTTTGTATACTTCTAGTGTTCTGCAACCACCTGTATAATAGTTTTCATGATACTACTAAATACAATTATCAAAAGACACTCTTGTCATTCCTTCAATTGTACTCATATCACTATTTCCCATGTAGTTAGAATCACTTATTTGTAAATGTATTGGAGATAAGAAGTATAGAATAAAAATAGATTTGTTTTGTATATCTGAGTTGGTAAGCATTTCTGCTCTTGAGTCCTTTACACTTCCTTATTCTTATAAATTTCAGTTCTTTTATCTTCTATAATCTGTTCTATTTTACTATTCTACTAAAAGAGAACAGGTTTTTGTAAAATCAGTCACCATACTATTTTATATAAACTTCTTTCCACTATGTTATACTACTTGATTGATTTTCTTCAACTAATATCTTAGTTAGTCCCTTCTTACAGGATTTTATCAATACAGCTACTGCTACTCAGTACTTATTCACTTAAAGTTAGATATCTGAGTCAGGTCAGAATCTAAATTGTTTATAGTTTCCCTATTTTGTCACTCTAACATCATACAAATATCATCAGGATTGTGTTGTGTCTGCCAAGTTTTGGTCCAGGTTATTCTGTACTAGAGCCCATCAATCCTTTTGGTTGTTCTGATCAGCTGAATACCTTCCTTCAATAGAGACTTTGCGGTAGATGTCTCCAGGATCTCTGTATGCCAAGAACAGAGGCTTTGTAGCTGGATGTGGGTAAGACTTTACGGTAAATGCAATGAGAGATTGATGATGTCATAAAAGAATACTAACTTGGGATATATCGATACTGGAAGTGTAACTATAATTTACAATACAATAGCAGTCCGAACATCTTTATCTGCTAGTAATGGTTTCAATACAATTACAGGAAGAAGGTTTGTTTTCTTCTTATCTACCAAGATGTTAGGATTTAAAGTCAGCTAATTAATGAATTTGAGAAAAATAGGGATCCAGGTATCAGACCAGGTAATACCACAGCTAGGAAAGTGAAAGCGTGGTGGTGCCTGGCAGCCATGGGAAGATTGTACTCTTGCTCGGCAAGTACAAGCCGATAACCCAATTTTAGGTCAAATCGGTCGTAAGGAAAGGTGTTGGGAAGAGGTTTCTCAAAACCTAGCTCAGTATGGAATGAGCAGATTATGGTCCTCTTGTAAAGACCGTATGGAAAAACTTATTCTGTGGTATAAGATTAGTAATTTTAAAGTCTATTCTATGATGCTTAATTGTATATTATTAAAATTTGATTGAAATAACAAAATAAAAACAGGAGGACACAACCTACTCAAAGCAAAAGAGTGAAACCAATGAAGAAGTAACAGAACATATTAAATATTTGGATAATATTCAACTCTAATATGAGTCTCTTTCTAAAAATACGGATATCAAAAGAGCAGCAAAGGAAAAGATGGAAAAAAAAATCAATAAGAAAAGAAGCTGTGGCAGATTTCACTGAAAGGACTTGTCCGAAAATGAACTTTAGAGCTTGAAAGATCAAAGGAAAAGGGATTAACCTCATACACTACTAGTAATAGTGACAGTAATCCCTCATCACCACAACTACGGGAACTAAAAAAGCGTGCGAAAAATCATTTTGCACAAGAGGTTGGTGGAGTTGTAGATAGGCTACATACGAAGACAACTGATTTGAAAAATAAGGTAGAGGAACGAGAGGTTCAAGAGCGAGAGAGTGTTCAGGCATAACAAGAATTAGGACGAAAAATAGATTTGTTAATTGAAAGCAATCAGCGTACCAATGAGTCAATCCAAATTCTTCTGCAATCTCTTACATGCTCTTTTGGGCACTCCTAAAATCTTTCTGGTACCTCCATACCTCCTTCTTCTCATACTTCAAAATTTCCTCTACCTCCTCTTGCTAACCTTATAACTCCTTCTAGTACTCTTCCTGCCCACACACTCACTCACTCACCCACTTACTCAATTACTCGCTCACTCACTCAACTACTCACTCAATTATTCACTTACACACCCACTTACCTACTCACCCACTTGCATACCCACATACCCTCCCACCTACTTGCACACCTGCACATCCGCACACCCACCCACCTGATCACACACCCATACGCCCAGTCCCATACCTGTATACCCACTCACCCACATGCACACCTGCTCAACTACTCATCCACTTGTACGCCTACTCACCCGCCTACCCACTTCGCATATCCACCTACTCACTCATCCACTCACATACCTACTTACCTACTCGCAAACATGCTCACCTGCCCACCTACTTACTTACCCGTATGCCCGTACACCCACTCTCACAACCATATACCTCCTCACCTATACGTATACCCACTTATCTACTCATCAAGTCGCACACCTGCTCACTCACTCACCCACTTGCATATCTACTCACCCACTCACCTACTCGCATACCCACTCAGCCACTCAGATACCCACTCACCCACTTGCACATCTACTCACCTACTCGCATACCCCCTCTGTAACTGGTATGGGTACTAGGTCAGGATTTGGTTCGGGTTTTCCAGTATTGCTGGATGCTTGTATTGTTTCGTATGCTATCCGTTAATACACATCTTGTTTTATCTTTGGTTTCCCAATATCATTTGATACTTGGATTGTTTCGTGTACTATCGGTTGATACACAAATTGTTTTATCTTTAGTTTTACAGTATTGTTTGATACTTTTATTACTTCGTCCGCCATCGGTTGATATGTACATTGTTTTATGTTTGGTTTCACAGTATCGTTTGATACTTGTATTGTTTTGTGTGCTATCAGTTGATACATACATTGTTTTGAAATATCGCTTATACTGGAGATAAGTGAAATACTATATTTAAAGACTGCTGATTCTTATGATGGAAACAGCAGACTTCGACAGACAGTATTGTTAATACTTAGTTGAATAGTTACTTCTTTGATCTCCTATTACAGCCTGTGCGAAGCCTCCTTTAGTAAGCAGCGCTCGCTTGTTGTTGATCATGAAGCCATCTGCCCCTATTGTACCACTACATGACCAGGGCTTGGCTCCAACACGTTATACCCTCACTTACTCATACTCGCTTGCCTACTAACTCGGACCTGCTTACCCATTTTGTAACTGGTACGGGTACTAGGATATTTACTGTATCGTTTCATGTACTATCGGTTGATACGCACATTGTTTTATCTTTGGTTTCACAGTATCGTTCGATACTTGTATTGTTTCGTGTGCTATTGGTTGATACACACATTGTTTTATGTTTGGTTTCACAGTATCATTTGATACTTGTATTGTTTCATGTGCTATCGGTTGATACACACATTGTTTAATGTTTGGTTTTACAGTATCGTTTCGTGTGCTATCGGTTGATACACACAATGGTTTGCAATATAGCTCATACTGGAGATAAGCGATATGCTGTATTTAAAGACCGCTGANAAAGAACCCTAGCAGGAGGCAGGTGAGATGGCTAAGTGCCTTCAGAAAATACGACCCAAAGATAGTCTACGCACCAGGAAGCACGAACTATTTAGCTGATGCCCTTTCCCAGATGTATGAGAGAGAATCAGACTTGAATGTACTCTATGTCCACGATTATACGAAGGAATCAGATGACATCTCGGATAACAAGGTCTACGAGCAAGAATCTAATACAATGGAGCCCATCCATGAGTCCTCCCCTACTTCCGCTCCCTTCTCCTATACTGAGAACCACAACGAGGCCCCTGTACACCCCGAAAGCCCCTGCTCAATTACTGCAGGAAAAGATTGGGGTGACCAGTGTACTCTGCGAAGTACGCCATCAGAAGAACTCCAACATAGTGTCCTACACTACTCACACTGTTACGTGGATCATTGCGCATATCATCAAACCGAGATCAAATTCACGAACAACCATCCTAGACAACGGGGAAAATCAACCCCTTACCTGTTAGTGAAGTACCGAGCCGCCCACGTAAAGAAATCTACCCAAGTCCTCGGGAGTCTCCCAACATCAATGACTGCGAAGGGCAACAAACCACCGGCGAAAGACCAATGAGTGCAGGAGAAGGACCGTCCACCCTTGCCCAGCCAACGCCCAGGTCTTATGCAATTCCGGCACTGCTAAACCCGGAGGCCCTGGTATTCCAGATGCCGGAGCCAGAACCAATAGAAAACCTTACGACCGGGACAATAGCAGGATTCCAAATGCCAGGACCTGATAGCCCAACACCAATTAGATGAGTGGAACGGCTAGAAAGCCTTACCAGCGAGACAATAGTCTCAGTAATGCCCCGACAATGACAGAATACTGGCGCGGGCTTTACGATGTCTTAGAAGACAACGAGGAAGATGACCTACCTGAGACAACCAGAGGAAGCGAGATAGAAGACGAACGCGACACTGTACAGACAGTCAATAAAATGATCGGAACGTTCCAAGCACACATGGTAGCAGCATACCGGGAAGAGCCAGTTTGGAAGAAGGTAAATAAGAATATGGACTCCACAGGAGACTTGTCCTCTTACAAGGTGGCAAACGGAATGCTATATGCAAAAACCAGACACAGAGAAGACTGCCTGTATATTCCGCAAGGCCCCGCATACTGAAATATGACATTAAGAGAATATGTCATTAGCGAAATCCACAACAAAGGCTACCACAGTGTTGAACGAAACTTACAGTACGCAACGGAGTACCTATTTTGGGCTGAAATGGGGAAAGACTTCAGAGCGTATGTAGCCCAGTGCGACACATGCCAGGTGAATAAGGAGCCTACAAAATTGCCAGAAGGAAAGGCTCAAACAATTACCCTTCTATCTGAAATCTTCGTATCAATAGCCATTGATTTTGCGGGACCCTTCCACAATTCATGGGGTTACGACACGATCCTAGTTGCGATGGATAGATTTTCAGGATTCACGTGGCTTATACCTACAANCTGGAGATAAGCGAT
Organism: Tuber magnatum; assembly: GCA_003182015.1. Lineage (NCBI taxonomy): Eukaryota > Fungi > Ascomycota > Pezizomycetes > Pezizales > Tuberaceae > Tuber > Tuber magnatum. Next base: position 2,094,122 of record PYWC01000022.1, on the reverse strand, counting down.
ATGCTGTATTTAAAGACCGCTGATTCCGGCGATGGAAACAGCAGACTTCGATAGACAGTATTCTTAAAATATACTTGGTTGAACGGTTACTTCTTTGATCTCCTATTACACCCCGTTCGAAGCCTCCTTTAGCGAGCCGCTCTCACTTCGTGTTGACCATGAAGCCATCTGCTCCTATCATACTGCTACGTGACTAGGGCCTGGCCCGAACAGGATACATTTTTTTAACCTCAGTAAGTGGTTAAGAAACCTGCAGGGACCTGGTCTGATCAACCTACGAAAAGTCCAATAAGCGAAGCTAGAATCGGGGAGCAGCAGAATCACGAGAAGTTCAGCTCTGCCAAACGACAAGGTTGAGTCATTAGAGACTTGGAGTGGGAAGCAGGTCTCACGAGAAGGCCTTACCAAGAAGCGGCATCCTAAGAAACGGATAGGGCCAAAGAGCGATTTTTCGATCAACGAAGCAGAACGACAATTAGCGCGAGACTTGGCCAAACAGACCCTTGGTGAGGCAATGGACGAATTAGCAACAGAAGCAACCACCCTTCCTGGGCACTTTCCCCTCAGTCTCAGTAAAGGAAAGAGACTGGCGCAACCACCAAAGAAAGACAGAATACCTATCGGGACACCTAAGAAGGAAGAAAGCGAAGAAGAAGGATCAGATCACGCGGTAGTAGGGCAGCCACCAGACGATAACCATAGCAAATCTCCAGAAAGCTCCTCAAACAACAGGTCCAGTAACGAAGAATCCGAATACGATATGTCTGAAGGTGAATCCGCCTGACCGCTCGGCCCAGGGCCGGGCGAGCTGGACCTAAAATCAAACTTCCACTGCCACCCTTGTTCTCAGGCGAAAAGGACGACCTAAAACCTGAAGTATTTGACCAGTGGGTGATAACAACTTCGCAATACCTTACCCTACATGGAGTGGACAAAACCAAGGAAGGAAGTGGAGCGTACTTCAGAAGCTTCCGTACCGGAAAGGCAGAAGAAGCATACCACCAAGCAATGAACCACTATGAGAGTGGGGAAAAAGTACGAGGAACGACCCTGATAAAGTACTTGAGAGAAAGATTCCAATCCTTGCGAAACACGGAAGAACTATACAAAAGGTTCAAGGATATCCAGCAAGTACGAAATGGCAAAATAGAAAGAATAACCCTGGTCGCGACTGATCTCTTGATGTATCATGGACGATTGCCTACTGGAACAGTGTCTCAGTATACGCTGCGACAAAGATTGTATGAAGCAATGCATCCTAGACTACGCTAGGAGGTAGACCCCATGGTGGAGGGTGGTGATCCATTTGAGAAGATAGTCAAGAGGGCTGAACGGAAGGACGCTATTCTGTATGAGACAGGAGTGTACCGAACCCATATACCACAACAAGAGAATAGCAAAGGATCATCATCGCGGGATAACACGAAAAAGGATAAACAATACCGCAAGGATACAAAGAACAAGAAAGATAAGAAGCAGAAACAACGCGAGGAAGCCACGTGTTTCGAATGCGGGAAAAAGGGGCACTACACAAAGGATTCCTATTCCAAAAAAGAAAAAGGAAAGGCCACTAAGCGGGAAGCTAGAACAAACTGCATGGAAGCAACCAAATATGACGAAGTGGAAATTAACTCAGTGGAAATGGAAAGTCTGCGAACACAACCGACAATGGCAATCAGACCCTGTGACGCTCCTGAAGGAATGATTTATATAGAAGGCCACCCAGCAAAGGTACTATTTGACACGGGAACAATCGGCTGCGACATAATTGGCACCACCTTTATCTCCACCCATGGCATCCCAATAGAGCCTCTAAGCCAACCAACAACACTCAATGTGGCTATGAAAGGATCCTGCTCCTCAAGCCACAAGAAATGTGGACTGACCGTAGGAATCGGGAAAAAGAAATGGACAAACCAGGAGATATTGGTGGGGAATTTGGCGAAGTATGACACCCTGATTGGAATGCCATTCCTGAAAAGACATAATGCTCTTATCAGGTGTGGGGATATAGCAGTGGAATTCCCCGATGACAGAGTACGGGTGCTATACAAACTAACAAGCGGGGAAATCCGAGCCGCTGTGTCAGATACCAACGCAACAACATTGTTGGAAGAATACAAGGATGTATTCCCAGACAAGGTCCCTGAAACGCTACCCCCAGTGCGTAAGATTAGCCNTGACAGTATTCTTAAATATACTTGGTTGAACGGTTACTTCTTTGATCTCCTATTACACCCCGTTCGAAGTCTCCTTTATCTAGCAGTGCTCGCTTTGTGTTGATCATGATGCCATCTGCTCCTATCGTACCGCTACGTGACTAGGGCCTGGCCCGAACACATTACAGCAACCGTGCTGGCGTGGACCATTCAAGATAATCGGTTACGATGCGCATACACAAAATTACATGGTAGAAATGGATGGCAGAATGTACAGAAACCGAAAAGCAACAATTCTTGCATCCACCGTCAAAAGATACCACCCGCACGATAATGTTTCCTTCCCTGCAGGGAGCCACGCAAAACCACCCCCAATCCTGGTAAACGAGAAACCGGAATGGGAAGTGGAAACCATACGAATCCACAGAAGACAATATGACCGTGACCAATTCCTGGTGAAATGGGTGGGGTACCTGGAAACAGAAAATAGCTGGGAACCCCTTGAGGGATTGGAAAATATGATGGAAGCGGTTAATAAATGGTGGGAAGACAACAAACCGGAGGACGAGCTACCCCCTACGATAAACCATCTAACAGTAGCACGGAGTCCAACTCTACCAGAAATCCAACACCTGCACCCGGACACGGACCAGGAGATACAGGATGGATATTGGTCAGCCTAATTCGAGAGCGATTTCGCAAGCAGTGAAGATGAAAATCGGGTGACGCAGGATGAAGCAGCATACCTAGCCCGGCTGGCCGAGGCGTAGAACTGGTAATAGTGAAAGGAAAAAACACTCCATCCAACAGCCTTATGATGTGAAACCATGAGCAAGTACCTTGGAGACTGCGCCATCAGCGAGTGGGACTGTCGGTAAACCGTGATATTATCCCTAGATGATACCTTACAGACCGACTATTCGCACACATCTGCAAGAAATGCTTGGGAATAACAACAGAATCGGCGGGACGAATGTGGTGAGAAACAGTGTCAGATATTTTCCGCTTCAGTAGCGGATGCTACCTAAGTAAAGGAAAATGTGATGGTTGCATGGAAACGCAAGAAACCGAAATTATGCAAACCCTTTTTCCCTAAAAAACCTAAGCGAGGCCAACACCTAAGCGAGGCCAACAACTAAGCGAGGTCACAACCGAAACATAAATAGCGGCCACCAGTCCCCTAAAACCGCCGAAGAAAACAGATCACACTACCAGACCTCCAAAACCTTAACCTGTTACAAAACCTTCACCCTATTACAAACTTATTTTTACACAAAAATGTCAACCTACGCAGAAGTCAGCATAAAGGGACGAGACCTCATTTTGGGGTACCTACTTTACCGAGAAATCAATCCAGAAGATGCATACTGGAAGATTTTCTACATCGATCACTGCGAACATTGCGGACGAATCGATGTCGAGACAGAGGACTGGGAGGACCAGATAGTTCGAAACTTTGTGGACCTGCCATATTACTGGGAGTCTGGTTGCTTTGTGTGCGGAGCGCCATGTGGGGAGGGTTTGGAAAGATGGTTGGAAGGGGCAGAGTGGATGTTGCAGGACGACTTGAGATTGTTGCACAATAGCGATAACGATGCGGATGGGTCCTTTCTGGAGAATAGTGGAATTTCAGGGGAATAGCGGAGTTACCGGCTATTAGGATTTCCTTGGCTTGTTTTATTTAGTGAAATTGGTATTTTGTTTTGGGAGTGTAACCGGTACGGGTACTAGGTTATTTACTGTATCGTTTTGTGTGCTATCGGTTGATACACACATTGTTTTATGTTTGGTTTCACAGTATCGTTTGATACTTGTATTGTTTCGTGTGCTATC
>PYWC01000022.1:2052827-2089626 GCA_003182015.1 Tuber magnatum | reverse complement strand
GATGGAAACAGCAGACTTCGACAGACAGTATTCTTAAAATATACTTGGTTGAACGGTTACTTCTTTGATCTCCTATTACACCCCATTTGAAGCCTCCTTTAGCGAGCCACTCTTGCTTCGTGTTGACCAGGAAGCCATCTGCTCCTATCATACTGCTACGTGACTAGGGCCTGGCCCGAACATGTTACACATTTATTCATGTACACCCACCCACTAACTTGCACTTGCTTACCCTCTAACACGCTCATTCACTGACTCCTTCCCTTACTCACTTACTGTACTAGGGGTAGCTAGGAACTGTGCTGGGAAATATAGCGGACTGTACTGGAAATGGTAGTAGGTAACACTACCTCAGGGTGTGTTGGACTGTGCTGAGAAGAATAGTGAACCGTAGTGGAGATGGTAGTAGACTGCATCTGAGACTATCGGGAACCGTGCCGGGAACTTTATGGAATTGTGGGTGAGTGTGGGAGACTGTACCGGATATGGTGGAAGACTGTGTCGGGAATAGTATGTGACTATGTGGAGTACTGTAAAGGATTGTCGAGGGCTATTGTAACGTGTTCGGGCCAGGCCCTAGTCATGTAGCGGTATGATAGGAGCAGATGGCTTCTGGATCCACAAGAAGCGAGCGCTGCTTTCTAAAGGAGACTTCGAATGGGGTGTAATAGGAGATCAAAGAAGTAACCGTTCAACCAAGTATATTAAGAATACTGTCTGTCAAAGTCTGCTGTTTCCAGTGCGGGAATTAGTGGTCTTTAAATACAGCATATCGCATATTTCCAGTATGCGCGATATTGCAAAATTTTATGTGTATCAACTGATAGCATACGAAACAATACAAGCATCAACTGATACTATGAAACCAAACATAAAACAATGTGTGTATCAACCGATAGCACATGAAACAATACAAGTATCAAAAGACACTGTGAAACCAAACATAAAACAATGTGTGTATCAACCGATAGCACATGAAACAATACAAGTATCAAAAGATACTGTAAAACCAAACATAAAACAATTTGTGTATCAACCGATAGCACATGAAACAATACTAGTATCAAACAATACTGTGAAATAAAATATAAAACAATATGTGTATCAACAGATAGCACATGAAACAATACAAGTATCAAATGATACTGTGAAACCAAACATAAAACAACCTAGTACCTGTACCGGTTACAGTTGTAAAACAAAATAACAATTTCACCAAAGCAAATGACTTAATGAAATCCTAATAGTTGGTAAACCCGCTATTCTCCTGAAGGTCCACTTAGGACCTATCCTTATCATCATCGCTATCCTGCAACAATCTCATGTCGTTCTGCAACATCCATTCTGCCCCCTGCAACCATCTTTCCAAGCACTCCAGACATGGTGCTCCGCGCACAACGCAACCTGACTCCCACTAGTGTGGTAGGTCCATGAAGTTCCGTACTATCCGGTCCTCCCATTCCTCCATTTCGATATTGATTTATCTGCAATCCTCGCAATGATCAATGTAGAATAGCTTCCAGTTTGCGTTTAGTGGGATGATTTCTCGGTGTAGTAGGTATCCCAACATGAGGTCTCGTCCCTTTATGCCAACTTCTTCGTAGTTTGACGTTTTGTTTCTTTTGCGTAAGGATAAGGTTTGTAAGAGGGTAAAGGTTTTTTCTTCGGTTTGGAGGTCTGGTAGTGTCCTCTGTTTTCTTCAGCGGGGTTAGAGGGATGGTGGGTGGTATTTATGCTTTAGTAGTGACCTTGCTTCGGTGTTGGCCTCGCCTAGGTGTCGGCCTTGCTTAGGTCTTCAAGGGAAGGAGGGTGTTGCTTAATTTCGGTTTCTTCTGTCTCCATGCAATGATCACATTTTTCTGTGCTCAGATAGCACCCGCTACCAAAGCGGAAAACATCTGACACTGTTTCTCCCCACATCCGTCCTGTCAACCCGCTTGTTATTTCTAGGCATTTGTTGCAGATATGTATGAATAGTCGGTGTGTAAGGTATCGTTTAGGGATAATATCACTGTTCATCAACAGTCCCATTAGGTGATGGCGCGGTCTCCAAGGCACTTACTCATAGTTTGACATCGTAAAGCTGTTGGACTGGGTGTTTTTTCTTTCGCTATTGCCAGTACTCAGCCTCGGTCAGCCGGGCTAGGTATACCGCTTCATCTTCTAGTACCCGATTTTCATCTTCGCTGCTTGCGAAATAGCTCTCAAAATGGGTCAACCAAAACGCGTTCTGTATCCCTTGGTCTGTGCTCGGGCACAGGGGTTGGATTTCTGGCAGGGTTGGGCTCCACGGTACCGTCACATAGTTTATTGTAGGGGGTAACTCGTCCTCCAGTCTGTTGTCCTCCCACCATTGATTAACCAATTCCATCGCATTTTCCAATCTTTCAAGGCGTTCCCAGCCATTTTCTGTTCCCAGGTACCCCACCTATTTCACTAGGATTTGGTCACGGTCATACCATCTTCTATGGTCTCGTATTATTTCCACTTCCCGTTCCGGCTTCTTATTAACTACGATCAGGGGGCAGCTTTGCGTGGCTCCTTCCGGGAAAGGAGAAATCGTCGTTAGGGAGATATCTTTTCACAGTGGATGCATGGAATGTCGCTTCTCGGTTTCTGTACATTCTGCCATCCATTTCCACTATGTAATTTTGTGTATGCTAATCGTATCCGCTTATGTTGAATGGTCCACGCCAGCGCGGTTGCAATTGCTTGCTGTGTCCTAACTCCGTTGCGAATAAACTTCTATATACCAAGAACAGATTACCCTTTCCTATCGGTGTATGGTGTCTGCGTTGTTTTGCTGCCATTCTTGTGCTTCTAAATCGTGCCAATTTGATAGCATTGAATGCCGTAATCCGGATTACTTGGTGCCTGTTCAACAATTTGTCGTGAGCTGGTACTGCAGAGTTCTTGAAGTTCGCCAGAGGAAGTAGCGCCTAATTCTTTCCAAAAATAGCCTTAGATGGTGATATAATAAGAGTTTCTGACCATCCTGCATTCAGGTATGCTGCAGTCTCCGGTATGGCATCAAACCAATTGTTTTGTCCTGCATTGACAAGGTTTCGAAGAGCTGTCTTCAATTCTCGACTTTTGCTTTCGACCTGTCCATTTGTTTCATGATGGCCTCGTGCCACCTTGATATAGTCAATGCCCAATGATCGACACTGTTGTCTCCACACATGTGACCCAAATCGCGGGTCCGCATCACTTACTAGAGATGTTGTGTAGCCATGGGGTGTAAATATTTTGTTGCGTAGAAGTTTCCAGGTTGTTATTGCTGTTACTTGCTTAGTTGTAGGTATGAGCCGTGTGAATCCCGAAAACCTATCTATTACAACCAGGATTGTGTCGTATCCCCATGAATTGTGGAAGGGTCCCCCAAAGTCAATAGCTATTGATTTGAAGATTTCCGACGGCAGGGTAATTGTTTGTGCCTTTCGTTCTCGTAATTTTGTAGGCTGCTTATTTATCTGGCATGTGTGGCATTGGGTCATATATGCTCTGAAGTCTTTTCGCATTTCAGGCCAAAATAGGTACTCGGTAGCGTACTGTAAGTTTCGTTCGACACTGTGGTGGCTTTTATTGTGGATTTCGCTAATGACATACTCCCTTAACGTGCTATTTCCGTATGCGGGGCCTTTTGGGATATACAGGCAGTCTTCCCCGTATCTGGTTTTTGCGTATAGTATTCTGTTTGCACCCTTGTAGGAGGACAAGTCTCCTGTGGAGTCTATGCTCTCATTGATCTTTTTCCAAATTGGTTCTTTCCGGTAAGCTGCTACTATGTGTGCTCTCAACGTTCCGATCCTTTCATTGACCGTTTGTAAGATGTCGCGTTCGTCTTCTATCTCACTTCCTCTGGTTGGCTCCGGTAGGTCTTCCTCCGCGTTGTCTTCCCAGACCTCGTATAGCCCGCGCTGTTATTCAGTCATCGTTGGGGGCATTACTGAGACTATTGTCTCATTGCTAAAGCTTTCTACCCGTTCTGCTCATCTAATCAGCGGTGGGCTATCAGGTCTCGGCATTTGGAGTGCCGCTATTGTCTCAGTCGTAAGGTTCTCTATTGGTTCTGGTTCCGGCATTTGGAATGCCGGCACTTCCGGGTTTAGCACTGCCGGAATTGCAAAAAATCTGGGTGTCGGTTGGGCAAGGGTGGACGGCCCTTCTCCTGCACTATTTTGTCTTCCGCCGGTCATTTGTTGCCATTCCCAGTTATTGATTTCAGGGGACTCCGCAGTGCTCGGGTCAATTTCTGTACTTGGGGGGCTTGGTTCTTTATCAAGTGGGTGAGGGGTCGGTTTTCTCGGTTGTCCAGCATGGTCATTTGAGAATTTGATCTCGGTTTGCTGATACAGGCAATGATCCACATAACAGTGCGAGTAGTGCAATACGCTATGTTGCAGTTCTTCCCGTGGTGTACTTTGCAGGGTACACTGGTCACCGTAATCATTTCCTGCAGTGATTGAGCCGGGGCTTTTAGGGGGTACAGGGGCCTTGTTGGAGTACTCCCTGTATGAGTAAGGAGGGGAAGTAGGGGAGAACTCTTACATAGGGTCCATTGTGTTTGATTCTTGCCCGTAGACCATGTTACCCGAGATGTCATCCGATTCCTTTATACAATCATGAACCTAGAGTGGGTTCAAGTCTGATTCTCCCTCGTCTATCTGGGAAAGGGCGTCCGCTAAATGGTTTGTACTTCCTGTTGCGTAGACTATCTTCGCGGCGTATTTTCCCAAAGTACTTAGCCATGTAACTTGCTTTCTGCTTGGGTTCTTGGCCGTTCGTAGGTGTGTTAAGGGTTGGTGGTCTGTAACTATTGTAAAGGGGTTTCCCCTTAGTGCATTGTAGAACCGATTGAGCACTTCCACTATCACTAAGGGCCTCTTTATCGGTGGTCCCACAGTTTATCTGAGCCTTGGTGAACTTCCTGCTATGTAACGCGGCTGGTCGTGCTATCTCATAAGTGGGTCCCTGTCCCATCCAAGTTCCTACTCCTAGATCGGTGGTGTCGGTAACCAACCAAATTGGTTCATCACTTCGTATATCTATTGGTCACATGACTTAGTGATCGATAATTCGCTTTTGGACCATATCGAATGTGGTCTGGTGGGTCGTTGTCCATGTGAATTCGGCGTTTTCCCTTAAGTCGGTTAATGGTACTGTCAATATATATAGCATGGTATGGAAGAATCTGGGCCACATAATTCACCATTCCTAGGAATCGTTGTAATTCCTGCTTGTTTTTTGGTGTCTCCAATCCTGCAATGGAGGATATTTTCTGGGGGAAGGCATGGATTCCCTTGTTGTCCACTATGCGTCCGAATACTTCCAGCTTATCTGCAAAAAGTACTGACTTCCTTTTACTCGCATACGATTTTGCTTTTCTGAGTCGATCACATGCTTGGCGTATGTGTTTCTCATGTTCCTCTGATGTGTCTGAAAATATGAGAATCTCATCAATGTATACCCATACAAAATGATGTAGAAATTCGCTTTGGAGGTCCTCCATTATCCGCATAAATGTTGCGGGTGCATTCATGTCTCCTTGTAGCATTACTTTGCTCACAAATCCTCCGAATAGGGTTTTGAACGGGTTGAACTTAACACTGTCCTTGTCCACCCATGTTTGGAAGTTTGCGTCACTTAGGTCAATCTTACTCGTGAAGTTCGCTCGTCCTATTCGGGTAAGGATCCGCTGTTGGTTTGGAATCGATAGACTATCCATGATCGTGTTATCGTTCCCCACTTTCTGGTCCCCCAACAGGCGGATCCTTCCGTCCGCCTTGGGTTGTACAAACATAGGTGCCGCTCCGGGAACCTCTGGTTGTACAATTACTCCACTTCATAATTTCTCGTGTATCCCGTTTATGAGTTTTTCCATATAGGCTTGTGAGACTGTGTAACCGGTACGGGTACTAGGTTGTTTTATGTTTGGTTTCACAGTATCGTTTGATACTTGTATTGTTTCGTGTGCTATCGGTTGATAACTAGGTTGTTTTATGTTTGGTTTCACAGTATCGTTTGATACTTGTATTGTTTCGTGTGCTATCGGTTGATACACACATTGTTTTATGTTTGGTTTCACAGTATCGTTTGATACTTGTATTGTTTCGTGTGCTATCGGTTGATACACACATTGTTTTGCAATATCGCTCATACTGCAGATAAGCGATATGCTGTATTTAAAGACCGCTGATTCCCGCGATGGAAACAGCAGACTTCGACAGACAGTATTCTTAAAATAGACTTGCTTGAACGGTTACTTCTTTGATCTCCTATTACACCCCGTTCGTAGCCTCCTTTAGCAAGCAGCGTTCACTTCGTGTTGACCACAAAGCCATCTGCTCCTATCGTACCGCTACGTAACTAGGGCCTAGCCCGAACACGTTACAGACTGAGTATGTTAGTTGGTTTCGTAGGTCTGTTGGTTCTTTTAACCGAATGTGGTGGCTAATCTTGCGTACAGGGGGTAGCGTTTCAGGGACCTTGTCCGGGAATGTAGCCTGGTATTCTTCCCACAATGTTCTTGTGTTGGTGTCTGACACAGCGGCTAACAATTCCCCACTTGTTGGTTTGCATAGCACATGCAGTTTGTTAGCGGGAAATTCCACTGCTGTATCCCCACACCTGATAAGAGCATTATGTCTTTTCAGGAATGGCATTCCAATCAGGGCGTCGTACTTCGCCAAGTTCGTTACCAACATCTCCTGATTTGTCTATTTCTTTTTCGCGATGCCTATCGTCAGCCCACATTTCTTGTGGCTTGAAGAGTGGGATCCTTTCAAGGCCATATGGACTGTTGTTGGTTGGGGTAGAGGCTCCGTAGGGATGCCATAGGTGGAGATAAAGATAGCGCTAACGATGTCGCAGCCGATTGTTCCTGTGTCGAATATTAGCTTTGCTGAGTGGCCTTCTATTTGAATCATTCCTTCAAGAGCATCACGGGGCCTGATTGCGCGCGTTGGTTGCGTTCAGAGTGTTTCTATTTCCACTGAGTTAATTTCCACTTTGTCATATTCGGTTGCTTCTATGTGGTTCATGCTAGCCTCTCACTTAGCAGCCTTTCCTTTTCCCTTTTTGGCATAGCAGTCCTTTGCGTAGTGCCCCTTTTTCCCGTATTCGAAACATGTGCCTTCCTCGTGTTGTTTCTGCTTCTTGTCTTCCTTGTCTTCTGAATCCTTGCGGTATGGTTTATCCTCCTTTCTATTATCCCACAATAATGATTCTTTGCTGTTCTTCCACTGTGGTATGTGGGTTCGGTAAACGCCAGTCTTATACAGGATAGCGTCCTCCCGTTCAGCCTGCTTGACCATCTTGTCAAAGGAATCACCCTCTTCTTCTACTGGCTCTACCTCCTGGCGTAGTCTGGAATGCATTGCTTCATACAATCTTTGTTACAGCATGTACTGAGATACCGTCCTAGTAGGCAATCGTCCGCAATACATTAAGAGATCCGTCGCGACCAAGGTTATTCTTTCTGTTTTGCCATGTCGTACCTGCTGAATATCCTTGAACCTTTTGAATAGTTCTTCTGTGTTTCACTAGAATTGGAATCACTCGCTCAGGCATTTTATCAGGGTCGTTCCTCGTACTTTTTCCCCACTCTCATAGTGGTTCATTGCGGTGTGGTACGCTTCCTCTGCTTTTCCAATACAGAAGCTTCCCAAGTACGCTCTGCTTCCTTCTTTGATTTTCTCCATTCCGTGCAGGGCCAGGTATTGAGAAGTGGTTATTACCCATCAGTCAAATGCCTCAGGTTTTAAACCATCCTTCTCGCCTGAGAATGAGGGTGGTAGCGGAAGTTTGATTTTAGGTCCTGTTCGCCTGGCAGATTCACTTGTGAACATATTGTATTTGGACCCTTCGTTACTGGACCTGTCATCTGGCGAGCTTTCTGGACAGTCACTGGGGAATTCATCTGGTGGCTGCCTTACTACCAAGTGATCTGATGCTTCTTCGTCGTTGTCTTCCTTTTTAGATGTCCAGACAGGTATACTGTCTTTCTTCACTCATTGCGCCGGTGCCTTTCCTTTACTGGAACTGGTGGGAAATAGCCCAGGAAGGCTGGTTGCTGCCTTTACTAATTTATCAGTCGATTCGCTAAAGGTCTGCCTGGCCAAGTCTCGCGCTAGTTGTCTTTCTGCTTCGTCAATTGAGAAGTTGCTCTTTGGCCCTTTCGGTTTCTTTGATTACCTTTTTTCAGCAAGGCCTGTTCATGGGACCCACTTCCCACTTCGAGTCTCCAGTGACTCCATTGTGTCATATTGGCAGAGCCAAACCTCGCTTGGTTCTGCCACTCCCCACTGTTAGCTTCATTGTTGGACGCTTCGTAGGTTGATCAGACCAGGTCCCGGCAGGTTTCTGACCACTTGCTGAGGTTAAAAAAATGTAACTTGTTTGCGCCAGGCCCTAGTCACGTAGCTGTACGATAGGAGCAGATGGCTTCTTGATCAACAAGAAACGAGCGCTGCTTTCTAAAGGAGGCCTCGAACGGGGTGTAATAGGAGATCAAAGAAGTCACCGTTCAACCATGTATATTAAGGATACTGTTTGTCGAAGTCTGCTGTTTCCACCGCGAGAATCAGCGGTCTTTAAATACAGCATATCGCCTATCTCCAGTATGAGCGATATTGCAAAACGTTGTGTGTATCAACTGATAGTACACGAAACAATACAAGTATCAACCGATACTATGAAACCAGACATAAAACATTTCTGTATCAACTGATAGCACACGAAACAATACAAGTAACAAATGATACTGTGAAACCAAATATAAAACAATTTGTATATCAACTGATAGCACACGAAACAATACAAGTATCAAATGATACTGTGAAACCAAACATAAAACAATGTGTGTATCAACTGATAGTATATAAAACAATACAAGTATCAAATGATACTGTGCAACCAAACATAAAATAACCTAGTACCCGTACCGGTTACAGCTATAAAAGACTAAGAATCTGTGTAGAACTGTAGAAGATCCTAGGGGATCAATACAGGCTGCTGGGAATAATAATGTGTTCTCCTATAACCAAGTACAGAATTAGTTCTGACCTTATATGATGGCTATCAAAGCCATACCTTTCTTTATTATTCCTCCAAGTGAAAATATTCTTCTAAGTTGTGAGGTTGGAGTAGAACAGAGTTGTCAGAGAGGTTTGGTAGATTAAATTGTCTTTCTATCTCTTGCATAAAGTATTGTAGAATTTGAGGATTGTGTAAACAAACATGAGTGTTGTATAGAAGAACTGCAACTGAATATTGCAGTCTAAGAGGAGAGACTATAAGGCGTTGAGTTCGCATGAAATCCAAAGCAGTAAATAGCTGCAGAACTTTTTTTGAAGCACTATTCTATAATAGTTCAAACTCGGACATAGATTTATTCCATTCTTGCTCATCAGCTGTAATACTTGTACCACTGAAAGGTGATATTAAATAGTCGCTGATACCATATACCCGATCTCCATAGACTTGTAATGGTGATCTATCTGAAGCATATGCATGAGCAATTAATATTTCTGATACTTCACTTTCTCTCTACACTATAAAATCATAGATTTGACCTTCTACTGGTCCATATAAATGGGCAATAATTCTATCTAGTGCAATAACTCTTTGATACTTCAAATAATGCATTCTTTCCCACCTATTGCAAACTGACTCTTGGCCATAAATTGGCCTTGCAATTGGGCGTAAAGTTCCATACACAAAGTTCTAAAAGTTATATAAGGGAGCATTTTTTTCTTTAATTGCAATCATATCGGCAGCCAGGTATTGCAGAGTTATTCTTCTAGTATCAAAGGAGAGTAAATGCTTCCACTACTCATAGATTATTTTTAAAAGAGTATTCGTAATATGTGAAACTCATTCTGGTTTCCAACCAAATTGAAGATGAATATCAGATAATCGATGAGACCATGCAAGTCTTGCAAGTAGCATGCATAATACTATACTATCAGGCTCAAAAATGCCGTTGTCTGCATATATTCGTGGTAGAATATTAAGACAATTGGCTAATCTCTTAATTTCTTCTTTTGAAAACCTATTTTATTTTATTAACTACTTTTTATATACATTCAAGTAGAGGACCAATTTAAATATACTATTTAAAGTATGTCCTCCATGCTTGTAGCTCCCGTTCCTCCAAATTAACAGGCCCTCCTTCTCTCTTGGAACCACACTATTGAATATTTGCATGCATTGATACTTGCTAATAGATCTTCAGCTCAGTAAGACCCAACTCGAAGTCAAACAAGGCAAGGTTAAGGTCACTGATTTTGAAGTATTAGGTAGTTCAGGAGAGTAAAGAATCTTTCACAATAGAATAATCTTCAGCGAGTTTTAAGGCATTCAACTGGTAGAGGTCAAATTACACAGATTTGCCAATGCCCAAAAGTCAAATCAAGATCTAGATACTCTACAGCTTGGCATATGCATGCCAAGGTAGTTAAAAAGACTCTGAATACATCAATCGCAAAGTCTCTAATAACCCGGTTCTGCGCATACTCGATTTTTACATCCATATCCGAGTTCTATACGTGTAGCATGACATCAGTATTGTTGTAATCCAAGCTTAGTCATCGTAACCAACCCGCTTTCCCCTCCATCCATTCCACCGACCCACATCGCGAACCAACGAGGCACAAGGCGCGGGAACAGGTGCAACCACAACCGCAACCACAAGCACAGACCAGATTCCCCCAATCACACGCGTTCCCAAACGCGACCAAAACAGGCCAGCAAACAAACATCGTCAGATTAGATCAAGTAATTTTTCCATCGTCATCGAAACAGTTTCTCCCCCAACCCATCCCTCACATCCCCGAAACCCCCCGTATCTCCCACCACCTCCATCTAACCATCAAACCCATNGGAAAACATGAGGGGAGTGGGAAGAGAGATGTATATAGTGTACAATAGTGTGGTATGGCGTTCTTCACTCTTGTGTTTTAGGTGGGACACGGAGTATCACTCGGTATTGCGGTGGTCTTGGCATTGAGTCAGCCTATGGTGGGGTAAAACGAGGCAGCTGCTGCCGCTGGTGCCGTGTGGCGGAAACTCGAGCTGCGGGATAGACTGGGTTGGTGCTCTGGTAAGTTGGGTCAATGTATTCTTGTCACTCCACATCACGGAGAAGGGCAATGTATCATATCCACACCGTCGCCGCCCGTGTTCCACAAAAGCCAATAGAGAACCCACTTGACAAACCCGCTCTCTCCCCTCCTCCTGCTCTCAAAACAGGCGAATGACCCTATATATCCCAGGTCACGCAAGCCACGAAAGTATCCCTGCATCAGGAAAGGGAGGGGAGATATCACGGCGGCTGTGCCCAGTGCTGTGGCGGTGGTGATGATGGCAGCCTAACCTGGATGGCGAGGAGGGGGGGGGAACCAACTTCAACCAAGGGGAAGAAAGGAGGGTTGGACGAAATGGCATACCGGTATCATACGGTAGTCACAAGCCTCAGTTCTTTCTCCTCTTTTCTCGCACAATCCTCCTCCTCCTCCTCCTCCTCCTCCTTCTCCTCCTTCTCCTCCTTCTCCTCCTGCTTTTCCCCCTTCTGCCTTACCTTTCAGCAAGAAGCACCGTGACCGACCCTTGGGCTAGGGGTATTTTCCTGTACCGTACCGGTAGGTTATGATAGCTCTGATCCATCCAAACCGCACGCCTCTCTCCTTCTTTATTTCTAGAGAAGAGAGAAGAAAAAAGAAAAGAAAAAAAAAAGCAGGAGAGGGGAGGGAACAAGGTTACATTTTCCTTGGCGCTGAATCCTCCCCAAGATGTGGTTGCCAAAAAAAAAATATAAGGACTCTTCTGTCGCCCCCTCCATTTTCTTACAGTACTTTGCCTGCTCGCACGCACACGGCTTTTCCTTTTTCCTTTTTTTTTTTCCTTCTCCTCCCATCCCTCAACCCCTCCCCCATCCCACGCACAACCCTTTTTTGTTTTTCTTTTTTCTTCTATTTTAGGGGTTTCATAATGAGTGTTGCTTGGTAACCGCTGTTGAGAAACCTTTTTTTAACCGGGACACTTTATATATTACCGTATTTTTCATTTCCTAACCCTCTCGACTCAACCCCTGGAACTCCTGAGGGAAGGGTGCACGGACACGAGCATCTTCGCCACCGCCCTGCCGCTGTCGTTCGTCGTTGTGGTCAGCGGTTTTGTTATTTATTAGTTCGGGTCCGCGACAAAAGTTGGACGAAGCTTTTGTTTCGGAACTCTTGTTTTTCTCGGTGAGCTAGCCTACCAACGGTCGGTTGGATAGATTTTGACCCGACCGCCCGTCCTGCCCATGTGGTTAAGCTTACTGACTCTGCACTCGCCGCTGCATTGCAGAAGGGAGGGGAGGCTGCCCTTTCTGATCGAGACCCTACACGTTCGAGGAGAGGGGGGGTATCTTTTTTTCCTTTAATACGCCAGGGAAGGATCCCAGCACCCCTACCCTCCCTGCGGAATTGTGAAATTTCTATCACCCGCCAATCGAGTTTCTCCATAATTCCATCCCATTCAACCCTACACGTCGATCCGTCCGGCCAAGCGGCCCACCAATCCCGCCCGACCCCCACCTACCATCGAAAATTCGACCGCACACAATTCCGTTAACATTACCGCTGCCTACACACGCACTTCCGCTATCATAGAACGGTTGTTTACCGACCAATGTCTCACCCAACCGACGAAGAAATGTCCGGCTACTTTCCCTACAACAGCACTCATCCCATCCCCGGAGTCGCAGGTTCCCTGCTTCCGCCTTTCCCGCCACACCAACAGCTCCCGTCCGCAACTCCCGCACCCCTGGTTCCGCCCACCACTCCCGTTACCGAAAAGACTGGTCGCGGGCGCGGGCGCCGTGGCCGTGGCGCCGCTGCAGCCAATATCCCGAATACTCCCACAACCCCGTTCAACACCACCTTTCCGGCTAATGGGGAGTCGAGCTCTGCCGGTGCTGGCGGTGGCGGTTCGGCAGCGACTGGTAGAACTGGTGTGGTTATCAAGACAAAGTTCCCCGTCGCGAGGATCAAGCGTATTATGCAGGCGGATGAGGATGTTGGCAAGGTTGCACAGGTATGTTTCCCTCAAACTCCCTCGATGACTGAGCTAACCTTGCCCGAACAAGGTCACCCCGGTCGTCGTCTCCAAAGCTTTAGAGCTCTTCATGGTATCCCTCTGTGACAAGGCCGCCCTCCAAGCGCGTATGCGCAATAGTAAGCGTATTACCGCTGGCCACCTCAAGGAAGCCGTCCTCCACGAGGACCAATTCGACTTTCTCGCTGAAATCATTGCCAAAGTCCCGGACATTCCCCTCCCCGCGGGGAGCCAAGGCGGCGGCGGCGCGGGCTCCGGCTCCGGTGGCGACGCCGAGGAAGGGGCAAGCGGAGGGGGAGACACCGCCACGCCCAGCACTAAGAAGATTCGCAGGCCAAAGCAGAGAAAGGCCAAGGATGAGGATGCCTTCAACTAGGGCGGAAATGGGGGTGGCATCGGTAGGGTTGGGATGTATTATTATTATTACTACTATTATTATCATTCGGGGAATTTCTTTCTTTCTTCTCTCTTACCTTTTACTTCTATTGCCCTGCATTTTGCTGATCAACTCAAAGCCCTGTGCAGTGGTGTATGGGATGGTATATTTTCTCCTCGTGACTGTGGATGTGATTACCATAGGCTAGTTTATGCTTTTTCCTCTTCTTCCTCTTCCTTTTCCTTCTTTTCTCTCGTCTACTTTGCGAGCTGATAATTCTGTGGATTGGGTGGCATCTTTTGTTCACCGTATTGGGAAAACATGAGGGGAGTGGGAAGAGAGATGTATATAGTGTACAATAGTGTGGTATGGCGTTCTTCACTCTTGTGTTTTAGGTGGGACACGGAGTATCACTCGGTATTGCGGTGGTCTTGGCATTGAGTCAGCCTATGGTGGGGTAAAACGAGGCAGCTGCTGCCGCTGGTGCCGTGTGGCGGAAACTCGAGCTGCGGGATAGACTGGGTTGGTGCTCTGGTAAGTTGGGTCAATGTATTCTTGTCACTCCACATCACGGAGAAGGGCAATGTATCATATCCACACCGTCGCCGCCCGTGTTCCACAAAAGCCAATAGAGAACCCACTTGACAAACCCGCTCTCTCCCCTCCTCCTGCTCTCAAAACAGGCGAATGACCCTATATATCCCAGGTCACGCAAGCCACGAAAGTATCCCTGCATCACAAGCAAGACTTCAACGACGTACTGTACTATATCCTTCTTCTCCGGCCAACCCCCGAAGCAGCCTTTCTAGCTATAGACGGATTCTGTCACGAGATCCGATTCGGCTCTTGCAAAGTCCAGTTTCTTGCTGGAGAGATGTTGTCTATGGTGGTATAGGGATACCCCCCACCTTATGATGTCCAGCCCCCCTGGCTCTATCGGGCCAACACATTTCTGTCTTGATACCAGCGCTGGCACCGTGACTATTTCTTCTTTCTACGAGCATTCCGTTCTGACCTTGAACCGCAATACTCATGCTTGTCATAGGATGCTGTAGTTTGCGGTGCCGTAGCGTTAGGCTGTACCTGTTTCGTTATTTCCGGGCGGTGGGGCTTTTTCACTTTGTTTAGCTTGTTTGTCCCGGCGGCGGGGCGGGTGGTTTGTATGTTTTTTGGGGAGTGGAATTGGCTGGGTATGGTTCGTGCACTTCAAAATGTGTATGATACTGTATGATACCGCAATTTTATGTTTTGCAAAATCAATAACAGGGCGCATCAACCAAGGCTATTGGAAATTTGAAAAAGCAACTGTGCCTAAGAGCAAATGACTGTAGTGAGCCTAGTGGGGGGTTTTTTTTTTTTGAAATGTCTATTTGGGTTTGAAGTCTTGCATTTTTGGTGAGAGGTATCATATTATAGAAAAAAATGTTGTGTCAGCCGTATACTTGAGTATGTTAATTCTTTAGTATGATAACTGTTTTGTCCTGACGGATTATCATAGTATGATATGATATTTTTGCTTTTAGTTCTGAGGTGCCCTATACCATATATGGGATATCCTGCAATTTGATGATTGATATGATATCATAGCTTTATATTTAAATTCCAGTCCATATGATATCATATTTATAGTATATCAATTCAACAAAATTAATAACCTCCTGTTGTTCCAAAATCTATTTGTACAACTTGAGGTTTAATAGTTAATATCCTATTTGAACATGGTGATAGAAGTTAAGTATGATAGGGAAAAAAATAATTTATTTGTATGATATGACATAATAATATTATAAAATATAACTTGATTGCTCTGTATGACATTGTTCAAGTTAGTTCAAATCCATTTCCTATTTTTTTTTTTTTTTTCATCATATTGCATTACATTTACCTGCTTCGATTGACAATCGATAATGGAGATTTATACTGTACTAGTACAGTCAAGCTATGATTATCCAATCACTGAGTCATGGGACGACAGGCAGGCAGGCAGGCAAGTAGGAAAGAAGGGTGGACGGACAACCAAGTAATACCCCCAAAGGATTTTCAATCATCAATGGCCTTATTCCGAAAGCAGCGGGATCGGTCAATGGTCAATGGATTTGGAAATTTGAAAAGAGGTCTGGGGGAATTATAGGAGGATACCGTACTACTCCCCGTAACACTTTAGGATCGAAAAGTCTTTTCTTTCTTTCTTTCTTTTATTTTTTTTTTAATTTTTTAATTTTTTTACAAATCTAGGTGAACCATTCTCTTCTTCTTTTACTCTCTCTCTCTTTTGGTACCATACCTGACTTACCTGTTCATCACGCCCTTCGTACAAGCGCCGTATGATATGTTCTAGTCGGACAGTGATATGGTGCGTTATTCTACCCCTCCCCTTTCCGCAGTAGCAGAGGAGCCATTTCCAGTGCCTACCGTACTGTGCTGAGGGAAGGAACCACAAGTGCGATATCCATTTCTATCGCCCACACGGGAATTTCTCAACCTTTATCAGGCCCTTCGGTTCGTCGGTGATAACTCATGATGGGTGAGCGTGTATGTGTGGAGGATCGTTGTTTGGGGGTTCATTGTTGGGAATCTCGTACGCCGCGCTTGGGTATTCACGTAATATCGGTATCGAAGATGGATGGGTGTTTGACTTGTACTTGTATCATGGTCATGGCAACCCCCCTCCCCTTCATTTATCGTCATTTCCGGTGGCGGTTGGTCGCATTCGTGGAAAGGGGGGGGGGTTTGTCGTCGCGGCTGTGAATATTTATCCTTATTCGGGATGTGTCTTGTATTCAACGTCTAAACTTCGGCCGCGGGGTGAGAGATAAATAAAATAGAAACTGGAGCCACTTACCGGCGGAGTATCATAGTTGGACTGGTTGTACCGGTTCATGGCTCATCACTCGTGAGGGTCAGAGAGTGAGATTGCTAGCCTATCGTATGATAGATAGCGGATCCGATCCGAGGAACACTCATGTGACTAAATCGGGCATACCCATTGGGCCACATTCCGAGCGTAAAAGCCTGACGGGGCGCTGCTCGATCAAGCAAGAGACTAAATAACAAGAAAGATACAGTAACGCGCCAAGTAAATCGAGTTCGATTACCTCCTTCAAAAGTGACTGACCGCTGACTATCCCTTCTGCCCCTCGCTTCCAGACATGATGCATGTGACCTGGGCAAGACTCGACAGACCAGACTAGACTAAAAACGAACGGGAGTGAAACTACACAATCAACCAACTAGCCCAAGAAAGAAAGAAAAAACCCCCCAACGGAATTATAATAATATCGATGAGACTGGAGGAGAAAAAGTATTTTAGTCAATCTCCCTCGCTAGATCTTCCTCCTTCAATGTCTCTACTTCCTTGCCCTTTCCTTTCCTATCCGTCTCCGTGATATCCGAAGAACTCAACGCGTTCGCCTTCGCCGCGCGCTCCTCCTCCTCAATCTTCCTGAGCACTTGCTGTCCCTCTTGGGTGGTGGCGTCGATAATCTGCGGTTCCAGAGACAGCATGCCTCCCTCTCCTAGTTGTTTCACCACCTCTTCTGCCTCTTCCACGCTCATTTTACCGAGGACCTTGTTGACCTCGTCTAGGCTACCGCTCTCGAGAGCACGCTGCAATCCGGGAGGGAAGGTTTCAAAGTGTGCGCGGGACTTTTGGATGCCAGGGTCCTCACTGTCGGCAGACGGTACAGCGATTGAGATTTGGGTGTTCGGGTCTACGGGGTGGAGTTGGATTTGCTCGGCGTTTTCGTTCGAGTGCTCGGTTGGGATTGCTGCTGCGCGCTCGCGGATTCGTGCGTAGGTTGTGGTAACGTCTTCTTGGAAGACCTTTTGGGCTTGGTGGTTTGAGGTGGTTATCCTATTGATTGTTAGTGTGATTGTTGTGATTGATGGTGGATGGGCTTATATGTGCCTTCTGAAAAATAGGGTTACACCATCACGTCCGAGCTGGCGACAGTACTGTAGAAGGAGAGCTTGGTGAACGCATTGCTTTGCGTAGTCTTCTCTCCCAGCAATTTGCGAGTTGAAAGCTTCGATCAGAAGTCCATCGGTTTCCTTCTCGGCAACAACAGCTGGATTACGGGAGATGAACTCCATGCACGCGCGGTAGTCGCCCATCTTGATATGTGAGAATTCCCTGCCGAGTGCTGTTGGTTCAATGTGGTCTTCATCTTCATCAACCTCGTCGCCGCCTTCTTCGACATCTGCATCTGCACCGGAGAATGAATCTGCGGCCGATGGTCCCTTAACCTTGACGCCCGGGTTAAGTTGCTCAACGGCTTGAACCTTCTGTGTCTTGTTTGCCGGTTCCTTCTTCGGGGGCGGAGCTTCCTTGGTAACATGTCCGACGGAGAAGCCATCGTGAATGCTGTCGCTGGTGATTTTCGCATTGTCTTCCTTCTCTAGGTCCGCTAATCTCTTTCCAGAATCCTCGTATACACCCGTGAGCTTAGCCTTGTGCTCCTTGAGCTTGTTCAAAAAGGCGGCCCAACGGTCATCCGGCTTCTCCTCGTCTATCTCCTTCTTTATTGAATCGATAAGCGAGGCCATCATCTGTGCATACGAAGGAGTGTCCTCCGGGGGAGTGAATTCCTGAGGACCACTATCGGCGGAGGTGTCCATGAGGGATTGGAAAACAATCTCTTCAGGGGATTTGGAGCTTTTTGATCCAGCGTCCAGAGTGGATATAAGCTTCGAAACACGGGAGAGGAGAACATCGTTCATTGAACGTTCCGTACGGAGGTTCGTTATCTGCTGTTTTCGCATAGCGCGCTGCTCGTGAATCTGTCGCCGTTTGGCATTAATGAAAGAGCGCTTGTCAACATTTGCTGTTGGGTGTGATAGTTAGCGGGAGAGTTCGTTTCGAAAGGTCGGAAGAGGAGGGGTTCCGGTTTGGTGGGGCTCACGGTGAACTTCGATGTCTGAATCGTCGGAGAGTTCGATACTGTGTTGTAGGTTAGCCTGAAGAGCTGTAAATGGCGAGAGTTAACCGACGGGTACCTACTTATCCCACTTTGAGTAGTCGAGAACCATGATTGTTGATCAACAGGAGAATGTGAGTAGATGAATGGGGGAAGTGGGTAAGGTGGGGGTTAGATCGGTTCTGCTGTAGGGCCTTGTTTTAAGAGGAAGGGTTCAATATGAGTGAATGTGTAATAATATTGCACGACCTATGGTGAGAGGGGAGCACAAGTGGGGGGAGAGGAATCTGTAATGATAGTATTATATTAGGACAGTAGAATACGGTGAATATAGGTAGGGTGGAGTTCTGGGGAAGAGTAGGCCCTCACATCCATGGAGGGGTCGGGGCTGGGGCTCGCCAAAGGATAAAGTCTTGGCAATGAAAGTTCCAGAATTTTGAGAAGTTGAGAATGTATGATGGGGAGTTGCGATTCAATTCCCCGCCATGGCAACGACGTGGGAGGGAAACTTCCCCTGGAGCGAACAATCCGTCAACCGACAACAAATCAACCCCCTTTCCCTCGTTTTGGTCGGGAATACTCCATATCGATCCTTTATAAATTTATCACGGGTCCGGATAAGAAGTCAGCTGTGATCAACCCAATAGATCTTCAGTTCCCCCCGCAATGCGGTCCTCTCTTCGCTCGGCGACATGTCCATGGGCAATTGGCTTCACCCCTCCTCCCCCGAGGTTAATATGTCACTCCACCAAAGCACAAACAATTGTTTCCTCAAACACTCGTCTATTCCCAGGAAGGTCGACTCCATTGCTCGGACTACAATTGCAAAAACCATTGCTACGGGCCCAGAGATCCTTACCCGGCTTCCCCTTGCCCAATGGTGCCCCTCGAAGTGCTGTTTGGCTTCAGACAAGATGCTTTTCCATATCGCCAATACTCCGTGGAGTCCGGAGCGGTAATACTTTGGAGAAACCGCTTACCGGACCTCAAAAATCCGCCTCAATTGAACCCGAATTGGAAGCCTTTGGTCGCTCGGAAAAAGCTACAAAGGCTGCTCAGGTTAATCTCGCTGCTCGCCTGCATAAAGATGGGAATCCAAGTGCTGTGAAACCGAGGGTCGGGGAAATAGTTCGGTTATTGAGAGTTGCGCGCCCGGAGGCTAAATGGCTAGCAGGTACGTAGAACTTGGGGAGCTGCGTAGGTGTGTTGTTTGCTAAAGTTTGGGTTACAGCTGCATTTGTCTTTCTATTGATGAACTCGGCAGTCTCAATGTCTATCCCGTATGCCCCCCAGACCCACATTTTCTGAGGCAAATACTAAGACTGCCTTAGGTTCTCGATTGGTAAAATTCTCGACATGGCAACGCAGACCGACGTGGGCACTCTGCTCGGACTACAACTGCCGCAGTTCTACATGGTTCTCGGAGGGGTAATTGAGTCATTCCTACTCCCTAAGAGGTAGAAAACTAATCATTTTGTCCAGGTTCTATGCCTCGGTGCAGCATGCAATTATGGTCGCATAACTCTCCTCCGAATTGTCGGCGAACGTATTGTAGCCCGCCTCAGATCACAGCTCTTCCACCGGACCTACGTTCAGAATGCCGAATTCTTCGACGCTAATCGTGTTGGGGACTTGATCTCTCGTCTCTCCTCGGATACAATTATTGTCGGCAAGAGTATCACTCAAAACATGTCCGATGGCCTCCGTGCACTTGTTACCGGAACCGCTGGTCTTGGATTGATGGCCTACTTCAGTTTGAAGTTGACGGCCGTGCTGAGCATCATGTTCCCACCGGTTGCTATTGGTGCTTTCTTCTATGGGCGGGCTATAAGGAATCTGAGTAGGAAGATTCAGAGGAACCTTGGCACGTTATCGAAGATTGCTGAGGAACGGCTTGGTAATGTACGAACTAGCCAGGCATTTACTGCTGAGATATTGGAAGTTTCTAGATATAATCGTCAAGTCAAGAAGATATTCGCACTTGGTAAAAAGGAGTCTTTGATAAGTGCTACATTTTTTAGTAGCGTGAGTTTGCTTTCCTAATCGGGCAATTCATTTAAGGTTAGCAACTGATGTCAGTGGCCCAACTAGACGGGTCTAATTGGAAATATGACTATTTTGGCGATTCTCTATATTGGAGGGCAACAGGTCAAATCTGGAGCTATAAGCATTGGAGAGCTATCTTCGTTCTTGATGTTTGTCGAACTCTCCGGTAAGTACTAAGCTTGTGCTAACTGGAGTAGGTACACTGCGTACGCCGGGTCCAGTCTCTTCGGTCTCTCGAGTTTTTACTCAGAATTGATGAAGGGTGTTGGAGCGGCGAGTCGTCTTTTTGAGCTCCAAGACCGAGAACCCTCCATATCGCCAACAGGTAATCTCCTTCGATATTCTTCCCAAAATTCTACTAACGGTCCCACTAGTCGGAATTCCTGTAACCTCAGCCCGGGGCACTATTAAATTCGAAAATATCTGCTTTAGCTATCCCACCCGCCCCGCTGTAACAATCTTCAACGACCTAACCTTCTCCATCCCACCGGGCACAAACGTCGCTATAGTTGGTCCTAGCGGCGGGGGCAAGTCTACAATCGGCGCCTTACTCCTCCGCTTCTACGACCCCACCTCGGGCAATATAGCCATCAACGACGTCCCCGTTTCCACTATGAACCTAAAATCCCTCCGTCGTCGTATAGGTCTAGTTTCCCAGGAGCCGGTCCTCTTCTCCGGCACCATCGCGGAAAACATCTCGTACGGAAAACCCACAGCAACAAGATCCGAAATCATCGCCGCCGCCAGGAAAGCCAACTGCACCTTCATTTCTGATTTCCCCGATGGGCTAGAAACCTATGTGGGAGCCCGAGGTGCCATGCTGTCAGGGGGACAAAAGCAGAGAATCGCGATTGCGAGAGCGCTCGTCAAGAACCCGGACATTTTGGTTCTGGACGAAGCTACTAGTGCACTGGATGCTGAGAGCGAGACGGCAGTGAACGAGGCGCTGAACGGGCTTATGAATAGTGACTGCACGACAATTTCTATCGCACATAGGCTTAGCACTATTAAGCGGAGCGACAGGATCATCGTGCTGGGCGTTGACGGCAGGCTAGCGGAAACGGGCAGTTTCAGAGAGTTGAGTGCCAGGGATGGTCCGTTTTCCCGGTTAATGGAGTGGCAATTACACGGCGGTGAGGCACCGGCGCCACTGCCGAGACACCGGGGCACGTTGGGAGAGATAGAGGTCGACGAGGAAATCGCAGATGGTGTCGAAGGGAGAGTCGAGGAGATTGAAGAGGAAGAGGATGACGATGACGACGAAGGTGACGGACGGAGAAAGACGGCAAAAGTAGCTGTCAAAGCGCCGGGTGATAATCGGTGAATTTGACGTTACGGTACTTTGGCTTTTATTATTATCTATTGCCTTGTTTTGGGTATGCTACTCTGGAGCAGTTAAGGCTTCCTCTTCGTCACGATCGATGGAGCGGGGGATTTCGGTTTCGTATTGTGCTGCACATCTCGACCCTACGGGAGTCTTTTTGTTGAGCGGGAATAACAATTAGTGTTTGCATGAACGCGCGCTTCCTGTGTGCATCTATTGGAACTTTTCTTTTTTCTTTTGTAATATATATCACTTTACGTTTTTTTGTATACATTTTTTATGCCTTTTTATGCTTTTGTTCGTTTTCTCGCTCACTCCACTCCCTTTGGTTGATGCCCTGTATTATTATTATTATTACTATTAAATGTTATAGAAAGGGTTTTATTTATTTACTTAGGGGGTGTTTGGAAAACATGATTGCGATTTGCAAATCATGATTTGCAACCAAATTACGATCTGAGATCAGAGGGTGTTTGGCAACATGATTTCAAATCGTGATTTGAAGGGATGATTTGATCTGGGGTTTGATTTCATGATTTGCAGGAAATTTTTATTTAGCGCTACTGAAATATTTTTTGAGCTAGACAACCAATTCTATTTCTATTGTCACTATTTGTATAGTTCTTGGACAAAAGTGATCATTGCCGTGCTTGACAATGCGCCTGCCCACCCATCACTCTGCAACATCAACCCTCCATGTAATATCAGATGTATATAAAACTGCAGAAATTTTTTGTAAGTAGATAGAATAAAAGGAACAAGTAAATATTATCAATTTAATATTTGGTATATCACCATTTTGCCTTAAGAACTACCTCAATCCTTCTAGGAATACCCTCTACCAATCTTTCAAACAAAGAGTCTGGCATCAACTTCCAACAATGAATAAGGGCTTCCTCTATCAGAGGCTTTATCTTCTCTGCTGATCTAGTATCTGCAGCCAAGTGAGCGTAATGTTCATGATAAAGCTTCTTGAGGTGTACCCAAACATGCTCAATGGGGTTAATATCTGGTTAATATGGAGGTTAATCCTTTAACACTTCCACTGCATTATCCTCCAACCATGTGATAGTAAGCCTAGGGGTATACACCCTAGCATTATCTTGTATAAAGATTGGTCTAATACCTATTTCCCTCGATTCCTTTAAAAAATAAAGCAAGGAAAAGTCCAAAGTTCTAACATATGCCCTTGCATCTATCCTACCCTCTCCTACCACCCTTATCCCATTACATGTTCTCTTCAATCTACCAGCAAAACAGGCCTATACCATCTACTTAATACCTTCAGATTTCCTTACTCTCTTGACACACTCTGGAAGCTATTTTTCCTTAGATGTTCTGATGACCCATTGAACTGCTAGATCTGCAGATTTCCCCATACTACATTCATCACTCTAGACCACTCTCCTCCATTGTGCAATTGTCCAGTGCCTATGGTTAAGGTACCATGCATATTTCTTGCTTTCCAGAACAGATAGTAACCTGGGTCTCTCACCTTTTATATGCTTATAAATACTATATTCTCTAAGCCTTTTCTTAATAATTGTCAAAAAGGTTGATGGGGGTGGAAGATTGGTTATGTCATTGAAGACTTAGAACAGAATGTTTGGAGAATTGAGTCAGGCTAACTGGTAAGGCTTACTGGTAAGGCTTACTGACAAGGCAGATTAGTTAAGGTTTGGCACTATAACTAGCAGTTGGGTCATGGGGTCTTGTACGACTTATGGTTGTAAGTTAATGGTATGTTATAATTGGTTGATGCATTTGAATAACTCACAGTTGCGAGTTGTATGATGTAATGACTTTTGCACATGACTCAGTTAGTGAGTCATGGGTCATACACATGTGACACGCTTAGCTCATATGACTATGGTAGGTAACTTAGATGTATGAGTCCCAGGGTTAGGGTTGGTATGAAGAGTGAGTATAATAGAGTTCACGAGGACCCAGGAGGTTGAGCTGGTCATGCTATCATCTTTATATCTTCTTACCTATAACTTTATGACTCTACTCTTTATCTAAATAACTATGTTGTACATACACTCTTATAAACAAGTTGTCAAATAGAAGCCTTAGGTGCTTAGCTATCTGACTTGGAGAAAGTGGTTTAGTCTTGAATATACTAGCCTAAAGTATTGTCGTCTAGGTAAGAGAAGTAGGGACCAGTAGGAATTGTTACATTTAATAGCATCATAACAGAACAAGCGTGACAATACAATAAGATGAGGTTGTAGCAATAGCAACCCCTATAACTAGTACAGGTACTAAGGTTATTTTATGTTTGGTTTCAGAGTATCGTTTGATACTTGTATTGTTTCGTGTGCTATCGGTTGATACACACAATGTTTTATGTTTGGTTTCATGGTATCGTTTGATACTTATATTGTTTCATCTGCTATCGGTTTATACACACAATGTTTTATGTTTGGTTTCACGGTATTGTTTGATACTGGTATTGTTTCGTGTGCTATCGGTTGATACACACATTGTTTTATGTTTAGTTTTACAGTATCGTTTGATACTTGTATTGTTTCGTGTGCTATCAGTTGATACACATATTGTTTTGGAATATCGCTCATACTGGAGATTAGCGATATGCTATATTTAAAGACTGCTGATTTCCACAATGGAAACAGCAGACTTTGACAGACAGCATTCTTAATATACTTGGTGGAACGGTTACTTCTTTGATCTCCTATTACACCCCGTTCAAAGACTCCTTTAGTAAGCAGCGCTCACTTCTTGTTGATCAAGAAGCCATCTGCTCCTATCATACGACTACGTGACTAGGGCTCGGCCCGAACACGTTACATTTTTTTAACCTCCGCAAGTGGTTAAGAAACCTGCAGGGACCTGGTCGGATCAACCTATGAAATTCCAACAGTGAAGCTTGCAGCGGGGAGTGGCAGAACCACGGAACGTTCGGCTCCGCCAACACGACACTATTGAGTCACTAGAGACTCGAAGTGGGAAGCAGGTCCCACGAGAAGGCCTTACCAAGCACAGGCAACCCCAGAAACCGAAAGGGCCAAAGAGCGACTTCTCGCTTGACGAAGCAGAAAGACAACTAGTGCGAGACTTGGCCAAGCAGACCTTTAGCGAATCAACAGACAAATTGGCAAAGGCAGCAACAAACCTTCCTGGGCTATTTCCCCCTAGCCCTAGCAAAGCAAAGGCACCGGCGGTACCACCAAAGAAAGACAGTCTACCTGTCGGCACAGCTAAAAAGGAAGACAACGATGAAGAAATATCAGACAACTTGATAGTAAAGGAACCGCTGGATGAACACTCTAATGACCTTTCAGAAAGCTCGTCAGACGACAGCTCCAACGGCGAAGGGTCCCCACACGATATGTCTGAAGGAGAATCCACCACGCCGCCCTGCCCAGGGGCCAAATGAATGGGACCAAAAATCAAACTTCCACTGCCACCCTCATTCTCGGGTGAAAAAGAGGACCCAAAACCTGAAGCATTTGATTGATGGGTAACAACCACTTGTCAATACCTGGCCCTGCACAGAGTGGAAAAAACCAAGGAAGGAAGTGGAGTGTACTTTGGAAGCTTCTGTACCGGAAAGGCAGAGGAGGCATACCACCAAGCAATGAACCACTACCAGAGTGGGGAAGGAATCCGAGGAACGACTCCGAGAAAATACCTGAAAGAAAGATTCCAATCCTCGCAGAACATGGAAGAACTATACAAAAGGTTCAAGGATATCTCGCAAGTACGAAATGGCAAAACAGAAAGAATAATCTTGGTCGCGATGGATCTCTTAATGTATCACGGATGATTGCCTACCGGGACGGTATCTTAGTACACGGTATGACAAAGATTGTATGAAGCAATGCATCCCAGACTACGCCAGCAGGTAGAACCCATGGAAGAAGAGAGAGATTCCTTTGGCAAGATGGTCAAGCAGGCCGAACGAAAGGACGCTATCCTGTATGAAACAGGAGTTTACCAAACCCACATACCACAGGAGAAGAACAGTAAAGGATCATCATTGCGGGACAATACAAAGAGGGATAAACCATACCGCAAGGATTCGAAAGACAAGAAAGACAAGAAGCAGAAACGACAGGATGAAGGCACCTGTTTCGGATGTGGGAAAAAGGGGCACTATGCAAAGGACTGCGATGCCAAAAAGGGAAAAGGAAAAACAACTAAGCGAGAAACAAGTACGAACCACATGGAAGCAACCGAATACATCGAACTGGAACTTAACTTGGTGGAAATGGAAAGCCTCCAAATGCAACCAAAGCGGACAATCAGGCCCCGTGATACTCTAGAAGGAACGATTCACATAAAAGGCCACCCAGCAAAGGTACTATTCGACACGGGAACAATCGGCTGCGACGTAGTTAGCGCCACCTTTATCTCTACCCATGGCATCCCTATGGAACCTCTACCCCAACCAACAACTATCAACATGGCCATGAAAGGCTCCCGCTCCTCAAGCCATAAGAAGTGTGGTTTGACGGTGGGAAGCGGGAAAAAGAAATAGACAAATCAGGAGATGTTGGTAGGAAATCTCGCGAAATATGTCGCCCTCATAGGAATGCTATTCCTAAAAAGACACAATGCCCTTATCAGGTGTGGGGATACAGCAGTGGAGTTTCCCGATAACAAACTGCATGTGCTATGGAAACCAACAAGCAGGGAATTCCGAGCCACTGTTTCAGATGCCACATCAGCAACACTGTTGAAAGAATACAAGGATGTATTCCCAGACAAGGTTCCTGAAACGCTACCACCCATGCGAAAGATTAACCGCCATATTGGGTTAAAGGATCCAACGGACCGACAAAACCAACCAACATACTCGATCCCAGAAGCATACAAGGAGAAACTCATGGACTAGATAAATGAGAAATTATGGGCTGGAGTTATCGTGCGACAGGAAGTTCCCGGAGCAGCACCTATGTTTGTACAACCCAAGTCAGATGGAAGGATCTGCCCCCTGGTAGACCTGAAGATCTGAAACGACAACATGATCATGGATGGTCTAGCGATCCCAAACCAACCGCAGATCCTTAACTGAATAGGACGAGCAAAATTCAGGAGCAAGATTGACCTAAGTGATGCATACTTCCAAACATGAGTGGATAAAGAAAGCGTCAAGTTCAATTTATTTAAAACCCACTTTGGAGGATTTGTTAGCAAAGTAATGCTACAAGGAGACATGAATGCACCTGCAACCTTCATGCTGATAATGGAGGACCTATTAAGCGAATTTCCACCTCATTTTGTATGGGTATACATTGATGATATTCTCATATTCTCAGATACATCAGAGGAATACGAGAAACACATACGCCAGGTATGTGATCGACTCCGAAAGGCAAAGTTCTATGCAAGCAAGAGAAAGTCAGTACTATTCGCAGATAAGCTGGAAGTACTAGGACACATAGTGGATAACGAGGGGATCCATGCCTCTCCCCAGAAAATATCAAGCATTGCACGTTGGGAAACACCTCGCAACAAAAAGGAATTGCAACGCTTTCTAGGAATAGTGAACTATGTGGCTCAGTTCCTCCCACACCATGCTACCTTGACAGCACCACTAACGGACTTAGCGGGAAACACTGAATTCGTATAGACAACGAAGCACTAGACCACATTCGATATGGTCCGAAAGCGGATTATCGATCACCAAGTCATGCGACCAATAGACATACCAGGCAAGGAACCAATTTGGTTGGTTATGGACCCCTCAGATTCAGGAATAGGAGCATGGATGGAACAGAGACCCACATACGAGATGCCTCGACTGGCCTCGTTACACAGCAGGAAGTTCACCAGTGCACAGATGAATTATGGAACCACTGGTAAAGAGGCCTTAGCGATAGTGGAAGTGCTTAACCGGTTCCACAATGTCCTAATGGGAAACACCTCCACGATAGTAATGGAACACCAACCATTGACTCACCTATGGACTGCGAAGAATCCAAGCAGAAAACAAGTTCGATGGCTTAGCGCCTTAGGAAAGTACGATGCAAAGATAGTCTACGCGCCAGGAAGCACGAACTATTTAGCTGACGCCCTTCCCCGGATATACGAGGGAGGATCAGACTTGAACCCACTCTATGTTCACGACGTCACAAAGGAAGCAGATGACATCTTGGATAACACAGTTTACGAGCAAGAATCAAATACAATGGAGCCCGAGCAACAATTCTCCCCTACCTCTTCTCCTTACTCCTATACTGAGTACCCTGATGAGGCCCCCGTGCCTCCCGAGAGCCCCTGCTCGATTACTGCAGAAAATGATTGGGGTGACAAGTGCACTCTCCGAAGCACCCTACCTGAGGATCTTCAACATAGCAAACTTCACTACTTGCACTGCTATGTGAACCATTGTCCATATCATCAAACTGAGATCAAATTCACAAACAATCACCCTAGACGGCGGAAGAACCAGACACCTTACCTGACTAGTGAAGGACCAAGCCCTCCAAGTACAGAGATCGACACAAGCCCTCCGGAGTCTCCCCCAGTCCAGGACTGGGTGTGGCAACAGACTGTTGGCGGTAGACCAAGTAGCGCGGGGGAAGGGCCATCCACCATCATCCAACCAGTGCCTAGGTCCTTCACCATCCCGGCAATTCTGAACCCAAAAGCCCTGGCATTCCAAATGCCAGAACCAGAACCAATAGAGAACCTTACGGACAAGATAATAGCGGCTTTTCAAATGCTAAGACCCGACAGCCTGGCACCGATTAGATGAGCAGAATGGCTAGAAAGCCTTCGCAATGAGACAATAGTCTCAGTGATGCCCCTGACGATGACTGAATAGCAGTGCAGGCTATACGATTTTTTGGAAGACAACAAGGATGACGACCAACCTGAAGTAACAAGAGAAAGTGAAATAGAAGATAAGCGGGATACCCTACAGACAATCAATGAAATGATTGAGACTTTCCAGCACACATGATCACAGCATACCGAAAGGAACCAAATTGGGAAAAAGTGAATGAGAGCATGGACTCCACAGGAGACTTGTCCTCCTACAAGGTTACAAATAGAATGCTGTACGCAAAAACCAGATACGCGAAGGACTGCCTGTATATCCCAAAAGGCTCCGTGTATGGAAATACGACATTGAGGGAGTATGTCCTTAGCGAAATCCACAACAAAGGCCACCACAGTGCTGAACGGAACTTGCGGTACGATACCGAGTACCTATTCTGGCGCGAAATGCGCAAGGACTTCAGAGCATATGTGGCGCAATGTCACACCTGTCAGGCAAATAAAGAACCCACAAAGTTACCAGAAGGAAGGGCTCAGACAATTATCTTACCCTCTGAAATCTTCGAATCGATAGCCATCGACTTCGCAGGACCTTTCCACAACTCTTGGGTATACTATACAATCCTTGTTGTAATGGACAGGTTTTCTGGATTCACATGGCTCATACCTACAACTAAGGAAGTAATAGCAATAACAACCTGGGAGCTACTACGTAATAAAATATTTGCTCCCCATGGTTACCTAACATCAATGGTAAGCAATGCAGACCCGTGATTTGAATCACATGTGTGGAGACAGCAGCGTCGGTTAATAGGGATCGAGCACATCAAAGCGGCACCAGGCTACCATGAAACGAATGGACAGGTCGAAAGAAAGATTCCAGAATTAAAAACAGTTCTTCGAAACCTAGTCAATGCAAGACAAAATAATTGGTTTGACACCACACCAGAGACGGCAGCATACCTGAATGCAGGGTGGTCAGAAACCCTCAGCATGTTACTGTATAAAGCGGTTTTTGGAAAAAATTACCTGCTACTTCCCCTAGCGAATTTCAAGAACTCCACAGTACCGGCTGCCGACAAATTGTTAAACAGAGATCAAGCAATCAGGAACACGGTATTTAATGGTATCAAATTGGCACGATTTAGAAGCACGAGAATGGCAGTAAAACGATGAAGACATCATACATGGATAGGAAAAGGTAATCTGTTATTGGTATATGGAAGATTATTCGCCAGGGAGTCAGGACGCAGCAAAAAATTGCAACCGCGCTGGCGTGGACCATTCAAGGTAATCAGATATAATGAGCATACACAAAATTACACGGTGGAAATGGATGGCAGAATGTACAGAAACCGAGAAGCAACATTCCACGCATCCACCGTGAAAAGATACGTCCCTAACGATGATATTTCTTTCCCTGGACGGAGCCATGTAAAACCACCCCCGATGGTGATTAACGAGAAATGGGAATGGGAAGTGGAAGCGATACGAGACCATAGAAGACGGTATGACCCTGACCAATTCCTAGTAAAATGGGCGGGGTACCCGGAAACAGAGAATAGCGGGAAAGCCCTTGAGGGATTGGAAAATGCGTTGGAATTGGTCAATCAATGGTGGGAAGACAACAAACCAGAGGACGAGTTACCGCCTACAATAAACCATGTGACAGTGGTGTGGAGCCCGACCCTGCCAGAAATTCAACACCTGCACCCGGATACAGACCAAGGGATACAGGATGGATTTTGGTCAGCCCACTTTGAAAGCAACTTTGAAAGCAGTGAAGATGAAAATAAGGTCATGGAAGATGAAGCTACATATCTAGAACGACTGGCCGAAACTGAGTACTGGCAATAGCGAAAGGAAAAACACACCATCCAACAGCCTTACGATGGCAAACTATCAGCAAGTGCCTTGGAGACTGCGCCATCAGCTAATAGAACTGTTGGTGAACTGTGATATTATCCCTAGACGATACCTTACACACCGATTATTTATACACATTTGGGGTAGATGCCTGGAAATTACAACTGAATCAACAGGAAGAATGTGGGGAGAAACAGTGCAAGATGTTTTCCGCTTCGATAGTGGGTGCTACCTGAGCACACAAAATTGTGATGGTAGCAGGGAGACGGAAGAATCTGAAATTAAGTATCACCCTCCTTCCCCTGAAGACCGAAGCGAGGCCGACACCTAAGTGAGGTCACCACCAAAGCATAAATACCACCCACCATTCCCCAGATTCCTCTGAACAAAACCCATTACAAGACACATTTCCCTACAAACCTTAACCAGATTCCTCCGAACCCAAACCTTTTACAAAAACCAGCTTATCTTTACGTGAAAGAAACAAAATGTCGAACTATGAAGAAGTTAGCATTAAGGAATGAGACCTCATTTTGGGATACCTACTATACCAAGAAATCATCCCACTAAGCGCATACTGGAAGATATTCTATATCGATCACTACGAGGATTGCAGGCGAATTGATGTCGAAACGGAGGAATGGGAGGACCAGATAGTATAAAACTTCGTGGATCGATCACACTACTGGGAGTCAGGTTGCTTTGTGCGCGGGGCGTCATGCGGGAAGTGCTTGGAAAGATGGTTGGAGGGAGCGGAATGGATGTTGCAGGACGCCAGGAGATTGTTGCTGGATAGCGATGACGACGAGAATAGGTCCTATGGAGACTTGCAGGAAAATAGCGGATTTACCGACTATTAGGATGTCATTAGGTTACTTTTTTTTGGTGAAATTGTTATTTTATTTTGGGAGTCTAAGCGGTACAGGTACTGAGGTTATTTTATGTATGGTTTCACAGTATCATTTGATACTTGTATTCTTTTGTGTGCTATCGGTTGATACAGACAATGTTTTATGTTTGGTTTCACAGTATCGTTTGATACTTATATTGTTTCGTGTGCTATTGGTTGATACACACAATGTTTTATGTTTGGTTTCACAGTATCGTTTGATACTTGTATTGTTTCGTGTGCTATCGTTTGATACACACATTGTTTTGGAATATCACTCTTACTGGAGATTAGCGATATACTGTATTTAAAGACCGCTGATTTCCACAATGGAAACAGCAGACTTTGACGGACAGTATTCTTAATATACTTGGTTGAACGGTTACTTCTTTGATCTCCTATTACATCCCGTTCGAAGACTCCTTTAGTAAGCAGGACTCGCTTCTTGTTGATCAAGAAGCCATCTGCTCCTATCGTACCATTGTGTGACTAGTGCCTGGCCCGAACATGTTACAACCCCAGACCAATGACAAAATAGATACTTACAACAAAGAGGAAAATCACCGATCACCTTGAGCACTCAGAACTTGGAGGAGAGCTAGAACCAGTTGTGAGCTCATAAGGAACAGACAGACTGCCAAGTGTGATCACACTGGAAGAACAAGAATAAGAGGAAATCTCGCTATCGGATAACGAAACCAAAACCAGGATGTTGAGAACAGCAGCAGGAATGGCAGTCCCACCAGAACAACTAACAGCCTTATCAGCAGCACTTTAGGTGGGCAGATCAAGTAGAGGGAGTACCTTAATGGCCAAAGAGCCTTGTGGCTTTAGAGGAGAAAGGACAAAGCTACAAGAGTTTCTCTTACAGCTTGAGCAGTACTTCTGAGTTGAAGACCACAGGAATGATGGAGATACTAGCAAGGTAGCATACACTAAATCACTATTACATGATATAGCCAGCCAATGGATAATGTCCTGTATTGAAAGATTAAAAGAAAGGAAATAGGAAACCAGGGAGACAGTTCAAGGAAGTACTCTAGGAATGGTCCAGAGACATTGACACGAGACTATCAGCTGGGAACAAGCTAGAGAACATGTAATAGAGAAAGAAGAATATGATGGACTTCTGAAACAAATTCCAGTACCTTGCTATAGAGGGCGAATACAATGACAAAACACTTGGGAGGTTCCTGCTCCCAGAATATATCCCATAGTAGTAACAGACATGGGGTATGACAGAAACCAAATTCACAACTATAGCTGATTTCAGAATATATAGACAACAAAAGGAGAACAATGACTGGTAATGATCAAACATATTCAGGCATGAAGGATGGTAACAAGCAAATACAAGACAACATTGCGAAACTAGAACACAATATTCAGGCTGCCCGTACTCACAACAATCCAGGGAGGTGACGTAATGGACCTGGACACAACCAGATGATGGTTGAACCTCAACTTGTCACAATAAGAATGCGAAAAGAGAATTAAGAGTAGATTGTTCCTAGGATGCGGAAGGAGTGGCCACATACTATGAGATTACAGGCTGCTCTAAGATGGAAAAGACAGAATCCAACCAGTTAGAACAGAACCTGCCAGGCCAGGAGAATGGACATTAGCTGAGACCAAATTATGAGCGATGAACCTCAATATAGAGAATGATGAAGGGGAAAAAGACAATGGTTCTCAGTAATAGGTTGTGTAAGGGACAGGATATGACCAAAGCCCATCTCCCTTGCTAACTACTTGTAACGACCCAGTATACATGAGCTATGGTAGCCAGAACCTACACCCATACAGGTAGCCCGGAGGCGAACTGGTAGGAACCGGCAGGCAAGTGAGTACTTGACCTACGGAGACCCGATGGCCCGGGCTCCGAGATGAGCAGACTTAGTGGACACAAGTATTTAGGTACATGGCTACGCCCAAGGTTGGTGTCAGCGTACTTAGGGACCTATGAAGGGCCAATACACAGCTAGGCTGGGTAACTAGAGAAAGGCCGAGTGTGTCTATCCCCGGAAGAGGGATAGATAGGGTAACAGGAGAAAATCCACTTGTCCACCGGACAAGATTACCCTACCCTCAGAACAGGGTTACCCTGCCTTGAGGCTTGGATTACCCTGTTCAAGGACCTGAGTTACCCTACCTGCCAATACGAAGTCCCTCGGGGAGTTTGGGAAAAATGACTGGAATGTTTGTCACACGAAGCCATGCATAATACTGGAATCTGGGGTTCCGGGAGATGCTATTGGGCGAGCTACGCAGCTACGAAGAAGCTGTAAATTGAAGACATTATTCCTATCATGCCCCTCCGGCCCCGCCTTGAGGCCCGGACGTCATGGGCAAACGGTTGTGTAGTTGTGTGCAGTCTAGCAAAGGAGGATCTTTGGAGACCCGCTTGCAACACCGTATACGTTGCTGCCGTCCGGTCGACCGTAAGCTGTTCGCAGGATATATAAGGGGGCATAGGGTGGAAGGTGGAGTACCTCCTCCAAGTTGTTCGGAGTAAAACGGACCAAAACTGACGGAGTTAACGGGAGTTAACCGTGGGGGTCCCGAAGGTAGTCCCGGGTGGTGCCGGGACGACTGGGAACGTTTTGCACCTACCACGCCCAAGGATGTCCCCAACGCCATAGGCTCTGAGAGGGAAGTGCAGAGACACTAAAAGCATGATTCCTACCGCAGGTAAGGTGTATCCGAGGTAGTGGTCGTGGGTAGCGCCCATTGGATCACTCCTGGACCACCGTACCCTGCGGAAGACACCGGAAGCCCGAGACTCGTAAATAGTAGATAGATAAAGCGCTCACGGTAGCTTCTGAGGTCAAGTAGAGATCCATGCATATGGGAAGGGTGTCATAGATAGTCTAGTTCATGCGGCGTCTTGACTGTTAGCCACTGGCAAGACGCCGATGCGCAAAGGTTTTCACTCCGGCGGACAAAATGGAAATGCACCGCAGAAACGATAACCGCATAAGGTGAACGCCGACTAGAGCGTGTCGACACATACATGCCCGAAGGGGGTGTCAGGAGACGTGTCGGACCGCCCTTAGCGGAGAAGGGTGTGCTCGAATAGTTGGAGTAAACTGATGGGGGAGTTTCTGGCATAAGATAAAACTACCTGAAAGTCTATGCGAGAACTCTCCTACTCCAACAATCAATCCTCTTGAGACCTTAATTGAGTGAAGCGTCAGGCTTAACGATATTAAGTTTTACCGTCTACTTTACTCTTACATCTGTGTGAACTTTTGGCGATAAGTTTGAAGTTGTTTGGTGCAGTCGCAACCTTGGGATCCATCTTCCTAGGGGTGCCCCCGTTACAGTATATCGTTAAGTGAGCTCCTCACTTAACTCCTCTCCTGATTAATTGTTTCCGACCTTCGGCACTGACCTTGCATGAATACTGGTACCCTTGTCTAGAACAAGTAGCTCAGGGTGGAAAGCGCAATGGGTAGTACCGAACTTCGAAACAGAATGGAATCCAATCCGGGTTCAGACCTTGACCTTGACGAGAACACCGCCAACACGTTTTGTGCTTCGGTTTTTGCGGATGTTCGCGGTATCGACTGGGACGGCCACCAGTTGCTCTTGGAGGCTGCTCCTATTCAGTTACCTGCTGAATATCATGACCTCCTGATTACAGACCCTTGCACCGCGGCGCTACCCTTTTTTCAAGACCCTACCCTAGTCCACAACATGCTCCCTCCCCCGCCGCACGGAGTTCCCTTTAGCGAGTTCTCCCGCGAATTGGTCGAACCTTACATCGTCCGGGAAGTAGCCAAGTCGATTGAGGAAGCGAAGCGGCAACCGAAGAACTGGAACAAGCAGCAGCAGCAGGTGTTCCGAACATAGATTACTACGGCAGCGGTGGAATGGATGAAAGTCCAGCAGGAGGCATACCTGCGGATGATAAGGGATCAGCAAGCATTGAGGACTCGGATGACAGCTTTGGAAAAGGCTTTTGAGGGCGGGTATAGTATTGATGCTGCGAATGACGTACTGATGTTAGAGGCAGCGCCCCCACTTCCCCTCGTCCATACCAAGCCCGACAACTTCGGCATGGCGTTGGCTATGAGAGCCAGAGAGGACCAATGGAGGGCGTGTTTGAGCCGAATCGGCATACGAATGTTGGAAAGCCTGGAAGGTGACGGCTATGACTATACCTCTTCCTTCTCAAGAGCATCTACCAGCTCCCTGTCGGTCCCCCCCTCAATTGCCCGCAGTCGGTCGGGCAGCCCTACGGTCGGGCCACCGGATAGACGTCAAATATGAAAGAGGACCTCCAAGCAGAAGGGCATTATGGCACCAGATACGCCTGAGACTACACCTCGACCGAACCCTGCTCCTATCATCCCTTCCACGATACCTTTAGTTGCAACCCCTATACCTTCCATTGCCGCCCCAAGACCCACACCTCTACCAGTTTCGTTGCCCGCTCCTGATACCTTCCCTGTCACAGCTTTCCTACCAGCAGTATCGGCTACCCCAGGGTACCGGCCGCTGCGCGCGGCTTCACCTGGATTCTTTGAACCGGTAAGGCGCCAGGAAGGGCGAGCACCCATGGCTCCATTACGAGGGACTCCGATCCCCGGACCTGGGACACCTGCTCGCTCCGTCCCTTGCGCACCGGTGATCCCCTCTGCCCCCTCGAAACCCAGTCTTCCTTCGGTGCTCCCCACGATCACACGGGGTGAGTGGGACAGCCAGGACGAGTTCTGTTTGTCGGGCTGCAAATCAGAAGAGACCCGCATGGGATGAATTCATTACCACACCTATGGGTGCAGAAAGGAACAACGGACCCCGGTAAGGCACCGGAGAAGACAGAAAGAACAAGATGGACGGCCAACATGTGGGTATTGTGGCTCATGGAGGCACGTTGGCCCTCTGATGCAACCCCTGAGCCGCCCAGAGCTACAGGCATTCCTGCGGATAACTCAGGTGGCGCCTAACCCAACTCCTGACAGTGGGCGA
Organism: Tuber magnatum; assembly: GCA_003182015.1. Lineage (NCBI taxonomy): Eukaryota > Fungi > Ascomycota > Pezizomycetes > Pezizales > Tuberaceae > Tuber > Tuber magnatum. The sequence goes on along the minus strand of PYWC01000022.1, from coordinate 2,053,384 downwards.
CGCCCTGTTCCACCACCGGCATCAGTACCATCAGGGGCTAACCCCCCCGAGGATGGGAATCAGGATGGCCAGGAGGAAAGGTTTGATGGGTACGATAGACCACGGGAGACACCAGATGGAAACACAGGGGGTAGTGGAGGGGGAAATGAACCACCTGTTGGTGGTACTACGGGAGCAGGTGGAGATCCTGGGGACTCTGACCATGATAGCTCGGATGATGATGATGCTGATTCTCTCCCTGATTTGACTCACTTTCTTGGTGCTCACAAGGATGACTGGAGCGACGAGAAGAAAGGACGGTGGGACCGCCATGCTAAGAAGCTATCAAGGGAACTATGGAGGAGATCGACCTCGCGGGCATCCTCCCGACAGCGACAGAAGAAGCCGGAAAAGCTGAGTGGCAGGCCGGCGTTTAAGGGAAAGGTTACCAAACTCGCCAGCTTTATGACGCTGGTGGAAGTTAAGTTCGAGTATTTTGCAGGGTGCAGGTTGACCGATATGGACAAGGTAAACCTGGTGATCCCCCTTCTAGAAGATACTGCCCGAACATGGTATCT
>PYWC01000022.1:2016080-2042963 GCA_003182015.1 Tuber magnatum | reverse complement strand
TTGAATGGGAAGAACATCCGCACCAAGCATCCCATGGAGAAGCTGGACCACCTGATGTTTGGCCCTTTCGTGGTCAAACGTTGGGTGGGTACGCGAGCATACGAACTCCAATTGCCTACCCGATTGAGCATCCACCCGGTTTTCAATGTCACGCTGCTGGAACCCTATCGCGAGGATCCGGAATCGGGTAGGATCAAGGAGATCCCTACCCCAGAGCTCGTGGACAATGAGCCTAGTTACATTCTTGAAGCTATTGTGGACAGTCACTGGTATGGTGGAACAAAGGCGAAGTTTCCGTCACGCTTTGTCCAGTACCTGGTTTCATGGGAAGGCTATGGAGCTGAGGAGAGCTCATGGGAGCCCTATGAGATGCTAGTAGGGACAGGCTTACAGGCCATGCTAGATTTCCACCAAAGATATCCGTCCAAGCCCAGGGACCATAGGGTTTTGGGGGAATCGAGTCGTGGAGACAAAAGACAACGCTAAAAGGTCCGGGACGGACCATAGAGAAGAGGGGAGTGATGTAACGACCCAGCATACATGAGCTATGGTAGCTGGAACCTACACCCATACAGGTAGCCCGGAGGCGAACTGGTAGGAACCGGCAGGCAAGTGAGTACTTGACCTACGGAGACCCGATCACCTGGGCTCCGAGATGAGCAGACTTAGTAGGCACACGTATTTAGATACATGGCTACACCCGAGATTGGTGTCACCGTAGTTAGGGACCTATGAAGGGGCAATACACAGCCAGGGTCGGTAACTGGAGAAAGGCCCAGTGTGTCTATCTCCGGAAGTGGAATCGATAGGGTAACAGGAGAAAGTCCCCTTGTCCACAGGACAAGATTACCCTACCCTCAGGACTGGGTTACCCTACCTTGAGGCTTGGGTTACCCTGTTCAAGGACCTGAGTGACCCTACCTTTCAATACGAAGTACCGCGGGGAGTTTGGGAAAAATGACTAGAATGCTTGTCACACGAAGCCATGCATAATACTGGAATCTGGGGTTCCGGGAGATGCTATTGGGCGAGCTACGCAGCTACGAAGAAGCTGTAAATTAGAGAGATTATTCCTATCATGCCCCTCAGGCCCCGCCTTGCGGCCCGGACGTCATGGGTAAACGGTTGCATAGTTGTGTGCAGTCTAGCACAGGAGGATCTTTGGAGACCTGCTTGCAACACCGTATACGTTGCTGCCGTCCGGTCGACTGTAAGCTGTTCGCAGGATATACAAGGGGGCATAGGGTGGAAGGTGGAGTACCTCCTCCAAGTTGTTTGGAGTAAAACGGACCAAAACTGACGGAGTTAACGGGAGTTAACCGCAGGGGTCCCGAAGGTGGTCCCGGGTGGTACCGGGGTGACTGGGAGAGTTTTACTCCTACCAAACCCAAAGGTGTCCCCAACGCCATAGGCTCGAAAAGGGAAGTGCAGAGACACTAGAAGAATGATTCCTACCACAGGTGAGGTGGATCCGAGGTGGTGGTCATGGCTAGCACCCATTGGACCACTCCCGAACCACCGTATCCTGCAGAAGACATCGGAAGCCCGAGACTCGTAAATAGTAGATAGATAAACCGCTCATGGTAGCTTCCGGGGTCAAGTAGAAATCAACGTGCATGGGAAGGGTGTCACCGATAGTCTAGTTCAGCAAGGTGTCTTGACAGTTAGCCACTGGCAAGTCACCGATGCGCAGAAGTATTCACTCCGGCAGGCAGAATGGAAATGCACCGCAGAAATGATATGCACATATGGTGAACACCGACTAGAGAGTGTTGACACACGCATGCCTGAAAGGGGTGCCAGGAGACATGTTGGACCACCTTTAGCGGAGAAGTGTGTGCTCTTATAGTTGGAGTAAAGTGATGGGGGAGTTTCTGGCATAAGATAAAACTACCTGGACATCTATGCGAGAACTCTCCTACTCCAACAATCAATCCCCTCGAGACCTTAATTGAGTGAAGCGTCAGGCTTAACGATATTAAGTTTTACCATCTACTTTACTCTTACATCTGTGTGAACTTTTGGCGATAAGTTTGAAGTTGTTTGGTGCAGTCGCAACCTTGGGATCCATCTTCCTAGAGGTGCCCCCGTTACACTACTACAAGGCATTATGGGTGGAACTCATGAAATACGAAGGAGATCACATCATGGGTAAGATTGTAACTGGTATGGGTACTAGGTTATGTTTTATGTTTGGTTTCACAGTATCGCTTAATACTTGTATTGTTTTGTATGCTATCAGTTGATATACACTATGTTTTATGTTTGGTTTTATAGTATTGCTTGATACTTGTATTGTTTCGTGTGCTATTAGTTAATATACATAAGATTTTGGAATATCGCTCATACTAGCAATAAGCAGTATGCTGTATTTAAAGACTGCTGATTTCCACAGTGGAAACAGCAGACTATGACTGATAGTATCCTAAATATACTTAGTTGAATGGTTACTTCTTGGATCTCCTATTATACACTCTCGAAGCCTCCTTTGGTAAGTAGTGCTCGCTTCTTGTTGATCAACAAGTCATCTGCTCCTATTGTACTGCTACATGATTAGAGCCTGACCCGAACACATTACAAAGATACTATAATACGACGAAAACAAAACTGTTACGATACATATAATGATTGACTCAGAAGCAACTGAGAACTTTATCAACAAAGGAATATGCAACAAATATGGCCTTACCACTATTCAGGCCAAAAACCCAAGAGATATTAATGTTCATTACAGGGTGGGGTGGGGCGCGTTTTACCCATAGTGGCCCCGCCTTTACACGGGCCCGGGGGACCAATTTTGTATGTCCTCCCTGCCCCGCCCCCATTTCTTGCTACCGAAATTTGACTGGGGCCCATTCAGGGCATGGGCGGGGTGGGGCCACTCGTGGGTAACGGGGTGGGGCCACTCGCGGGTAACGGNAGGCCCCGTAACGAACTCTAAGAGATATACATCTAGTGGATCAAACAAAAAGTGTTATGGGGCTAATTACCCACATAGCGCAAGTCCCTATGGATATTGGTAGCTATAGAAAACTGGTGACCTTTTAGGTAGCCAATTTGCCAGCCATAAGGCAGTTCTGTGGATGCCATGACTAAGACAATACAGTTCTACAATCGAGTGAGAAAGCAACAAGATCATATTTGTAAATAAACAGTGTCCAACTAAGAGTCTGCACAGTTTACTAATAGTATACACGACCCCCAAAGTGGAAGTCCTAGAAGACAACTCAGTTATGAAATTCTTCAAGCTTTAGGCCCTGAAAGAATAAAGTGCTGTGAGTGGCCAAGTAGATCAATGGATCTGAGTCAAAAGGTTGACCAACAAGATAAAAGTGTCTACCAAGGGTTCAGCAGAACTGGTAGGACACACCCTGTATACCAATGAACAACAGATAATAATTGCCAAAGGCTAGATGATGATTGTTACAAAGATAGCTATCCAACTACCAACAGGTACCTATAGGTGAATTGGTCTACACAGTGGGCTAGCAGTGAAATACAAACTCATGATAAATGCAGGAGTAATCGATGCTGATTCTATAGGTAAAGTGAAGGTAGTCTCTAGAAACCTAGATGATAGAGAATTTCGCATAAAGAAAGACAATTGAATTGCACAACTGGTTATCAAAAAAAGTCATGGATGAAGAGCTCTAAGAACTGGAGACTCTTAGTGAAACTACATGAGGGATGAAGAGATTTGGAAGTATCAATCAAGCAAGAAATGAAAAGCAGAAACCTTTAAAACAGATTGAGATCTATGAGATTGTGGCATTGGCGTTCAGAGAGTTCTACCAATGTGGAGAGAACATGGGAATTCTCAAACTATGCTGGAACCAAGACCTGGCTATGTGGGCCAAGATTAATATCAGCATGGAACTGACAATCCAACACAAGAGATGCAAGGAAAACAAACTGTGGAGCCAGTCAATCTCAAAGGAATACTATTGGCATTAGGAATTGTTCTAAGAAGAAGATATGATAGAAGTACTACTACAATGAAAAGGGGTAGACTTGGAAATTGAATTTAAGAAAGGCACTGAATTTCAAATAAAAAGGATCTACCTGTTCAGCGAAACGGAATTGCAGGAACTTAAGACCTATATCATAAAGAATCTACAATAAGGATAGATTAGGTAGTCCTGCATAGAAGGAGGATTACTGATCCTGTTTATATGATAAAAGAAGCAAAGGTTGAGACTGTGTGTGGACTATTGTACCCTCAATCAGATAATGAAGAAAGATCAGTACCCGCTACCATTGATCGCAGAGGCCCTAGACCAACTTGGATTAGCAAAATACATTACCCACCTGGACATCAAGGAGGCATATCACAACATCAGAATCAAACTAGGAGTCGAATGGAAGACTCTATTCAGCACATGATATAGGATATACAAATATCTGATTATGCCATTTGAGCTAATCCAGGTACTAGCAACGTTCCAATGATAGATGAACTGGGTCCTGAGCAGATACTTAAATGGGGACTATATTGTCTATCTAGATGATGTACTCATATTTTCCAAGAATATAGAATAATACCAAAATGACAGCAATAATATTATGGAAGCAATACAGAAGTCAGAAATGAAAGTCAAACTTAGTAAATATAAATTCTACAAATAGGAAGTAGAATGTCTTGGTTTTATCATCAACCAAGAAGGAGTTCAGATAGATCCAGTCAAAACCCAGGTGATATGGAAGTGGGAAGTGCCAAAAACCCAAGGGGACATTCAATGTCTCATGCACTTTGACAACTTCTGCTATTGTTTTATCAAGGGATTCAGCTAAACCACAAAACTGATATACCACCTCTTTAAAAAGAATATTAAATGGAACTGAGGAACTGAACAGGAGAAGGCATTTAACAAGCTAGGAATAAAGATAACAAGCGCATCAATCCTGATGTATTTTGACTCAGAAGGAGAAATAAGGATTGCAATAGATGCATTAAAGTATGTATGCTTAGGAATACTATCATAGAAGTGCGAAGACAGAGAGTAGAGAGTAGTCGCAAACAGGTCCAAAACAATAGTGGCTACTGAATGCAACTGTAACGTTTTCGGATCAGGCCCTAGTCATGTAGCGGCACAATAGGAGCAGATGGCTTCTTGATCAACAAGAAGTGAGCACTGCTAACTAAGGGAGACTTCGAGCGGGGTGTAATAGGAGATCAAAGTAGTAACTGTTCAGCCAAGTATATTTTAAGAATACTGTCTGTCGAAGTCTGCTGTTTCCATCGTGGGAATCAGCAGTCTTTTAAACACAGCATATCGCTTATCCCTAGTATGAGCGATATTCCAAAACCTTGTGTATATCAACTGATAGCACACGAAACGATACAGGTATCAAATGATACTCTAAAACCAAACATAAAACAGGGTATGTATCAACCTATAGTACATGAAACAATACAAGTATGAAGTGATACAGTGAAACCAAACATAAAACAAGGTGTGTATCAGCCGATAGCACACGAAACAATACAAGTATCAGATGATACTGTGAAACCAAACATAAAACAATGCGTGTATCAACCGATAGCACACGAAACAATGCAAGTATCAAACGATATTGTGAAACCAAACATAAAACAACCTAGTACCTGTACTGGTTACACTTCCGCAATAAAATAACAATTTCAAATGTAAAATAATCTAATGAAATCCTAACAGTCGGTAAACCCGCTATTCTCCTGAAAGTCCCCATAGGACTCATCCTCATCGCCATCGCTATCCGGCAACAATCTCATGTTGTCCTGCAACATCCACTCCGCCCCTTCAAGCCATCTCTCCAAGCATTCCTGGCAGGGTGCCTCGCGCACAAAGCAACCTGATCCTTTGTAGTGTGGTAGGTCGATGTAATTTTGGACTGCCCAGTCTTCCCAGTCCTCTGTCTCGATATCGATTCATCCGCAATCGCCGCAGTAGTCGATGTACATTATTTTCCAGTATGCCTCTAGTGGAATGGTGCCACTGCGCAGTAGTTCATCAACAATAATATGTTGTCCCTTGATGCTTATCTCTTCGTAGAATGACATTTTCTTCGTGAAGCGGTAAAGGTTGGTAAGAGGTTCAAAAACCTTTCTTGCGGTTTTTTGGAAGTCTGACAGTGTGTTTTCTTTGTAGGAGTTTGAGGGATGGCAGGTGGTATTTATGTCTCGGTGTTGGCCTCGCTTAGGTGTTCAGGGGAAGATGATGGTGTTTATTTTCGGTTGCTTCCGTCTCTATGCACATATCACATTTTTCTGTACTCTGGTAACATCCACTTCCAAAGCGGAATATGTCAGCCACTGTTTCACCCCACATCCTTCCCGTTGACTCGGTAGTTATATCTAGGCATTTGTTGCAAATATGTATGAATCATCAGTGTGTAAGGTATCGTCTAGGGATAATATCACGGTTCACCAATAGTCCCATTAGTTGATGGCGCAGTCTCCATGGCACTTGGTCATAGTTTGACATCGTAAGGCTGTTGGATGGTGTGTTTCTTTCTCTTGTTATTCCCAGTACTCAGCCTCGGCCAGCCGAGCTAGGTATGCTGCTTCATCTTCCATAACCCAATTTTCATGTTCGCAACTTTCGAAATGGCTTTCAAAATGGGCCGACCAAAATCCATCTTGTATCTTTTCATTGGTGTCAGGACGCAGGTGTTGTATTTCCGGCAGGGTTGGGCTCCATGCCACTAATACATGGTTTATTGCAGGGGGTAGCTCATGCTCTGGTTTGTTGTCCTCCTACCATTGGTTTACTAGTTCCATGGCATTTTCTAATCCTGCGAGTAGATCCCAACTGTTTTCTGTTTCCAGGTATCCCACCCATTTTACCAGAAATTGGTCGCAGTTATAGCGCCTCCTGTGGTCTCCTATAACCTCCACCTCCCATTCTGGTTTTTCGATTAACGTGATTAGAGACAGCTTTGCGTGGCTTCTTCCAGGGAAGCTGCTATGGTCATTAGGGAGATATTGTTGCACAGTAGATGTGGGAATGTTGCTGGCCGGTTTCTGTACATCCGGCCATCCATTTCTACCGTGTAGTTTTGTGTATGGTCATCATATCCAATTATCTTGAAGGGTCCTCGCCAGCCCGGTTGCAGTTTCTTGCTTCATCCTGATTCTGTTGCGAAAAGGTGTCCATAAACCAATAACAGGTTACCTTTCCCTAGTGGTGTATGGTGTCTGTGCTGTTTGGCTGCCATTCTTGTGATCCTAAATCGCGCTAATTTGATAGCATTAAATGCTGTGGTCCAGATTGCTTGGTGTCGGTTCAGCAATTCATCAGTGGCTGGTACTGCTAAGTTCTTGCAATTCGCTAGGGGGAGTAGCGGGTGGTTTTCTCCAAATATAGCTTTATATGTTGACATACCGAGGGTTTCTGACCATCCTGCATTTAGGTATGCTGCCATTTCTGGTATGGCCTCAAAGCAATTGTTTTGTCTTGCATTGACCAGGTTGTGAAGAGCTGTCTTTAATTCTCAGATTTTGCTTTTGACTTGTCCATTCGTTTCATGATGATGTAACCGGTACGGATGCTAGGTTGTTTTATGTTTGGTTTCACAGTATCATTTGATACTGGTATTGTTTCGTGTACTATCGGTTGATATACACATTGTTTTATGTTTCATTTCACGGTATCATTTGATACTGGTATTGTTTCATGTGCTATCGGTTGATACACGTATTGTTTTATGTTTGGTTACATTGTGGTGTTTGATACTTGTATCGTTCCAAGTGCTATCGCTTGATACAAACAATGTTTTAGAATATCGCTCATACTGGAGATAAGTGATATGCTGTATTTACAGGACCGCTGATTCCTGAATTGGAAAGAGCAGACTTCGACAGACGGTATTCTTAATATACTGGATTGAATGGTTACTTCTTTGATCTCCTATTACACCCCGTTCGAAGCCTCCCTTAGTAACCAGCGCTCGCTTCTTGTTGATCAAGAAGCCAGCGGCTCCTCTCGTACCCCTACATGACTAGGGCCTGGCCTGCAGACGTTACATTTTTTCAACCTCAGCAAGTGGTTAGAAACCTGCCTGGACCTTGTCTGATCAACCTACAAAGCGTCCAATAACCAAGCTAGCAGTGGGGAGTGGCAGAACCAAGCGAGGTACGGCTCTGCCTATACGACACTATTGAGTCACTAGAGACTTGAAGTGGGAAGCAGGTCCCATGAGAAGACATTACCAAGAAAAGACAACCCAAGAGACCGAAAGGGCCAAAGAGGGACTTCTCAATTGACAAAGCAGAAAGACGACTAGTGCGAGATTTGGCCAAGCAGCCCTTTAGCGAATCCACTGACGAATTAGCAAAGGCAGCAACCAATCTTCCAGGGCTATTTCCCGCCAGCCCCAGTAAAGGAAAGGAACCGGCGCAACCACCAAAGAAAGACAGCATAGCTGTCGGGACACCTAAGAAGGAAGACAATGACGAAGAAACATCAGATCACGCGGTAGTAAAGGAAGCGCCAGACGAATTTCCCAGTGACTCGCCAGAAAGCTTGTCAGACAACACCTCCAGTAACGAAGAGTCCGAACACAACATGGTTGAAGGTGAATCTGCTGGGCCACCCATCCCAGGGGCCAGGCGAACAGGACCCATAATGAAACTTGCTGTAACGACCCAGCATACAGGAGCCATGGTAGCCGGAACCTACACCCATACAGGTAGCCCGGAGGCGAACTGGTAGGAACCGGCAGGCAAGTGAGTACTTGACCTATGGAGACCCGATGGCCCGGGCTCCGAGATGAGCAGACTTAATAGGCACAAGTATTTAGGTACATGGGTATGCCCAAGATTGGTGTCAGCGTACTTAGGGACCTATGAAGGGCCAATACACAGCTAGGCTGGGTAACTGGAGAAAGGCCCCGTGTGTCTATCTCCGGAAGTGGGATAGATAGGGTAAAAGGAGAAAGTCCACTTGTCCACCGGACAAGATTACCCTACCCTCAGGACTGGGTTACCCTACCTTGAGGCTTGGGTTACCCTGTTCAAGGATCTGAGTTACCCTACCTTTCAACACGAAGTCCCTCGGGGAGTTTGGGAAAAATGACTGGAATGTTTGTCACACGAAGCCATGCAGAATACTGGAATCTGGAGTTCCGGGAGATGCTATTGGGCGAGCTACGCAGCTACGAAGAAGCTGTAAATTGGAGACATTATTCCTATCATGCCCCTCCGGCCCCGCCTTGAGGCCCGGACGTCATGGGCAAACGGTTGCGTAGTTGTGTGCAGTCTAGCAAAGGAGGATCTTTGGAGACCTGCTTGCAACACCGTATACGTTGCTGCCGTCCGGTCGACCGTAAGCTGTTCGCAGGATATATAAGGGGGCATAGGGTGGAAGGTGGAGTACCTCCTCCAAGTTGTTCGGAGTAAAACGGACCAAAACTGACGGAGTTAACGGGAGTTAACCGTGGGGGTCCCGAAGGTAGTCCCGGGTGGTGCCGGGACGACTGGGAACGTTTTGCACCTACCACGCCCAAGGATGTCCCCAACGCCATAGGCTCTGAGAGGGAAGTGCAGAGACACTAAAAGCATGATTCCTACCGCAGGTAAGGTGTATCCGAGGTAGTGGTCATGGGTAGCGCCCATTGGATCACTCCTGGACCACCGTACCCTGCGGAAGACACCGGAAGCCCGAGACTCGTAAATAGTAGATAGATAAACCGCTCACGGTAGCTTCCGGCGTCAAGAAGAAATCAACGCGCATGGGAAGGGTGTCATAGATAGTCTAGTTCAGCAAGGGGTCTTGACAGTTAGCCACTGGCAAGTCCCCGATGCGCAGAGGTTTTCACTCCGGCGGGCAGAATGGAAATGCGCCGCAGAAACGATATGCACATATGGTGAACGCCGACTAGAGCGGGTCGACACATACATGCCCGAAGGGGGTGTCAGGAGACGTGTCGGACCGCCCTTAGCGGAGAAGGGTGTGCTCGAATAGTTGGAGTAAACTGATGGGGGAGTTTCTGGCATAAGATAAAACTACCTGAAAGTCTATGCGAGAACTCTCCTACTCCAACAATCAATCCTCTCGAGACCTTAATTGAGTGAAGCGTCAGGCTTAACGATATTAAGTTTTACCGTCTACTTTACTCTTACATCTGTGTGAACTTTTGGCGATAAGTTTGAAGTTGTTTGGTGCGGTCGCAACCTTGGGATCCATCTTCCTAGGGGTGCCCCCGTTACAGTATATCGTTAAGCGAGCTCCTCGCTTAACTCCTCTCCTGATTAATTGTTTTTCGACCTTCGGCACTGACCTTGCGTGAATACTGGTAACCTTGTCTCGAACAAGTAGCCCAGGGTGGAAAGCGCAATGGCTAGTATCGAACGTCGACCTAGAATGGAATCCAACTCGGATTCAGACCTTGACCTTGACGAGAACTCCGCCAACACATTTCGTGCTTCGGTGTTCGCGGACGTCCGCGGTATTGAATGGGACGGTCACCAATTGCTCCTGGAGGCCGCCCCTATTCAACTACCTGATGAATGTGTTGATCTTATGATTACAGACCCTCGCGCTGCGGCGCTTTCGTTCTTCCAAGACGCCGCCCTCGTCCACAACATGCTCCCTCCTCCACCGCAAGGAGTACCCTTTAGCGAGTTCTCCCGCGAGTTCGTCGAACCTTACATCGTCCGGGAGGTATCCAAGTCGATTGAGGATGCGAAGCGGGAACTGAAGAACTGGAATGCCCAGCAGCAGCAGGTGTTCCGTAAACAGATTACTACGGCAGCGGTGGAATGGATGAAGGTACAGCAGGAGGCATACCTGCGAATGTTAAGAGACCAGAAGGCATTGAAGGATCGTATGGCAGCGCTGGAAAGGGCCTTCGCGGGAGGTTATAGTATTGATGCTGAGAATGACGTACTGATGATAGAGGCGGCGCCCCCACTCCCACTTGTCCACACGAAGCTGGAGAACTTCGGGATGGAACTGGCTATGAGAGCCCGGGATGAACAGTGGAGGGCGTACCTAAGCCCCGTGGGCATACGGATGTTGGAAAGCCTCAAGGGGGAAGGATACAGTTATACCTCGTCCTTCACAAGAGCATCAACAGGCTCGCTGTCTGTCCCCTCCTCGATCGCCCGCAGTCGTTCAGGAAGTCCGGCGATTGGACCAACCGATGGGCGTCGGGTTAAGAAAAGGACGTCCAAGCCAAAGGGTATCACAGCACCAGATACACCTGACCCTACTCCTCGGCCGACCCCCGCTCCCATTAACCCCCCTGCAACACCGTCGGTTGCAACTCCCGTACCTCCTATTGCTGCCCCAAGACCCACACCTTTACCAGTTTCATTGCCCCCTCCTGATACCTTCCCTGTCGCAGCTTTCCCGCCAACAGTATCGGCTACCCCAGGGTACCGACCGCTGCGTGCGGCTTCACCTGGATTCTTTGAACAGGTCAGGCGCCAGGAAGAGCGAGCACCCATGGCTCCATCACGAGGGACTCCGATCCCCGGACCTGGGACACCCGCTCGTTCCGTTCCTTGGGCACCCGTGATTCCTTCTGCCCCCTCAAAACCAACTCTTCCCTCCATCCTCCCCACGATCACTAGTGGTGAGTCGGACAGCCAAGACGAGTACTGTCTGTCGGGCTGCAAATCGGAAGAAACCCGTATGGGGTGGATTCATTACCACACGTACGGGTGCAGGAAGGGACCACGGACCCCGGTAAGGCACCGAAGAAGACAGAAGGAGGGAGACGGACGACCAACATGTGGGTACTGTGGGTCATGGAGACACGCGGGGCCCCCAATGCAACCTTTGAGTTGTCCAGAGCTTCAGTCGTTTCTGGCGATGACTCAGGCGGCTCCGAACCCAACTCCTGAGAGTGGGCAACGACCTGTTCCACCACCGGCATCAGTACCATCAGGGGCTAACCCCCCCGAGGATGGGAATCAGGATGGCCAGGAGGAAAGGTTTGATGGGTATGATAGACCCCGCGAGACCCCAGGTGGAAATACCGGGGGTAGTGGAGGTGGAAATGGACCACCTGTCGGTGGTACTACGGGAGCAGGTGGAGATCCTGGGGACTCTGACCATGATAGCTCGGATGATGATGATGCCGATTCTCTCCCCGACTTGACCCCTTTTCTCGGCGCTCGCAAGGATGACTGGAGCGACGAGAAGAAACGACGGTGGGACCGCCGTGCTAAGAAGCTGTCAAGGGAACTACGGAGCAGGGCGACTGCATGACCATCATCTAGACAACGGCAGAAGAAGCCGGAAAAGCTGAGCGGCATTCCGGCGTTTAAGGGAAAGGTCACCGAACTCGCCAGCTTCTTGACGCTGGTAGAGGTTAAGTTCGAGTACTTTGCTGGGTGCAGGTTGACCGATATGGACAAGGTAAACCTGGTGATCCCCCTTCTAGAAGATACTGCCCGAACATGGTATCTTGGGCTGCACTCCCACATCAATAAGGAGGCAGCCAAGCGTACCGGAGTTCCAGTTAATAACAGTAACCCGTTAAGAACGTGGAAAGGATTCCGGGAACGGCTTGAACGGAGTTTCGGCGGTGACCAAGCGGAACGAGACCGATCCCTCCTTGAGTGGCGAGACCTAGTGATGAAGCCACATCACATCGATGAGTACCTGGACAAGATAATTGACTATATGTATAAGCTTAGCTATACAGACCCTGTGCAGGTACGAGATAAGGTACGGTCGGGCATTACTCAAGAAGTGAGGAACGCGTGGGCACTGAAGGAGCCCCATCCCACCGACTTGAACGACTACCTTGATCTTCTTCGGAAGGTTGGACACACACTGGAAGACAACACCCGGTTCAGCAACCGAGTTATCCACCCTGTCCAACGGTCTCAACCAACGGACAAGAAGGAGGATAGGTCCTCAACTTCCGGAAGGTTTAAAAAGAAGGATAAAGGTTCGGGCAGACAGAACCAGCGGTCTGCCAAACCTACTAATTTCAATGCGGGGAAACAGGCAAAGCCGGGGACTTCTGAGTATGCCCTGGCGCATAAGGAAATCCCGTCGACTTTGACCGAACGTCGGAGAAAGCACAACCAGTGCACCAAGTGTGGACAAACGGGTCACTTTTGGAGAAAGTGCACCGCGACGTCCCCAGTCGTTAGTTCGTCCAAACAGGCTCGTGGGTTGAAACGGTCAGCCCCGGTAAGCGAGCCCTCAGGTACGGACAAGCGACTAAAGCGCATTGAAGCGCCACCTCCGGCTACCTCGTCAAAGATACTTGAAGTCCGACAGGCATCACCTCAGATTATGGAGGTTGATACTGACGGCTCAGAATAGGTAAGACCCCATTCTGTGTAAGGTATAACCTTAATAACCTGTATCCATAGACCCCTGCGGGATGGATGAAAAGGAGCCCCGGAAGTGGCTTCTGGGATGGGTAAGTACCCCTCTACTGCATGAACGACCCTGATGCTGACTACACCCAGGTGGTGTGGGCAGATAGATGTTGAAGGCCGTGTGCGGTGGACAGGGTGATCTCTCCTTTGTGGGTTTTCAGGTTATTTCCTTTGTTCTAGTTATTTGTATTTCTTTCAGGATTTCTTTACTGGGACGGACAAGTCATAGGATATTATTTTCGGTTGAGGCTGGGAGAGATCTCGCTCGCGGAGACGCTCGACATTGGGGAAGCAAGGTTGCTTCGCTTGGAACCGGTCCAAGAGCGGACCTCTACCCACCTCGGGAAAATTTGTTATGGTTAGTACAAGCGGGATTAGTTCAGGCTGGACTTGATTGAATAAATGATACTATGATCAAGTTTACCTGAGGAGGGTTTAGTACCCGAAATCATGCTGGCGTGATAGTAAACACCCTAGCTATTGATAAAACGATTCCCAATCCCTTAACGTTTACCGACCCGTTGTGGCCGCTCTTGTGTCGAAAGGCAAGAGATCAGAATTAGTAAGCCAAGATGACTAAGTCCCTAAGACAAGTGAAGAGGCAGAAGCGTGATAACTTGCCTCGCCATACCAAGTCTATCCACCTGAGGGTAAGGCTAGACTGGAAGATTGGAGCTAGACAGGTAAGCGCTGAGGCGCTCCTGCTACTCGACAGTGGAGCTACTGGGCCAGTGCTTAGTAGCCGATGGGTTAAACAAACGCAGGCACCATGTGTACGACGAAAGGTACATGTGCCGATAAGCGACGCAAGCGGTAATCACATTCCGGGGTCAGGTCTGCACTATACCAAATCATTGGACATGAGAATAGGCGACCACCATAACGAAATGCGGTTTGAAGTCGCGGACATGCCCGACACCAAGGTGGACGGGTACCTACCTATGTCTTGGTTGAAGGACCATAATCCCGACATAGATTGGAAGACAGGATCACTAACCTGGCGCTCAGATTTCTGCAAGGCTAATTGCCTGGCAGAGCAGGGGCGGTTAGTGTTCATGACCGATGAAGAGTTGCTAGCTGAAGACCCTAGTAATGTGTACCTGTTGGGAATTGTACAATTCTCCGATGAGGAAGGTGCTGACATTACTGTCAAGCTACTCCCTGAGTATAAGGACTACGGGGACATCTTCAGTCAAGAACGGATTGAGGCCTTGCCGGAGCACTCAAAGTATGACCACACGATCGAGTTGCTACCCGGGACTCAACCTCCGTTTGGGCCTATCTATCCGTTATCGGAAAAGGAGCTTAAGGCACTCCGGGAATATCTCAATGACATGCTGCGAACGGGGAAGCTACGGCGATCCAGTTCCTCAGCAGCAGCCCCTATCCTCTTTGTGCCAAAACCAGATGGTACATTAAGACTGGTAATAGATTACCGAGGGCTGAACAAAATCACGGTGAAGAGCAAGTACCCTCTACCGCTGATGAATGAACTGCGAGATAGGTTAGGAAAAGCCGTTGTGTTCACTAAGTTGGACTTGAAAAACGGCTACTATCTTCTGAGGATGGCAGAAGGTGAGGAATGGAAGACGGCCTTCCGGTGCAGATATGGACTGTATGAATACACGGTCATGCCGTTTGGGTTATGTAATGCCCCGGCAACTTTCCAGAGCATGATAAATGAGGTCTTTCGAGATCTCATGGATGAAGGAGTCATCGCGTATATGGATGACATCCTGATCTACTCCGAAACTATGGAAGAGCACGTCGCGATGGTAAGGCGTGTAATGGAGAAATTGCGGAAAGCTAGACTATGTGTAAGTATGAAGAAGTCCAGTTTCCACCAACGGGAGGTTGAATTCCGCGGATATAGGATCTCCGATATGGGGATCTCTATGTTGTCGGAAAAGGTGCAGACAATCAAAGACTGGGCACCTCCGACATGCGTCGTCGACGTTCAAAGCTTTATGGGCTTTGCCAACTTCTATCGTCGGTTCATAGAAGGGTTCAGCAAGATAGCGAAACCCCTCACGGACTTGACAAAGAAGGATGTCCGATGGGAATGGACACCTGCATGTGAGCAGGCCTTCAATCATTTAAAGGAAGCGTTCACGTCCAAACCTATCCTAGCACATTTTGACCCTGAACGGCCAACACGGCTAGAAACCGACGCTAGTGACTTTGCATTAGGAGCCGTTCTCTCCCAGTTATGTGAGGATGAGAGATGGCATCCGGTGGCCTACCATAGTAGGAAGTTTCACCCAGCAGAGATCAATTATGATGTCCATGATAAGGAAATGACTGCCATCGTGGCGGCATTCAAGGAATGGGATCATCTGCTGCGCTCAGTAACGGACCAATTGGTGATCTATACGGATCATAAGAACTTGGAGTACTTTAATAGTACCAAGGTCCTTAACCGAAGGCAGCACCGCTGGGCTGAATTCCTGCAACCATTTAACTTCAAGGTGGTTTACCGAGAAGGACGGTTGAATGAGAAGGCGGATGCTTTGTCGCGGCGTAGGGACTACCGCCCTGAAGGGGGGAGTGATTTTCCGCCACAGTCGTTTTTTCGCCCCGGACAGTGGGTCGGGAGCCAGGAACGGGACATCTTGCGACCACAGGTGTTGCAAGTGTGCCAGGGATTTCGGCTCAAGTCGTCCTTTTTGGATCAGTTGCGGGTAGCGATAAGCGAAGACCAGGAGTACTTAAGGATCCTGAAGGCAACAGCTGCAGGTGACAAAGAGGTCGACCGACATTTCACGACGGAAAAGGGCTTACTCCTGTACAAGAACAGGTGGTATGTTCCCAAGGGTCAGAATCTGAAGCAGACAATCATGAAGGCAGAACATGACTCCCAAATCGCGGGACACTTCGGGACTTACAAAACCATTGGCAGGGTGAGGGCTAACTTCTACTGGCCTAAGATGGATGAGCACATCACTGACTATGTGCGGACATGTGATGCATGCCAAAGAAATAAATCCATCAGGCACAAGAAGTTCGGGCTGCTGGAACCTATCGATGTTCCTATGCGGCCTTGGACAGCAATTTCAATGGATTTCATTGTCGCGCTGCCAGAGTCCGAAGGGTATACCAAGATCTGGGTCATAGTAGACAGATTTTCGAAAATGGCCCATTTCATACCCCTGACCACTGAGGTACCTATCAAGGAGCTTGCCTTGATATTCCTGAAGGAGGTTTGGCGCCTTCATGGACTGCCAGAGTCAATCATCTCCGACCGAGATAGCCGATTCACATCCAAGTTCTGGATGAGTCTGATGCACTTGCTGCAAGTGAAACTAAACGTTTCGACTGCATTCCACCCAGAGACTGATGGGCAAACCGAGAGGGTTAATCAGACACTGGAGCAGTACTTGCGTAGTTACTGTTCCTATCAACAGGATGACTGGGTTTCGCTGCTACTGCTTGCGGAGTATGCATATAACACCTTAACATCAGAATCCACCAGGTTGTCACCATTTGAGATCAATTATGGGTTCAACCCACCGACAAACTGGTCGGGTATTGTGTCTGGCAACCAAGGGATACACCCAAGTAGTGAACTCTTGGTTAAGAAATGCGAAGGAACTTGGCAACAGATTCGAGAAACGATGCAACGGGCACAGGAAAGGTAGCGGAAATGGTATGACCAGAAACGGTTGCCATCCCCGGACTATGTTACCTTGGAAGATGTGCCTGCTGTACGGGCTAAGAAAGCGGACCGCGTGATGTTGAACCGGAAGAACATCCGCACCAAGCATCCTATGGAGAAGCTGGACCACCGGATGTTTGGCCCTTTAGTGGTCAAACATCGGGTGGGTACCCGAGCATATGAACTCCAATTGCCAACCCGATGGAGCATCCACCTGGTTTTCAATGTCACGCTGCTGGAATTGTATCGCGAGGATCCGGAATCGGGTAGGGTCCAGGAGATCCCTACCCCAGAGCTCGTGGACAACGAGCCCAGTTACGTTATCGAAGCTGTTGTGGACTGTCGCTGGTATGGTGGAACAAAGGCGCAGTTTCCGTCGCCCTTTGTCTAGTACCTAGTTTCATGGGAAGGCTATGGAGCTGAGTAGAACTCATGGGAGCCCTATGAGATGCTAGAAGGGACAGGCCTACAGGCCATGTTAGATTTCCACCAAAGATATCCGTCCAAGCCCCGGGACCATAGGGTCTTGGGGGAATCGAGTCGTGGAAACAAAAGGCGACGCTAAGCGGCCCGGGATAGAGCGTAGAGAAGAGGGGAGTGATGTAAGAACCCAGCATACAGGAGCTATGGTAGCCGAAACCTACACCCATACAGGTAACCTGGAGGCGAACTGGTAGGAACCGGCAGGCAAGTGAGTACTTGACCTACGGAGACCCGATGGCCCGGGCTCCGAGATGAGCAGACTTAGTGGGCACAAGCATTTAGGTACATGGCCATGCCCAAGATTGGTGTCAGAGTACTTAGGGACCTATGAAGGGCCAATACACAGCTAGGCTGGGTAACGGGAGAAAGGCCCCGTGTGTCTATCCCCGGAGGTGGGATAGATAGGGTAACAGGAGAAAGTCAACTTCTCCACCGGACAAGATTACCCTACCCTCAGAACAGGGTTACCCTGCCTTGAGGCTTGGATTACCCTGTTCAAGGACCTGAGTTACCCTACCTGCCAATACGAAGTCCCTCGGGGAGTTTGGGAAAAATGACTGGAATGTTTGTCACACGAAACCATGCATAATACTGGAATCTGGAGTTCCGGGAGATGCTATTGGGTGAGCTACGCAGCTACGAAGAAGCTGTAAATTGAAGACATTATTCCTATCATGCCCCTCCGGCCCCGCCTTGAGGCCCGGACGTCATGGGCAAACGGTTGCGTAGTTGTGTGCAGTCTAGCAAAGGAGGATCTTTGGAGACCCGCTTGCAACACCGTATACGTTGCTGCCGTCCGGTCGACCGTAAGCTGTTCGCAGGATATACAAGGGGGCATAGGGTGGAAGGTGGAGTACCTCCTCCAAGTTGTTCGGAGTAAAACGGACCAAAACTGACGGAGTTAACGGGAGTTAACCGTGGGGGTCCCGAAGGTAGTCCCGGGTGGTGCCGGGACGACTGGGAACGTTTTGCACCTACCACGCCCAAGGATGTCCCCAACGCCATAGGCTCTGAGAGGGAAGTGCAGAGACACTAAAAGCATGATTCCTACCGCAGGTAAGGTGTATCCGAGGTAGTGGTCGTGGGTAGCGCCCATTGGATCACTCCTGGACCACCGTACCCTGCGGAAGACACCGGAAGCCCGAGACTCGTAAATAGTAGATAGATAAACCGCTCACGGTAGCTTCTGAGGTCAAGTAGAGATCCATGCATATGGGAAGGGTGTCATAGATAGTCTAGTTCATGCGGCGTCTTGACTGTTAGCCACTGGCAAGACGCCGATGCGCAAAGGTTTTCACTCCGGCGGACAAAATGGAAATGCACCGCAGAAACGATAACCGCATAAGGTGAACGCCGACTAGAGTGTGTCGACACATACATGCCCGAAGCGGGTGTCAGGAGACGTGTCGTACCGCCCTTAGCGGAGAAGGGTGTACTCAAATAGTTGGAGTAAACTGATGGGGGAGTTTCTGGCATAAGATAAAACTACCTGAAAGTCTATGCGAGAACTCTTCTAGTCCAACAATCAATCTTCTCGAGACCTTAATTGAGTGAAGCGTCAGGCTTAACAATATTAAGTTTTACCGTCTACATTACTCTTACAATTGTGTGAACTTTTGGCGATAAGATTGAAGTTGTTTGGTGTGGTCGCAACCTTGGGATCCATCTTCCTAGGGGTGCCCCCGTTACACTTGCGCTTCTACCCATGTTCGCTGGTGAAAAGAACAGTTTAAAACCAGCAGCATTTGACCGATGGGTAACAACCAGCTCTCAATACCGAGCCCTGCTGGGTGTGGAAAAAACCAAAGATGGAAGTGTAGCGCAATTTGGAAGCTTCTGTACCCGAAAAGGAGAGGAAGCATACCACCAAGTAATGAACCACTATGAGAGTGGGAAAAGATCCGAGGAATGACCCGGATAAAATACCTGAGAGAAAGATTCCAATCCTGGCGGAACATAGAAGAACTATAGAAAAGGTTCAAGGATATCCAGCAAGTACAAAATGGCAAAACAGGAAGAATAACCTTGGCCGCGACGGACCTCTTAATGCATTACGGACGGTTGCCTACCGGGACGGCATCTCAGTACACGCTGCAACAAAGATTGTATGAAGCAATACATCCCAGACTGCGGCAGGAGGTAGAACCCAAGGAAGAAGAGGGAGACTCCTTTGACAATATAGTCAAATGGGACGAACGAAAGGACGCTTTCCTGTATGAAACAGGAGTTTACTGAACCCACTGTAACGGGGGCACCCCTAGGAAGATGGATCCCAAGATTGCGACCGCACCAAACAACTGCAAACTTATCGCCAAACGTTCACACACCTGTCAGAGTAAAGTAGATGGTAAAACTTAATATCATTAAGCCTGTCGCTTTACTCAATTAAGGTCTCGAGAGGATTGATTGTTGGAGTAGGAGAGTTCTCGTATAGACTTTCAGGTAGTTTTATCTTATGCCAGAAACTTCCCCATCAGTTTACTCCAACTATTCGAGCACACCCTTCTCCGCTAAGGGCGGTCCGACACGTCTCCTGACACCCCCTTCGGGCATGTATGTGTCGACCCGCTCTAGTCGGCGTTCACCATATGTGCATATCGTTTCTGCGGCGCATTTCCATTCTGCCCGCCGGAGTGAAAACCTCTGCGCATCGGGGACTTGCCAGTGGCTAACTGTCAAGACCCCTTGCTGAACTAGACTATCTATGACACCCTTCCCATGCGCGTTGATTTCTTCTTGACGCCGGAAGCTACCGTGAGCGGTTTATCTATCTACTATTTACGAGTCTCGGGCTTCCGGTGTCTTCCGCAGGGTACGGTGGTCCAGGAGTGATCCAATGGGCGCTACCCATGACCACTACCTCGGATACACCTTACCTGCGGTAGGAATCATGCTTTTAGTGTCTCTGCACTTCCCTCTCAGAGCCTATGGCGTTGGGGACATCCTTGGGCGTGGTAGGTGCAAAACGTTCCCAGTCGTCCCGGCACCACCCGGGACTACCTTCGGGACCCCCACGGTTAACTCCCGTTAACTCCGTCAGTTTTGGTCCGTTTTACTCCGAACAACTTGGAGGAGGTACTCCACCTTCCACCCTATGCCCCCTTATATATCCTGCGAACAGCTTACGGTCGACCGGACGGCAGCAACGTATACGGTGTTGCAAGCAGGTCTCCAAAGATCCTCCTTTGCTAGACTGCACACAACTACGCAACCGTTTGCCCATGACGTCCGGGCCTCAAGGCGGGGCCGGAGGGGCATGATAGGAATAATGTCTTCAATTTACAGCTTCTTCGTAGCTGCGTAGCTCGCCCAATAGCATCTCCCGGAACCCCAGATTCCAGTATTATGCATGGCTTCGTGTGACAAACATTCCAGTCATTTTTCCCAAACTCCCCGAGGGACTTCGTATTGGCAGGTAGGGTAACTCAGGTCCTTGAACAGGGTAATCCAAGCCTCAAGGCAGGGTAACCCTGTTCTGAGGGTAGGGTAATCTTGTCCGGTGGACAAGTGGACTTTCTCCTGTTACCCTATCTATCCCACTTCCGGGGATAGACACACTCGGCCTTTCTCTAGTTACCCAGCCTAGCTGTGTATTGGCCCTTCATAGGTCCCTAAGTACGCTGACACCAATCTTGGGCGTAGCCATGTACCTAAATACTTGTGCCCACTAAGTCTGCTCATCTCGGAGCCCGGGCCATCGGGTCTCCGTAGGTCAAGTACTCACTTGCCTGCCGGTTCCTACCAGTTCGCCTCCGGGCTACCTGTATGGGTGTAGGTTCCGGCTGCCATAGCTCACGTATGCTGGGTCGTTACATCACTCCCCTCTTCTCTACGGTCCGTCCCGGACCGTTTAGCGTCGTCTTTTGTTTCCACGACTCGATTCCCCCAAGACCCGATGGTCCCTGGGCTTGGACGGATATCTTTGGTGGAAATCTAGCATGGCCTGTAAGCCTGTCCCTTCTAGCATCTCATAGGGCTCCCATGAGTTCTCCTCAGCTCCATAGCCTTCCCATGAAACCAGGTACTGGACAAAGCGCGACGGAAACTTCGCCTTTGTTCCACCATACCAGCGACTGTCCACAACAGCTTCGATGACGTAACTGGGCTCATTGTCCACGAGCTCTGGGGTAGGGATCTCCTTGATCCTACCCGATTCCGGATCCTCGCGATAGGGTTCCAGCAGCGTGACATTGAAAACCGGGTGGATGCTCCATCGGGTGGGCAATTGGAGTTCGTATGCTCGGGTACCCACCCGACGTTTGACCACGAAAGGGCCAAACATCCGGTGGTCCAGCTTCTCCATGGGACGCTTGGTGCGGATGTTCTTCCGGTTCAACATCACGCGGTCCGCTTTCTTAGCCCGCCCAGCAGCCACATCTTCCAAGGTAACATAGTCCGGGGATGGCAGCCGTTTCTGGTCATGCCATTTCCGCTGCCTTTCCTGTGCCCGTTGAATCGTTTCTCGAATCTGTTGCCAGGTTCCTTCCCATTCCTTAACCAAGAGTTCACTACTTGGGTGTATCCCTTGGTTGTCAGACACAACACCCGACCAGTTTGTCCGTGGGTTGAACCCATAATTGATCTCAAATGGTGACAACCTGGTGGATTCTGATGTTGAGGTGTTATACGCATACTCCGCAAGCGGTAGCAGCGAAACCCAGTCATCCTGTTGATAGGAACAGTAACTACGCAAGTACTGCTCCAGTGTCTGATTAACCCTCTCGGTTTGCCCATCAGTCTCTGGGTGGAATGCAGTCGAAACGTTTAGTTTCACTTGCAACAAGTGCATTAGACTCATCCAGAACTTGGATGTGAATCGGCTATCTCGGTCGGAGATGATTGACTCGGGGAGTCCATGAAGGCGCCAGACTTCCTTCAGGAATATCAAGGCAAGCTCCTTGATAGGTACCTCAGTGGTCAGGGGTATGAAATGGGCCATTTTCGAGAATCGGTCCACTATGACCCAGATCTTGGTATACCCTTCGGACTCTGGCAGCGCTACGATGAAATCCATTGAGATCGCTGTCCACGGCCTCATAGGAACATCAATAGGTTCTAGCAGCCCAAACTTCTTGTGCCTGATGGGTTTATTTCTTTGGCATGCATTACATGTTTGCACGTAGTCAGTGATGTGCTCATCCATCTTATGCCAATAGAAGTTAGCCCTAACCCTGCCAATGGTCTTCTAAGTCCCGAAGTGTCCCGCGATTCGTGAGTCATATTCTCCCATCATGATTGTCTGCTTCAGATTCTGACCCTTGGGCACATAGCACCTGTTCTTGTACAGGAGCAAGCCCTTTTCGGTCATGAAATGTCGGTCGACCTCCTTGTCACCGGCAGCTGTTGCCTTCAGGATTCTTAAGTACTCCTGGTCTTTGGTTATCGCTACCCGCAGTTGATCCAAAAAGCAAGACTGAAGCCAAAATCCCTGGCACACCTGCAACACCTGTGGTCCCAAGATGTCCCGTTCCTGGCTCCCAACCCATTTTCTGCAGCGAAAAAATAACTGTGGTGGAAAATCACTCCCCTCTTCAGGGCGGTAGTCCCTACGCCACGACCAAGCATCTTCCTTCTCATTCAACCGTCCTTCTCGGTAAACCACCTTGCAGTTAAACCGTTGCAGGAACTCAGCCCAGCGGTGCTGTCTTCGGTTAAGGACCTTGGTACTATCGAAGTACTCCAAATTCTTATGATCCGTATAGATCACCAACTGGTCCGTTACTGCATGTAGCAAATGATCCTATTCCTTGAACACTGCCACGATGGCCGTCATTTCCTTGTCATGGACATCATAATTAATCTCAGCCGGGTGGAACTTCCTACTATGATAGGCCACTGGATGGCATCTCTCGTCGTCACAGAACTGGGAGAGAACGGCTCTTAATGCAAAGTCACTAGCATCGGTTTCCAGCCGGGTTGGCCATTCGGGGTCAAAATGTGCTAGGATAGGTTTGGACATGAATGCTTCCTTCAACTGGTTGAAGGCCTGCGCACATGCAGGTGTCCATTCCCATCGCACATCCTTCTTAGTCAAGTCTGTTAGAGGTTTCGCTACCATGCTGAACCCTTCTATGAATCGACGATAGAAGTTGGCAAAGCCCATAAAGCTTTGAACGTCGACGACACTTGTCGGAGGTGCCCAATCCTGGAGTGTTTGCACCTTCTCTCACAACATAGAGATCCCCATATCCGAGATCTTGTATCCGAGGAATTCAACTTCCCATTGGTGGAAACTGGACTTCTTCATGCTTACACATAGTATAGCTTACCGCAATTTCTCCATCACACGCCGCACCATTGCGACGTGTTCTTCTATAGTTTCGGAGTAGTTCAGGATGTCGTCCATGTACGCGATAACTCCTTCGTCCATGAGATCCCGAAAGACCTCCTTTATCATGCTTTGGAAAGTTGCCCGCGCATTACAGAACCCAAACGGCATGACCGTGTATTCATACAGTCCATATCTGCACCGGAAGGCAGTCTTCCATTCCTCACCTTCTGCCATCCTCAGAAGGTAGTAGCCATTCTTTAAGTCCAACTTGGTGAATACGACGTGTTTTCCTAACTATGTCGTAGCCCGTTCATCAACGGTAGAGGATACTTGCTCTTCACCGTGATTTTGTTCAGCCCTCGGTAATCTATTACCAGTCTTAGTGTACCATCTGGTTTTGGCACGAAGAGGATAGGGGCTGCTGCTGAGGAACTGGATCGCCGTAGCTTCCCCGTTCGCAGCATGTCATTGAGATATTTCCGCAGTGCCTTAAGCTCCTTTTCCGATAACGGATGGATAGGCCCAAACGGATGTTGAGTTCCAGGTTGCAACCCGATCGCGTGGTCATACTTCGCATGCTCCGGTAATGTCTCAATCCATTCTTGACTGAAGATATCCTCCTAGTCCTTATACTCGCGGAGTAGCTTAACCGTAATGTCGGCACCTTCCTTATCGGAGAATTGCACGATTCCCAATAGGAACATGTTACTAGGGTCCTTGGCTAGTAACTCTTCATCGGTCATGAATACTAACCACCCCTGCTCTGCCAGGCAGTTAGCCTTGAAGAAATCTGAACGCCAGGTTGGTGTTCCGGTCTTCCAATCCATGTCAGGGTTATGGTCCTTCAACCACGACATAGGCAGGTACCCATCCACCTTAGTGTCGGGCATATCTGCGACATCAAAGCACATCTCATTGTGGTGGTCACCTATCCTCATTTCCAATGACTTGGTATAGTGTAGACCTGACCCCGGAATGTGATTACCCCTAGCGTCGCTTATCGGCCCGTGTACCTTTCGTCGTACACATGGTGCCTGAGTCTGTTGAACCTATCGGCTACTAAGCACCGGCCCAGTAGCTCCACTATCGAGTAGCCGGAGCGCTTCTGCGCTTACCTGTCTAGCTCCAATCTTCCAGTCTAACTTTGCCCGCAGGTGGATAGACTTGGTATGACCAGGCAAGTTATGACGCTTCTGCCTCTTCACTGGTCTCAGGAACTTAGTCACCTTGGTTTACTAATTCTGATCTCTTGCCTTTCGACACAACAGCGGCCACAACGGGTTGGTAAACGTTAAGGGATTGGGATTCGTTTTTATCAATAGCTAGGGTGTTTACTATCATGCCAGCATGATTTCCGGTACTGAACGCTCCTCAGGTAAACTTGAAAATAGCATCATTTATTCAATCAAGTCCAGCCTGAACNTGGCTATCTCGGTCGGAGATGATTGACTCGGGGAGTCCATGAAGGCACCAGACTTCTTTCAGGAATATCAAGGCAAGCTCCTTGATAGGTACCTCAGTGGTCAGGGGTATGAAATGGGCCATTTTCGAGAATCGGTCCACTATGACCCAGATCTTGGTATACCCTTCGGACTCTGGCAGCGCTACGATGAAATCCATTGAGATCGCTGTCCACGGCCTCATAGGAACATCAATAGGTTCTAGCAGCCCAAACTTCTTGTGCCTGATGGGTTTATTTCTTTGGCATGCATTACATGTTTGCACGTAGTCAGTGATGTGCTCATCCATCTTATGCCAATAGAAGTTAGCCCTAACCCTGCCAATGGTCTTCTAAGTCCCGAAGTGTCCCGCGATTCGTGAGTCATATTCTCCCATCATGATTGTCTGCTTCAGATTCTGACCCTTGGGCACATAGCACCTGTTCTTGTACAGGAGCAAGCCCTTTTCGGTCATGAAATGTCGGTCGACCTCCTTGTCACCGGCAGCTGTTGCCTTCAGGATTCTTAAGTACTCCTGGTCTTTGGTTATCGCTACCCGCAGTTGATCCAAAAAGCAAGACTGAAGCCAAAATCCCTGGCACACCTGCAACACCTGTGGTCCCAAGATGTCCCGTTCCTGGCTCCCAACCCATTTTCTGCAGCGAAAAAATAACTGTGGTGGAAAATCACTCCCCTCTTCAGGGCGGTAGTCCCTACGCCACGACCAAGCATCTTCCTTCTCATTCAACCGTCCTTCTCGGTAAACCACCTTGCAGTTAAACCGTTGCAGGAACTCAGCCCAGCGGTGCTGTCTTCGGTTAAGGACCTTGGTACTATCGAAGTACTCCAAATTCTTATGATCCGTATAGATCACCAACTGGTCCGTTACTGCATGTAGCAAATGATCCTATTCCTTGAACACTGCCACGATGGCCGTCATTTCCTTGTCATGGACATCATAATTAATCTCAGCCGGGTGGAACTTCCTACTATGATAGGCCACTGGATGGCATCTCTCGTCGTCACAGAACTGGGAGAGAACGGCTCTTAATGCAAAGTCACTAGCATCGGTTTCCAGCCGGGTTGGCCATTCGGGGTCAAAATGTGCTAGGATAGGTTTGGACATGAATGCTTCCTTCAACTGGTTGAAGGCCTGCGCACATGCAGGTGTCCATTCCCATCGCACATCCTTCTTAGTCAAGTCTGTTAGAGGTTTCGCTACCATGCTGAACCCTTCTATGAATCGACGATAGAAGTTGGCAAAGCCCATAAAGCTTTGAACGTCGACGACACTTGTCGGAGGTGCCCAATCCTGGAGTGTTTGCACCTTCTCTCACAACATAGAGATCCCCATATCCGAGATCTTGTATCCGAGGAATTCAACTTCCCATTGGTGGAAACTGGACTTCTTCATGCTTACACATAGTATAGCTTACCGCAATTTCTCCATCACACGCCGCACCATTGCGACGTGTTCTTCTATAGTTTCGGAGTAGTTCAGGATGTCGTCCATGTACGCGATAACTCCTTCGTCCATGAGATCCCGAAAGACCTCCTTTATCATGCTTTGGAAAGTTGCCCGCGCATTACAGAACCCAAACGGCATGACCGTGTATTCATACAGTCCATATCTGCACCGGAAGGCAGTCTTCCATTCCTCACCTTCTGCCATCCTCAGAAGGTAGTAGCCATTCTTTAAGTCCAACTT
>PYWC01000022.1:1980336-2005578 GCA_003182015.1 Tuber magnatum | reverse complement strand
GCATAGACTTTCAGGTAGTTTTATCTTATGCCAGAAACTCCCCCATCAGTTTACTCCAACTATTCGAGCACACCCTTCTCCGCTAAGGGTGGTCCGACACGTCTCCTGGCACACCCTTCTGGCATGTACGTGTCGACACACTCTAGGCGGCGTTTACCTTATGCGGTTATCGTTTCTGCGGCGCATTTCCATTTTGCCCACCGGAGTGAAAACCTTTGCGTATCGGCCTCTTGCCAGTGGCTAACAGTCAAGACGCTGCATGAACTAGACTATTTATGACACCCTTCCCATATGCATGGATCTCTACTTGACCACAGGAGCTACCGTGAGCGGTTTATCTATCTACTATTTACGAGTCTCGGGCTTCCGGTGTCTTCCGCAGGGTACGGTGGTCCAGGAGTGATACAATAGGCGCTACCGACAACCACTACCTAGGATACACCTTACCTGCGGTAGCAATCATGCTTTTAGTGTCTCTGCACTTCCCTTTCAGAGCCTATGGCGTTGGGGACATCTTTGGGCGTGGTAGATGTAAAACTTTCCCAGTCGTCCCGGCAGCACCCAGGACTACGTTCGGGACCCCAACGGTTAACCCCCCTTAACTCTGTTAGTTTTGGTCCGTTTTACTCTGAACAACTTGGAGGAGGTACTCCACCTTCCACCCTATGCCCCCTTATATATCCTGCGAACAGCTTACGGTCAACCGGACGGCAGCGACATATACGGTGTTGCAAACAGGTCGGCAAAGATTGCTCTTTGCTAGACTGCACACAACTACACAACCGTTTGCCCATGATGTCCGGGCCTCAAGGCGGGGCCGGAGGGGTATGACAGGAATAATGTCTTCAATTTCCAGCTTCTTCAGAGCTGCGTAGCTCGCCCAATAGCATCTCCCGGAGTCCCAGGTTCCAGTATTATGCATGGCTTCACGTGACAAACATTCTGGTCAAATTTCCCGAACTCCCAGAGGGACTTTGTACTGAAAGGTAGGGTAACCCAGGACTTTGGACAGGGTAACCCAAGCCTCATGGCAGGGTAACCTAGTCCTGCGGGTAGGGTAACCTTGTCCGATGTACAAGAACACTCTCCCCAGTTACTCTGTCTATTCCGTCGCCGGGGATAGACACTTCTGACCTTTCTCCAGTTACCCTGCCTAACTGAGTAACTGCCCCTTCATAGGTCCCTAAGTACGCTGACACCGCTCCCGGGTGTACACAGGTACCTAGATACCTGACCAGCCACTTCTGTTCCTTCTCGGAGCGCGTGCCATTGGGTCCCCGTCGGTCAAGTACTTACTTGCCTGCCGGTTCCTACCAGTTCGCCTCCTGGCTACCTGTATGGGTATAGGTTCCGTCTGCCATAGCTCATGTACGTTGGGTCGTTACACCCACATACCTCAGCAAAAGAACAGCAAAGGATCATCATTGCGGGACAATGCAAAGAAGGATAAACCATATTGCAATGATTCGAAAAGCAAGCAAGATAAGAAGGAGAAATGACACCATCTAGGTACATGTTTCGAATGGGGGAAAAAGGGTCACTATGCAAAGCATTGTTATGCCAAGAAGGGAAAAGGAAAGTCAGCTAAGTGGGAGGCTAGCACAAGCCACATGGAAGCAACTGAATACGACAAAGTGGAAATTAATTTAGTGGAAAGGGAAAGCCTCCGAACCCTACCAGCACTAGCAACAAGTGCCCGTGATGCACTTGAAGGAACGATCTGCATAGAGGGTCATCCGGTAAAGGTACTGCTTGATACAGGACCAATCGGTTGTGACATTATTAGGACCACCTTTATCTCGACCCACGGCATGCAAACGGAATCCCTACCTCAACCAACAACAGTCAACATGGCGATGAAAGGTTCTCGTTCTTCAAGCCACGGGAAATGTGGGCTGACCATAGGAATCAGGAAAAAGAAATAGACAAATCAAGAAATGTTGGTAGGAAACTCGGCAAAGTATGATGCCCTGATTGGAATGCCATTCGTAAAAAGACACAATACTCTTATCAGATGTGGGGACATGGCAGTAGAGTTCCCCGATGACAAATTGCGAGTATTATACAAACCCACAAGTGGGGAAGTCCGAGCCGCGGTTACAGAAGCAACCTCACCAACACTATTGGAAGAATACAAGGATGTATTTCCAGACAGGGTCCCTGAAACACTACCCCCTATACATAAGATTAACCATCACATTGGGCTAAAAGATCCAACAAATCTAAAAAACCCACCAATATACTCAATCCCCGAAGCAAACAAGGAGAAACTCATGAACTGGATAAATGAGAAATTACGAGCTGGAGTAATTGTACGACAGGAGGTTCCCGGAGCGGCTCCCATGTTCGTACAACCTAAGTCAGATGGAAGGATCCGCCCCCTCGTGGACCTGAAACAAAGAAACTATAACGCGATTATGGATAGTCCGTCGATTCCCAACCAGCAGCAGATCCTTAACCATATTGGACAAGCAAAATTCAGAAGTAAGATTGACCTAAGCGAGACATACTTCCAGACACAGGTGGACAAGGACAGTGTTAAGTTCAACTCATTCAAAACCCCATTCGGAGGATTTGTCAGCAAAGTAATGCTACGCGGAGACTTGAATCCACTCCATGTCCTTCATTATACAAAGGAAGCAAACGAGATCTCGGATAACACAGTCTACGAGCAAGAATCGAACACGATGGAACCTGAAGGGGATATCTCCCCTACCTCCCCTCCTTACTCCTACACTGAGTACCCTAATGAGGCTTCTGTACTCTCTCATAGCCCTTGCTCAATGGCTGCAGGAAATGACTGGGGTGACCAGTATACTCTACGAAGCATGCCACCGGAGGAACTCCAACATAGCACATTGCACTACTCGCACTGTTATGTGGATCATTGCCCATATCATTGGGCTGAGATCAAATTCACAAACAACCACACTAGATGGTGGAGAAAGCCGACCCCTCATCCTCTTAGTAAAGGACTAAGCCCCTCAAGTACAGACATCAATCCAAGCCCTCTGGAGTTCCCTGAAATTAATGACTGGGAATGGCAACAAACGATCGGCGGAAGACCAGATAGTGGTGGGGAAGGGCCGTCCACCCTTGCCCAGCCAACGCCCAGCTTGTATGCAATCCTGGGACTGCTAAACCTGGAAGCCCCGGCTTTGCATATGCTACAACTGGATAGTCCGCCACCAGTTGGACGAGCGGAACCGATAGAGGACATTACCCATAAAACAATAGCAGGATTCCGAATGCCAGGACCTGATAGCCCACGACCTATTAGGCAAGCAGAGCGATTAGCAAGTCTAACAAATGAAACGATAGTTGCAGTTGTACCCCCAACGATGAGTGAATATCGACGAGGACTGTACGATGTCTTGGAAGACAATGAGGAGAAAGACCTACCGGAGACAACCAGAGGAAGCAGGATAGAAGATAAACGCGATACCTTACAAACAGTCAATGAAATGATTGGAACGTTCTGAGCATATACGGTTGCGGCATACCGGAGAGAACCAATTTGGAAAAAAGTCAATGAAAGGATGGATTCCACAGGGGACTTGTCTTCCTGCAAGGTGGTAAATGGAATGCTGTACACAAAAACCAGATACAGGGAAGACTGCCGATATATTCCAAAAGGCCCCACATAGCGAAATACCACGTTAAGGGAGTATGTCATTAGCGAAATCCACAACAAAGGCCACTACAGTGGTTAATGAAACTCGCGGTACGCTACCGAGTACCTATTTTGGCCTGAAATGTGAAAGGACTGCAGAGCGCATGTGGCCCAATGCCACACAGGCCAGATAAATAAGAAACCCACAAAGTTACTAGAAGGAAAGGCTCAGACAATTACCCTACCATCGGAAATCTTCGAATCGACAGCCATTGATTTTGCGGGACCTTTCTGTAATTCATGGGGATATGACACAATCCTGGTTGCGATGGACAGAGTTTCGTGGTTCATGTGGCTCATACCTACAACGAAGCAAGTAACTGCAATAACAAGCTGGGAACCTCTATGCAACAAAGTATTTACACCCCATGGCTACCCAACATTACTAGTAAGCGACGCGAACCCACGATTTGAGTTACATGTGTGGAGACAGCAGTGTCGATCGCTAGGTGTTGAGCATATCAAGGTGGCACCAGGTCATCATAAAACGAAGTGACAAGTCGAAAGGAAAATTCGAGAATTAAGGACAGCTCTTTGAAACCTAGTCAATGTGAGACAAAACAATTGGTTTGATGCCATACCGGAGAGAGCAGTATACCTAAATGCAGGATGGTCAGAAACCCTTGGTATGTCACCATATAAAGCTATTTTTGGGAAAAACTACCCACTACTCCCGCTAGCGAATTTCAAGAACTCGGCAGTACCGGCTGCTGGCGAATTGTTGAACAGACACCAAGCAATCCGTAATACGGCATTTAATGCTATCAAATTCGCGCGATATAGGAGTACAACAAAGGCAGCAAAATGGCGCTAACACCATACACTAATAGGGAAAGGTAACCTGTTGTTGGTTTATGGAAGTCTTTTCGGAACGGAATCAGGGCGAAGCAAGAAACCACAACTGCGCTGGCGAGGACTGTTTAAGATAATTGAATATGATGACTAGACACAAAACTACACGGTAGAAATGGACAGCAGAATGTACAGAAACTGGCAAGCAACATTCCACACTTGTACTGTGAAACAATACCTCGCTAATGATGATACCACCCTCCCTGGAAGAAGCCACGCAAAACTGCCTCCAATCACGGTAAATGAGAAACCAAAATAGGAAGTGGAGTTGCACGAGACCACAGGAAGCACTATGACCGCGACAAGTTTCTGGTGAAATGGGTGGGATACCCGGAAACAGAAAACAGTTGGGAACCCTGCGAAGGACTAGAAAATACGATAGAACTAGTAAACCAATGGTGGGAGGAGAACAAACCAGAGGACGAGCTACCCCGTACAATAAACCATATAATGGTGGCATGGAGCACAACCCTACAGGAAATACAACACCTCTGTCCTGATACTGATGAAAGGATACAAGATGGATTTTGGTCGGCCCATTTTGTGGGCAATTGCAAAAGCAGCAAAGACGAGAAGTGGGTTATGGAAGATGAAGCAGCATACCTAGCTCGGCTAGCTGAGGCTGAGTACCGGGAATAACAAGAAAAAAGAAAACAAACGATCCAACAGCCTTACGATGTCCAATTATGAGCAAGTGCCATGGAGACTGCGCCACCAGCTAATGGGACTGTTAGTGAACCGTGATATTTTGCCTAGACGATACCTTACACACCGACTACTCATACATATTTACAACAAATGCCTAGATATAACAACGGAGTCAACGGGAAGGCTGTGGGGTGAAACAATGGCTGATGCATTCCGTTTTGGAAGTAGATGTTACCTGAGCACAGAAGAATGTGGGATGTGCATGGAGATGGAAGAAACCGAAATTAAGCACCACCACCGTCCCCAGAACACCTAAGCGAGGCCAACATGGAGACACAAATACCACCTGCCATCCCTCAAACTCCAGCGAAGACAAAGAACCACACTACAGGACCTCAGGAAACTAGAGAAAATCTGTACCCTCTTACAAACCTTTACTCTCTTACAAACCTTGCTCTAACTGAGAAATATCGACCTACAAAGAAATAAGCATCAAGGGACGACACATTATTGTGGACGAACTAGTACGCTGTGGAACCATTCCACTAGAGGCATACTGGAAAATATTGTACGTCGACTGCTGCGACGAGTATGGGCAGATCGATATCGGAACAGGGGACTGGCAAGACCAGGCAGTCTGGAACTACATCGACCCACCGTACTACAAAGAATCAGGTTGCTTTGTGCGCGATGCACCCTGCCAGGAGTGCTTGGAGATATGGCCGGAAGGGGTGGAATAGATGTTGCAGAACGACATGAGTTTATTGCAGGATAGCGATAACGATGAGGATGGGTTATACGGGGACTTTCAGGAGAGTAGTGGGTTTACCAACTATTAGGATTTCATTAGGTTATTTTAGTTTGAAATTGTTATTTTATTTTGGGAGTGTAACCAGTACAGGTGCTGGATTGTTTTATGTTTGGTTTCACAGTATCGTTTGATACTGGTATTGTTTCGTGTGCTATCGGTTGATAAACACATTGTTTTATGTTTGGTTTCATAGTATTGTTTGATACTTGTATCATTTCGTGTACTATCGGTTGATACACACAATGTTTTGGAATATGGCTCATACTGAAGATATGCGATATGCTGTATTTAAAAGACCGCTGATTCCCGCAGTGGAAAGAGCAGATTTCGACAGACAGTATTCTTAATATACTTCGTTGAATGGTTACTTCTTTGATCTCCTATTACAACCCGTTTGAAGCCTCCTTTAGTAAGCAGCCCTTGCTTCTTGTTGATCAAGAAGCCATCTACTCCTATTGTACAGCTACGTAACTAGGGCCTGGCCCGAACACGTTACAGATGGCCTGGTGCTGACTTGATATGCTCAATGCCTAGCGATCGGCACTACTGTCTCCACACATGTGACTCGAATCGTGGGTCAGCATCGCTTACTAGAGGTGTTGGGTAGCCATAGGGTGTAAATATTTTGTTGCCTAGAAGTTCCCAGGTTGCTATTGCCGTTACTTGCTTCATTGTAGGTATGAGCCACGTGAACCCTGAAAATCTGCCCATCGCAACCAGGATCGTGTCGTATCCCCATGAATTATGGAAGGGTCCTGCAAAATCAATAGCTATTGATCCGAAGATTTCTGATGGCAGGGCAATTTTCTGTGCCTTTCCTTCTGGTAATTTTGTAGGCTCCTTATTTATCTGGCATGTGTAGCATTGGGCCATATACGCTCTGAAGTCCTTGCGTATTTCAGGCCAAAATAGGTACTCGGTGGCGCACTGTAAGTTTCGTTGAACACTGTGGTGGCCTTTCTTGTGGATTTTGCTAATGACATACTCCCTTAACGTCGTATTTCCGTATGCAGGGCCTTTTGGGATATACAGGCAGTCTTCCCTGTATCTGCTTCTTGTGAATAGCATTTCGTTTGCAACCTTGTAGGAGGACAAATCTCCTGTGGAGTCCATATTCTCATTGACATTTTTCCAAATTCCTTCTCTCCGATATGGTGCAACCATGTGTGCTCGGAACATTCCGATCATTTCATCGACTGCTTGTAAGGTGTCGCGTTCGTCTTCTATCTTGCTTCCTCTGGTTGTCTCAGGTAGGCCTTCCTCCTCATTGTCTTCCCAGACTTCGTCAAGTCCTTGTCAGTATTCACTCATTGTTGGGGGTACAACTGAAACCATCATTTCATTTGTTAGACTTTCTAGTCGTTCCGCTCGCCTAATAGGTGGTGGGCTATCAGGTCCTGGCATCTGGAATCTCGCTATTGTCTCATAGGTAATGTCCTCTATTGGTTCCGCTCGTTCAATCGGTAGCAGCCTATCTGGTTGTGGCATATAGAAGGTTGTGGCTTCAGGGTTTAGCAGTGCCGGGATGGCAAAAGACCTGGGCGTTGGCTGGGTCAGGGTGGACGGCCCTTCCCCCGCACTATCTGGTCTTCCGCCGATCGTTTGTTGCCATTCCCAGTCCTTGATTTCGCGGGACTCTGGAGGGCTTGTGTCGATATCCGTACTTGTAGGACTTGGTCCTTCTCTAAGAGGGTGAGGGGTCAGCTTTCTCCGCCGTCTTGAGTGGTTGTTTGTGAATCTAATCTCAGTCTGAGGGTATAGGTAATGGTCTACATAGCAGTGATAGTAGTGCAACTTGCTATGTTGGAGGTCATCAGGCAGCATGCTTCACAGGGTACACTGGTCACTACAATCATTTCCTGCAGTTATTGAGCAAGGGCTAGTAGAGGGTACCGGAGCCTTGTTAGGGTACTCAGTGTATGAGTAACGAGGGGCGGTAGGGGAGACATCCCCTTCAGGTTCCATCGTGTCTGATTCTTGCTCGTAGACTGTGTTATCCGAGATGTCGTCTGCCTTCTTTGTATGATCATGGACATATAGTGGATTCAAATCTGATCCTCCCTCATATATCCTGGAAAGGGCATCAGCTAAATAGTTCGTACTTCCTAGTGCATACACTATCTTGGCATTGTACTTTCCCAAAGCACTGCGGCATCTAACTTGCTTTCTGCTTGGGTTCTTTGCCGTTCATAGGTGTGTTAGGGGTTGGTGGTCCGTAACTATTGTAAAGGAATTCCCCATTAGGACATTGTGGAACCGGTTAAGTGCTTCCACTATTGCTAAGGCCTCTTTATCGGTAGTTTCATAATTCATCGTTGCGTTTGTGAATTTCCTGCTGTGTAATGCGGCTGGTTGCGCCATCTTGTAGGTGGGTCCTTGTCCCACCCATGCCCCTATCCCCCAATCAGAGGCGTCCCTTACTAGTCAAATTGGTTCCTTGCTTCTTGTATCTATTAGTTGCATAACTTGGTGTTCAATAATTCGTTTTTTTATTATTTCGAATGCAGTCTGATGGGTTGTTGTTCAGGCGAATTCGCCATTTCCCGTGAAGTCCATCAGTGGTGCTGTCATGGTCGTATGATGTGGGAGGAACTGGGCAACATAGTTCACTATTCACAGAAAACGTTGCAATTCCTTTTTGTTCTGGGGCATTTCCCAACCTGCGATAGACGATATTTTCTGGGGTGATGCATGGATTCCTTCACTATGCACTATGTGTCTAAGTACTTCTAGCCTGTCTTCAAATAGTACTGACTTCCTTCTGCTTGTATAGAATTTTGCCTTTCTGCGTCGATCACATACCTGCCATATGTGCCTTTCATGTTCTTCTGGTGTATCCGAGAATATGAGTATATCATTGATGTATACCCATACAAAGTGATGTAAAAATTCGCTTGGGAGGTCTTCCATTATTCGCATAAATGTGGCTGGTGCATTCATGTCTCCTTGCAGCATTACTTTGCTCACAAATCCTCCGAATGGGGTTTTGAATGAGTTGAACTTAACACTGTCCTTGTCCATCCGCGTTTGGAAGTATGTGATGCTTAGGTCAATCTTACTGCGGAATTTTGCTCGTCCAATGTGGTTAAGGATCTGCTGTTGGTTGGGAATCGATGGACTATCCATGATCATGTTATCGTTTCTTTGCTTCAGGTCCACCAGGGGGTGGATCCTTCTGTCTATCTTAGGTTGTAAGAACACAGGTGCCACTCTGGGAACCTCCTGTCGTGCAATGACTCTAGCTCGTAATTTCTCATCTATCCAGGTCATAAGTTTCTCCTTGTATGGTTCTGGGATTGTGTATGTTCGTTGGTCCCTGAGGTTTGTTGGATCTTTCAGCCGAATGTGATGGTTAATCTTACGCATAGGGGGTAGTGTTTCAGGGACCTTGTCTGGGAATACATCCTTGTATTCTTCCAACAGTGTTGCTGAGGTAGCTTCAGTAACCGCGGCTGGGACCTTCCCGCTTGTTGGTGTGCATAATACTCACAGTTTGTCATCGGGAAACTCCACTGCTGTGTCCCCACACCTGATAAGAGCATTGTGTCTTTTTAGGAATGGCAGTCCAATTAGGGCGTCATACTTTGCCAAGTTTCCAACCAACATTTCTTGATTTGTCCATTTCCTTTTCCCGATTCCTACAGTCAGCCCACATTTCTTGTGGCTTGAAGAACCGGAACCTTTCATCACCATGTTGACTGTTGTTGGTTGTGGTAGAGATTCCGTTAGTATACCATGGATCGAGATAAAGGTAGTGCTAATAATGTCACAACCGATCGTTCTTGTATCGAATAGTACCTTTGCTGGATTGCCCTCTATGTAGATACTTCCTTCTAGTGCATCATGGGCCCGTGTTCTTAGTGCCGGTTAGGTTCGAAGGCTTTCCATTTCCACCGAGTTAATTTCCACTTCGTCATACTCGGTTGTATCCATGTGGTTTGTGCTAGCCTCCTGCTTAGCAGTTTTTCCTTTTCTCTTTTTGGCATGGCAGTCCTTGGCATAGTGCCCGGTTTTCTCGCATTCGAAACATGTGCCGTTATCGCGTCGTTTCTGCTTCTTATCTTTCTTGTCATTCGAATCTTTGCGGTATGGTTCATCCTTTTTTGCACTCTCCTGCGATGATGATCCTTTGCTGTTCTTCTGCTACGGTGTGTGGGTTTGGTAAACTCCTGTTTCATACCGGAAAGCGTCCTTTCATTCGGCTTATTTGACTATCTTGTCAAAGGACTCTCCTTCTTCTTCCATGGGTTCTACCTCCTGGTGCAGTGTGGGGTGTCTTGCTTCATACAGTCTTTATCACAACGTGTAATGAGATACCGTCCTAGTAGGCAATCCTCCATGATACATTAAGAGATCTGTCACCACCAAGGTTATTCTTTCTGTTTTGCCATTTCATACTTGCGGGATATCCTTGAACCTTTGGTATAGTTGTTCCGTGTTTCGCAAGGGTTGGAGTCTCTCTCTCAGGTATTTTATCACTGTCGTTCTGTGGATTGTTTCCCTACTCTCATTGTGGTTTATTGCCTGGTGGTATGCTTTTTCTGCTTTACTGGTACAGAAGCTTCCAAAGTAGGCTGCACTTCCTTCTTTGGTTTTCTCCACTCCGTGCAGGGCCCGGTATTGAGAAGTGGTTGTTAGCTATTGGTCAAATACTGCAGGTTTTAAATCATCCTTCTCGCCCGAGAGTGAGGGTGGCAGCGGAAGTTTGATTTTAGGTCCGGCCCCTGGGCCGGGTGGCGTGGCAGATTCTGCTTTGGACATATTGTGTTCGGACTCTTCGTTGCTGGAGCTGTCGTCTGACGAGCTTTCTGAAGTGTTACTGGGGAATACGTGTGGCAGTTCGTTTACTACCAAGTGATCAGATGTTTCTTTATCATTGTCTTCCTTCTCAGGTGTCCTGACAGGTATGCTGTCTTTCTTGGCTGGTTGCGCTGGTGCTTTTCCTTTACTGGGGCTGGGGGAAAATAGCTCAGGAAGTCTGGTTGCTGCCTGTGCGAGTTTGTCAGTCGATTCGCTAAAGGTCTGCTTGGCCAAGTCTCGCGCTAGTTGTCTTTCTGCTTCGTCAATTGAGAATTCGCTCTTTGGCGCTTTCAGTTTCTTGGGTTGCCTTTTCTTGGTGAGGCCTTCTCGTGGGACCTGCTTCCCACTCCGAGTCTCTAGTGACTCAATGGTGTCGTATTGATGGAGCTGAACCTCGCTTGGTTCTTCCACTCCCCACTGCTAGCTTCATTATTGGATGCTTCGTAGGCTGATCAGACCAGGTCCTGGCAGGTTTCTAACCACATGCTGAGGTTAAAAAAATGTAACGTTTTCAGGTCAGGCTCTAGTCACCTAGTGGTACAATAGGAGCAGATGGCTTCTTGATCAACAAGAAGCGAGCGCAGCTAACTAAGGGAGACTTCGAGCGGGGTGTAATAGCGGATCAAAGAAGTAACTGTTCAACCAAGCATATTAAGAATACTGTCTGTCCGACTCGGCTCTTTCCACTGCGGGAATCAGTGGTCTTTTAAATACAGCATATCGCTTATCTCTAGTATGAGCGATATTCCAAAACCTTGTATGTATCAACCCATAGCACACGAAATGATACAGGTATCAAACGATACTGTAAAACCAAACATAAAACAATCTGTGTATCAACCGATAGTATACTAAACAATACAAGTATCAAGTGATACTGTGAAACCAAACGTAAAACAATGTGTGTATTAGCCGATAGCACACGAAACAATACAAGTATCAAACGATACTGTGAAACCAAACATAAAACAACCTAGTACGCATACCGGTTACAGCAACTGTAACGTATATGATAAGAAGCTGCTAGCGATGGTTCAAGCTCTTAAAGAATGGTAACATTATATTCAGCATACCAACCAATACACCAAAGTCTTAACCAATCACAAAAACTTGGTAGTGTTTATAATAATTAAAGAACTGACCGACTGACAAATATGATGGATGAAGAAACCGAGCCAATATGACTTCAAAATTGAATATTGATCAGGAAAAGAAAGGGGGGAGCCAGACACCCTCACGAGACAAGCAAAGGACTGGCTAAAAGACAACAAAGATGAAAGAATTACTAGAGGAGAACGAAATCTATTCGTGAGAGAGAGGTTCTTCGAAGAACTAGACATAGTAGAAATTTAAGACTATGTAAACAACACTAGCAAAAAGATAAGTGGAAAAGACCAGAGAATCCAGCAGATATGGCAAGTACTAGAAAAAGGAGACAAGGAAATGAAAGAAGTCACACTGAGGCTATGTAGGTAGGACAGTGACTATCTTCGATATGACAACAAGATATGAATACCAGATGAGGAAATTCAGATAGATGTGATACAAAGAAACCATGACCTACTGGCAGCAAGTTATAAGGGAATAGCAAAAACTGCCAACCTGGTATACCAACAATACCATTGGCCAGGGATACAAGAAATGATCAAATAATATGTCAAAAATTGTAACATTTGTGCACAGACAAAAGTCATATGACATGCATCTTATGGGCTGCTAAAACTAAATGAAGTATCTGATAAGTTATAGAAATCTATATTGATGGATTTCATTATGGACCTACCCCTATCAAATGGCTATGATGCTATCCTAGTGGTGGTGGATCATCTGACCAAAAGGAGTCATTTTGTCTTATACAGAAAGGATATGATGGCATGGCAGTTCACTCTAATCTTTCTGTGCGAAATCTTTTGACTCCATGGACTATTGAAAGATATAATAACTGATAGAGGGTTACTATTCACCACTGAGATGTGGAAGAAAGCAACAGAAAACTGGGAATTCAATGAAAGCTGAGTACAGTGTTCCACCTACAAAGAGATGGGCAGACCAAAAAGGTTAAAGTGATATTGAAGCAATATTTGCACACATATGTCAACCATTAGCAGAACAACTAGAATGAACTTCTAACGATAGCAAAGTTCACCAACAATGATAGATGACAAGAAATGATAAAGAATGCACTATTCTACACAAATTACAGACAAAATCCAGAATACCAAGCCATAGGTCATTTGACTAAAGGCAAGATAACAAATCCCAATGATTTGGTGCCACTTCATGAAGTGCTATAAATAGAGATGGTTATGGCACAACTAGGATAGAAGGAAAACTACGATCATCACTGAAGGCCCAATCCAAACCTACAATCAGGAGATATGATGTAGTTATTATCATGAAACATACAAACCACAAGACTATTGAAAAAACGGGACTACAAGGAACTCAGACTATTTAAAATCTGGACAAAAGTGGGGAGTCATACTTATCAGATTGACCTACTGCCCCAGATGGCGATACACTACACATTCCATATCTCCCTTCTTGAACTCTACTCAGACAAGTTCCCCTGGGAAAAGACACTTCCCTCTTCGACTATTGAGATAGATAGAGAAGTTGAATACGAACTTGAAAAAATTATTCATGTAAGACTGCACTACGAGAAACTGTAATATTGAGCCAAGTGGAAAGGCTACTCTCCAGAATACAATAAAACTTGTTACTCTACAGACTACTTTGAAAATATAGAACTGGCAATCTATCACTTCTACCAATAATACTCATACAAACCCTGAGTGGGTAAAGATTGAAATCACACAAACTGAGTCACCTCCCTTGAGGCCATAAGATGGATTTGCCACCAAGATCAGTCACTCCCATGATATCTCCACCACCAGCCCAGACTATAAGTAGCCTTCTAAAGCTGGGCTAGATGAAAGGCAACAGGAGATAAAAAAATGGCAGAATACAATGCCAGGTTCTGAACTGGCTACTATAATGATGGGCACTAGGCACATCTAACCAACAAACAAGGAGGAGGCTGGCTCCAGCAGGCTCCTACAACCCATGGGAATAGAAAGAAAGTACACAAAAAGAAAAAGTAGTAGGAGTGCTACCAATATAGATGCAAGACCCATGAAATAGAGAAGATAGATGTGGGATATTACCCCCAGAAGGATGGAAGTGAGAAGCCACTGAAAAGGGGCTACAAGGTAGTGCAAATATACAAGGCGGCCATGGGGACATGGCAGGAGTGAGAGGGGGGTGAGGAAAATATGCAAATTATTTTGAACATGGACAGCCTTTACCGACAAATTGATAACTTGCAGAAAATACTGGGCAAGGTTCAAGGGGCTATCATGAACCAATGAACAATGATCAATACTCAAGAAAGAACAATTGGAACTCAGCATCAAACAATCAAATATGTGAACACCACTCTCCAGGGGCTGAGGAAAAACTAAAGATAAAAACAAAGATACTAAGAGATGTTGGAAAGTGAAGTAAAGGCAATGGGGAGAGCCCTGATACAATGGGTATAGCCTGATAGGATTCAGGCTAGAGGGAGAGGAAAGCTAATATCACAAAGGGTGATAGGGTATAACGACCCAGCATACAGGAGCTATGGCAGCCGGAACCTACATCCATACAGGCAGCCAGGAGGCGAACTAGTAGAAACCGGCAGGCAAGTAAGTACTTGACCTACGGAGTCCCGATGGCATGGGCTTGGAGATGAACAGAATTAGCTAGCCAGGTACTTAGGTTCTTGGACACACCTCGGAGCGGTGTCAGTACACTTAGGGACCTCTGAAGAGGCAGTTAAGTAGCTAAGCCGAGCAACTGGAGAAAGGTCAGAAGGGTCTATCTCCGGCAATGGGATAGACAGGGTAACCGGAAAAAGTTATCTTGTCCACTGGACAAGGTTACCCTACTCTCAGGATCAGGTTACCCTGCCATGGGGCTTGGGTTACCCTGCCTAAAGTCCTGAGTTACCCTACCTTTCAATACAAAGTCCCTCGGGGAGTTCAGGAGAAATGACTGGAATGTTTGTCATGGGAAGCTATGTATAATATTGGAATCTGGGGTTCCGAGAGATGCTATTGGGCGAGCTACGCAGCTCCAAAGGAGCTGTAAATTGGAGACATTATTCCCATCATAGCCCTCTGGCCTCGCCTCGAGGCCCGAAGGTCGTGGGCAAACGGTTGCATAGTTGTGTGCAGTCTAGCAAAGAACGATCTTGGGAGACCTGCTTGCAACACCAGATACGTCACTACTGTCCGGTCGACGTTGCGCTGTTCACAGGATATATAAGAGCACACAGAGTGGAAGGTGGAGTACCTCCTCCAAGTTGTTCGGAGTAAAACGGACCAAAACTGACAGAGTTAACAGGTGTTAACTGTGGGGGTCCCAAAGGTAGTCCCGGGTGGTGCCAGGGCGACTGGGAGAGTTTTACACCTACCAAGCCAGAAAGTATCCCCAACACCATAGGCTCTGAAAGGGAAGTGCAGAAACACTAAAAGCATGATTCCTGCCACAGGTAAGGTGGATCCGAGGTAGTGGTCATGGGTAGCGCCCATTGGATCACTCCCGGACTACTGTATCCTGCGGAAGACACTGGAAGCCCGAGAATTGTAAATAGTAGATAGATAAACCACTCATGGTAGCTTCCGGGGCCAAGTAAAGATCAATGCATATGGGAAGGATGTCATAGGTAGTTCAGTTCATCAGGTGTCTTGATGGTTAGCCACTGGTAAGACGCTAATGTGGAGACATTTTCACTCCGGTGGGCAAAATGGAAATGCGCCACGGAAGCCA
This sequence comes from Tuber magnatum, assembly GCA_003182015.1. NCBI lineage: Eukaryota > Fungi > Ascomycota > Pezizomycetes > Pezizales > Tuberaceae > Tuber > Tuber magnatum. The sequence continues at coordinate 1,989,979 of PYWC01000022.1, read as the reverse complement.
TAACCATATAAGTTGAACACCGACTTGAGTGTGTCAATACATGCATGGCTGAAGGGTGTGCCAGGAGACATGTCGGACCACCCTTAGTGGAGAAGGGTGTGCTCTAATAGTTGGTGTAAACTGATGGGGGAGTTTCTGGCATAAGATAAAACTACCTGAAAGTCTATACGAGAACTCTCCTACTCCAACAATCAATCCTCTCGAGACCTTAATTGAGTAATGTGTCAGGCTGAACGATATTAAGTTTTACCGTTTACTTTACTCTTACATCAGTGTGTACTTTGGCGCCAAGTTTGAAGTTATTTGGTGCAGTCGTAAGCTTGGGATCTATCTTCCTAGGTGTGCTCCTGTTACATCGGAGTGGAAGATTGGTTATGTCATGGAAGACTCAGAACAGATTGTTTGGAGGACTGAGTTAGGCTAACCAGTAAGGCTTACTGGCAAGGCAGATTAGTTAGAATTTCACACTATGACTAGCAGTTGGGTCATGGGGCCTTGCACAACTCACAGTTGTGAGTCATATGATGTGATGACTTTTGCATGTGACTTGGTTAGCGAGTCATGGGTCTCACACATGTGAGGTGCTTAGCTCACACGACTATGGAAGATGACTCAGGGGTATGAGTCACAGTATTAGGGTTGGCATAAACAGTGAGTATAAAAGAGTTTGCTAGAACTTAGGAGGATGAGCTCTGTATGCTATTATCTTTATATCTTCTTATATATAACTTTACCACTTTACTCTTGCCTAAGTGACTACATTGTGTATACACTCTCATGAATAAGTTGTCAGATAGGAGCCTTGGGTGCTTAGCTATCTGACTCAGAGAAAGAAATCTAGTCACAAACATTTGAGGCTAAGATATTATCACCCATATAAGAGATGTGCTAAGTGGTAAGAATTGTTACATGTTCTTCTTTTCCTGTTGCATGTTCTCCAGCTTGTTCTGGGCGGATAGTTTTGCGTTGATATCCCTGAACTGTTCCTGGAGGACTTCCTTGAAACTCTCCTATCTCTCCTATTCCAGTTCTTTTAATCCTTTGACCTAGGGGGTTATCCATTGGCCAACTGTGTTGCATAATTGTGATTTGGCGTATGCTACCTTAGTAGTATCATAATCATCCCCATAGTCTTTAACTGTGAAGTACCACTCAAGCTGCAAGAGGAATTCTTGTCGCTTCATCTATTCTCTTCTAAAGACGTTGGGCTTTTTAGCTTTTAGCGTACTTCCTCCACTAGGTCTGCTCATCTGCAGCACTACTAGTAAGGCTGCTAATTGTTCCAGCATCATTCCCACTAGTTGGACTCCTGGTACTGCTATTCCTGTTGTAATGCTATGAATTGTAACAATTCTTACTGGTCAGCACTTCTCTCACATGTGCAATGATACCTGAGCCTTGAATGCTCAAGACTAGACTTCTTTCTCTGAGTCTGATAGCTAAACACCCAAGGCTCCTATTTGATGACTCATTGTTGAAAGAGTATGTGCAATGTAGTCACTTAGACAAAGAGTAAAGTAGTAAAGTTATAGGTAAGAAGATACAAAGATGATAGCCTAAAGAGCTCATTGTCCTGGGTCCTGATGACCTCTTGTATACTTGCTCTTTATACCAACCCTAACCCTGTGACTCATACCCATGGGTTACTAGCCCAAGTCATATGCATTAAGTATGATACCATGATTGATCAAGACACAGTATGGTGTAGGTTGGTGTAACGACCCAGCATATATGAGCTATGGCAAACGGAACCTACACCCATACAGGTAGCCAGAAGGCGAACTGATAGGAACCGGCAGGCAAGTAAGCACTTGACCTATGGAGACCCGATGGCCCGTGCTCCGAGAATGAACAGAATTGGCTGGTCTGGGACTTAGGTACCTGGGTACACACAGGAGCGGTGTCAGCGTACTTAGGGACTTATGAAGGGGCAGTTGCTCAGCTAGGTCGGGTAACTGAAGACAGGTCAGAAAGGTCTATCACCAGCGACGGGATAGGCAGGGTAACAGGGAAAAGTTAAACTTATCTGCTGGACAAGGTTACCCTACTCTTGGGATCAGGTTACCCTGCCTTGGGTCTTGGGTTACCCTGCTCAGAGGCCTGAGTTAGCCTACCTTTCAATACGAAGTCCCTTGAGGAGTTCGGGAAAATTGACTAGAATGTTTGTCACACGAAGCCATGGATGATACTGGAATGTGGGGTTCCGGGGGATGCTATTGGGAGAGCTACGTAGCTTCGAGGAAGCTGTAAATTGAAAACATTATTCCTATCATACCCCTCCGGCCCCGCATGGAGGCCCGGACGTCATGGGCAAACGGTTGTGTAGTTGTGTGCAGTCTAGCAAAGAGGAATCTTTGCAGACATCCTTGCAACACCATATACGTCACTGCCGTCCGGTCGACCGTAAGCTGTTCGCAGGATATATAAGGGGACATAGGGTGGAAGGTGGAGTACCTCCTCCAAGTTGTTCGGAGTAAAACGGACCAAAACTGACAGAGTTAACAGGTGTTAAATGTGGGGGTCCCAAAGGTAGTCCCGGGTGGTGCCGGGGCGAGTGAGAGAGTTTTACACCTACCAAGCCCGAACGTGCTCCCAACGCTATAGGCTCTGAAAGGGAAGTGCAGAGACACTAAAAGCATGATTCCTACAACAGGTAAGGTAGATCCGAGATGGTGGTCATGGGTAGCGCCCATTGGATCACTCTCAGACTATTGTGCCCTGCGGAAGACACCGGAAGCCCGCGACCCGTAAAGAGTAACTAGATAAACCGCTCACGGTAGCCTCCGGAGTCAAGTAGAGATCAATGCATATGGGAAGGGTGCCATAGATAGTCTAGTTCATGAGGTGTCTTGACTGTTAGCCACTGGCAAGACACCGATGCGCAGAAGTTTTCACTCCGGCGGGCAAAATGGTAATTCACTGCAGAAATGATAACCGCATAAGGTGAACGCCGACTAGAGTGTGTCGACACATACATGCCCGAAGGGTGTGCCAGGAGACGTGTCGGACTACCCTTAGCGGAGAAGGGTGTACTCAAATAGTTGGAGTAAACTGATAGGGGAGTTTCTGGCATAAGATAAAACTACCTGAAGGTCTATGCGAGAACTCTCCTACTCCAACAATCAATCCTCTCGAGACCTTAATTGAGTGAAGCGTCAGGCTTAACGATCTTAGGTTTTACCGTTTACTTTACTCTTACACCTGTGTGAACTTTTGGCGATAAGTTTGAAGTTGTTTGGTGCGGTCGCAACCTTGGGATCCATCTTCCTAGGGGTGCCCACGTTACAGTTGGTTTCTCATAGATGTAATCTTGTATAATGCGCAGGGTCTGTGTAGGGTCAAGGGCAGATAGTCCAAGGTACAGCATGATAGGTAAGATGATAGATGGGTAGAGGCATATAAATAAGACGCGTTTGTATCTAGGCTCAAGGGGTTTAGGATCACGGTTCATGGGTTCCAGTAATATGAAGAAGAAACCAAGTTGCAATTCTTAAGTACAAGTGTAGGTAGGAAATTACCAGGTTGCATAAAGAAAGTAAATCACCAAGGGGCATACCTCTTTATATAATAAAGGAAAATTCTCTGCTGACAAATCCCAATATCCCTAACCCTTCCTTCACATGCAGCCGCAACCTTTCATTAGTTTCTATGAGATTCTGTTATGCAGAAACTTGACTATACAACCCCTTTCCTTGGTAGGTAACCATCCAACCTCTCTTCCCCTATATGCAACCAAAAACCCAATGCCGCCATACCCCAGTCAGGTGGCCATGACAGTGTGGTGCAATTTACCCAGAGGTACCTTATAGTAACCCTATCGCTATTCTCATGGCTATTGTTATCTGCACTCTGGCAGGTATCGTCTATCATTTATTAGCATATAGGTCATGTCCTGCCATCTTTGTAGAACCCTTGATAGTTACTTTTGTCTCCCTTGTTAACTATTTGATTCAGATCTGTTGATCCTCTTAGCCATTCTAAGCACTTTGTTCTTTCAGGGCCTGGATTTGGAAAACCATTTTAATCAAGTTCTCTTTCAGGACTTCTGCTTTAGGGGTTGTTTATACTACTGGTAAACTGTACAGACATTTGGTTGTGCACTATTCATGCACAAATATTATCTTGTTATTTTCCCACTTGATTGTGTGGCTGTGTTGTATCAACTATGGTATCCCTGAGACTACCTTATAGCTTTGTAGGTTGGCCACCTGGAAGGTTACTACTTCCTGATGGCTGCTGATATCCATAGAAACTTCTGCCTTATAGGTTATTGGCCCTATGGTACCTTTTATTCTGTCTGCTAAGTATATATCTCTTGGGGTTTTGGCCTAGCCAGTGGTAAGGCCATGTTTGTTCCATATTCTTTACTAGATGAAGTTCTCTGTCACTCCTGAGTCAATCATCACAAGTATTGTAACCATTTCTATTTTGCCATGTAGTAGTGTATTAAACATAATCTGATCTCCTTCATCTTCTAGTAGTTCCATTGCTAATATTACATAGTAATTTGGCATGGTGATAGGTTTCAATCATGCCCTATTTCTCAGACTATCTAACACTAGAGACTGTCTTCTTTTCCTTCTCCCTGTTCTTTATATTGAGGCTTATTTCTGGTAGTCTGGTTGGAACTGAAGGGTGTAGTACTGTTCTTAGTTGGTCTTGATTGCTCTACTGGGTCCTGTTTCAGCTGTCCTGACATAGTCTGCAGTTGTATAGTACATGTCCACTCCTTCTACATCTCAGGCACAGTCTGCCTGTCATCCTCCTCAGGTATTCTTATTATGACAGGTTGAGGTTCAGCCTTCTCCTGGCCATATCTAGCTCTATTGTATTGCCTCTCTGGGTGGTGGTCAGCAGGGCCACCCTGTAGGTACTGTCTTGGTTTTGCAGTATATGTTTGTATTCAGTTGTTCTCTCTTCCTCGAGGTGTTTGACCATCTCCAATTGTTGCTCTGTTTTGATTACCTATACCCCTAAATCTACCATAGTTGTAAACCTGGTTCCTGCCTTAACTCATATATCTTGCAATTGGGTATTGCATGCTTTCAGCAAGAAGTGCTATAAGGTGACATTATCATCATATTCCGCTTCCACTACTAGGTACTGGAGCTTATTCTAGAAATCCATCATATTTACTCTGCCCTGTTACATTATTTCCAGTTCGATTTGTACTCCATTCTTTATGTTAATATCTTCAAACAGTTCTCAGAGCACTTCCTTGAAACTGTCTCATGTCTTACATTTTCTTTCTTCACTTCTCTCTAGATGAGTGATTATCCACTTGACCACTATATCATGGAGTAGCAATTCTGCATATGCTATCTTAGTAGTATCGCGATTTTCCTTATGGTTTTTGACTTAAAAGTATCTTTCAAGCTGTGAGAGGAATTATTATACTTTCATTTTCTTGCCCAGCAAGACATCAGATTCTTTTACTTTCACTGCGCTGCCTTCATTGGGTTTGCTAGCTTTGAGTGTTTTCAGTAGTACTATTAATTGCTCTCCTATCATTTCCACTGTCTGGGCCTGTGAGCCAGTACTACCATTCCTATTACTCCTGACATTCTTGGCTTCTCTTTTTTGTCCAATGCCCAGGTTACCTCTTGGTCTTGTTCTTCCAGTGTGACTGGACTTATGGGTTGGCTTTCTTCTTATGAGGACCCTATTTGACTGAGTGCCTCTTCTGGTCTTCCTTTCTAGCCTTTGAAGCTCAAGGTGGTTGTCAATTTCATTTGCATTATGACTATCTGTCTTGTCCTTATCATGCGATTACAATTACTAGCCCTTATATTATTATATTATTGGGCTTGTTTAAATAGATGCTATTAAATATAATATTCTCTATCCATCACTGCACTCTTAACACAGGTGACAATACCTGAGTCTCAATTATATGAAACTCTGCATCTTCTCTCCAATGGGATCACTAAGCTCTTAAAGCTCATATCTTATAACTCACTTATAATAGTATCTATACAATGTTGCCACATAGGCAAAGAGTAGAGTAATAAAGTTATAGATAGAGAGATATGAAGATAATCATGTGAGGAGCTCATCCTTCTGGGGTCTAGTAAGCTCTTTTGTACTTGCTTTTTACACCAAGCCTAGCTCTGTGACACACAACCATGAGTCATGTGAGACCCCATAACTTCAATGTAAGTCATGGTATGAAAGCCTAACCAATCTGTCTTACTAGTCAGTCTAACCAGATTCTTCCTCCATACTATTTGGAGTCTTCTACACCATAGCCAATTTTCCACTCCGGTTACCATTTGTGACAATGAAATTAAAATCTTTATGTAACTTCACTAGTATAAACCACTTCTATCAACTTATTTTTCATTTCTCGTATTATTACAATAAAGTTATAAAGACAGTATAAAGCTCAAACAATCTTTGCTTCAGTCTTCAGATCATAGTGTATTCGAGTATTTAGGATATAAAAATCTGCTTTTAGTATATCTAGAATTCATTCAACTGTATTTCATAAAAAAGGATAGTATGGATTCAATAATTCTTCTATGTTTTGTGGGCTACTATAACGTGTTCATGCCGGGCCCTAGTCACATAGCAGTACAATAGGAACGGATCACTTCTCGATCAACAAGAAGTGAGAGCTGCTTACTAAAGAAGGTTTCGTCAGGGTGTAATAGGAGATCAAAGAAGTAACTGTTCAACTAAGTATATTTAGAATACTGTCGGTTGAAGTCTGCCATTTCCATCATGGAAATCAGTAGTCTTCAAATACATCATATCACTTGTCTCCAGTATGAGCGATATTCCAAAACATTGTGTATATCAACTGATAGCACACAAAACAATACAAGTGTAACTGGTGTGGGTACCAGGTTATGTTTTATGTTTGGGTTCACAGTATCGTTTGATACTGGTATTGTTTCATATGCTATCAGTTGATATACACGATGTTTTATATTTGGTTTCACAGCATCATCTGATACTCGTATTGTTTCACGTACTATCAGTTGATACACACTAGGTTTTATGTCTGGTTTTACAGTATCGTTTGATACTCATATTGTTTCGTGTGCTATCAGTTGATACACACTATGTTTTATGTTTGGTTTCACAGTATGGTTTGATAATCATATTGTTTCGTGTGCTATCAGTTGATATATACAATGTCTTATGCCCGGTTCCACGTTAACATTTGATACTTGTATTGTTTCGTGTGCTATCAGTTGGTACACACTATATTTTATGTTTGGTTTTACAGTATCATTTGATACTTGTATTGTTTCATGTGCTATCAGTTGATACGTACAATGTTTTGGAATATTTCTCATACTAGAGAAAAGCGATATGCTGTATTTAAAGACCACTGATTTCCACAATGGAAACAGCTGACTTCGACTGAAAGTGTTCTAAATATATTTGGTTGAATGGTTGCTTCATTGATCTCCTATTACATCCCCTTAAAGCCTTCTTTAGTAAGTAGCGCTCACTTCTTGTTGATCAAGAAGCCATCTGCTCCTATCATACCAGTATGTGACTAGGGCCCGGCCCGAACACCTTACATTTTTTTAACCTCACCTACTGATTAGAAACCCGTTCGGACCAGGCCTGATCAACCTATACAGCGTCTAACCTAAAGCTAGCAGTGGGGAGCGGCAGAACCAAGGAAGGTTTGGCTCTACCAACACGATACCATTGAGTCATTAGAGACTCGAAGTGGGAAGCAAGTCTCATGAGAAGTCTTTACCAAAAGAAGGCAATGCAGGAAACCTCAAGGGCCAAAGAGCGACTTTACAAGGGACGAAGCAGAGAGACAACTTGTGCGAGACCTAGCCAAACAGACCGTTAGTGAATCAACCAACGAGTTAGCACTGGTAGCAACAAGCCTCCTGGGGCTTTTCCCCTCAGGCCCTAGCAAAGGAAAGGTACCGACACAACCACGGAAAGAAGAAACTCTACCTATATGCTGACTAAAGATGGAAGACATGAGAGAAGCGGATAAATCAGCCGCAGCAGAATCTCTAAACGGTTTACCAAATGACTCACCAGACAACTCACCAGATGACAGCTCCAGCAGTGAAGGATCTGAACACATTATAAGCAAAGGAGAATCTGCCTCACTGGCCAGCTGGTAGGTTGGGCGACCAGGGCCAAAGGTCAAGCTTCCCCTGCTACCCACATTCTTAGGTGAAAAGGAAGACCTGGGGCCTGAGGCATTTGACTCATGGGTAATGCCCACTTTCCAGTATCTCGCCCTGCAGGACGTGGACAAGACAAAGGAAGAAAGTGGAGCATACTTCAGAAGCTTCTGTATGGGAAAGGCAGAAGAACCATACTACTAAGCAATGAACCACTATGGAAGCGAAGACAAAAGACGTGAAACAACCCCGATAAAGTACCTAAGGGATAGATTCCAGTCTTTGCGAAATATGGAAGAACGATATAAGAAATTCAAGGACATCCAACAAGTACGAAACGGAAAAACAGACAGAATTACCTTGATTGCAACAGATCACTCAAGGTACCAGGGGTGGTTGCCCAATGTGCCAGTGTCGCAGTACACATTGCGGTAGAGGCTGTACGAAGCTATGCATCCCAGACTACGGCAGGAGGTAGAACCCATGGAAGAAGACGGAGATTCCTTGGACAAGATCATCAAATGAGCAGAATACAAGGATACTATCCTGTATGAGAGAGGAGTTTACCGAACACGTGCACCCCAGCTGCGTAGCAGTAAAGTATCATCCTCATGTAAAACTTCAAAAAGGGAACAATCATACCACAAAGGTTCAAAAGATAAGAAGGACAAGAAACAGAAAAGATGGGATGAAGCTACTTGTTTTGAATGCAGGAAAAAGGAGCACTATGCAAAGGACTACTATGCTAAGAAAGGAAAAGAAAAAATGGCAAAAGGAGATGCTAGTACAAATCACATAGAAACAACCGAATACGACAAGGTTGAAATCAACTCAGTGGAAATGGAAAGGCTTCAGACGGACCCAACACTGGCAATTAAACCCCATGATGCACTGCAGGGAACGATCCAAATAGAGGGTCATCCAGCAAAGGTGCTATTCGATACTAAAACAAGCGGGTAGGACATAGTTAGCACTATCTTTGTTGCTACACATGGCATACCTACAGACCCCCTACCCCAACCAACAGCAGTCAACATGGCCATGAAAATATCCCGCTCCTCAAGCCACAAGAAATATGGACTGACTGTAGGGTTCAGCAAAAAGCAATGGACCAATCAGGGAATGTTGGTAGGAAACCTAGCAAAATACGATGCCCTAATCGAAACACCATTCCTAAAAAGACACAATGCACTTATCAGGTGGGAAGACACAGCCATAGAGTTTCCCGATAACAAAGTGCAGGTACTAGACAAACTAAACAGCGAGGAATTCTGTAACTGTTATGGGTACTAGGTTATTTTATGTTAGGTTTCACAGTATTGTTTGATACTTGTAGTTTTTCGTGTGCTATCGTTTGATACAATCATTGTTTTATGTTTGGTTTCACAGTATCGTTTGATACTGGTAGTGTTTCGTGTGCTATCGTTTGATACAATCATTGTTTTATATTAGGTTTCACAGTATCGTTTGATACTTGTATTGTTTCATGTGCTATCGTTTGATACACATATTGTTTTATGATTGGTTTCATA
>PYWC01000022.1:1965560-1980055 GCA_003182015.1 Tuber magnatum | reverse complement strand
TTTAGCAAGCAGCGCTGGCTTCGTGTTGACCACGAAGCCATCTGCTCCTATCGTACTGCTACGTGACTAGGGCCTGGCCCGAACACATTACATTTTTTTAGCCTCAGCAAGTGGTTAAAAAACCTGCAGGCACCTGGTCTGATCAACCTACGAAAGGTCCAATAAGCGAAGCTAGCATTGGGGAGCGGCAGAACCACTAGGAGTTCGGCTCCGCCAACACGACACCATTGAGTCACTGGAGACTTGAAGTGGGAAGCAGGTCCTACGAGAAGGCCTTACCAAGAAAAGGCAACCCAAGAAACTGAAAGGGCCAAAGAGCCAATTCTTGATAGACGAAGCAGGACGACAACTAGCGCGAGACTTGTCCAAGCAGACCTTTAGCGAATCAACTGACGAATTAGCAAAGACACCAACGAGCCTTCCTGGGCTGTTTCCCCTAAGCCCCAGCAAAGGAAAGGCACCAGCGCAACCCCCGAAGACAGATAGCATACCTGTCAGGACACCTAAGAAGGAACAAGATGACGAAGAAATATCAGATTACTCGGTAATAAGGCAGCGCCCAGACTAACCCCCGAGCGACTCTCCAGAAAGCTCGTCAGACAACAGCTCCAGTGACGAAGAGTCCGAATACAATATGTCCGATGGTGAATCCGCCGGGCGAACAGGACCTAAAATCAAACTTCCACTGCCACCCTTATTCTCGGGCGAAAAGGACGACTTAAAACCTCAAGTATTCGACTGATGGGTTATAACAACTTCTCAATACCTTGCCCTACATGTAGTGGACAAAACTAAGGAAGGAAGCGCAACATACTTCGGAAGCTTCTGCACTGGAAAAGTAGAGGATGCATACCACCAAGCAATGAACCACTATGAGAGTGGGGAAAAGATCCGAGGAACGACCCTGCTAAAGTACCTGAGAGAGAGATTCCAATCCTCGCGAAACATAGAACAATTATACAAAAGGTTCAAGGATATCCAGCAAGTACGAAATGGCAAAACAGAAAGAATAACCCTGGTCAGGACGGACCTCTTAATGTATTTTGGACGATTGCCTACCGGGACACTTTCTCAGTATACGCTGCGACAAAGATTGTATGAAGCAATGCATCCCAGACTACGACAGGAGGTAGAATCTATGGAAGAGGAGGGTGATACCAGCGATAAGATGGTCAAGAGGGCCGAACGGAAGGATGCTATCCAGTATGAGACAGGAGTTTACCAGACCAATGTACCACCGCAAAAGAACAGTAAAGGATCATCATCGCAGGATAATACGAAAAAGGAGAAACCATACGGCAAGGATTCTGAGGACAAGAAAGACAAGAAGCAGAAACAACGCGATGAAGGCACATGTTTCGAATGCGGAAAAAAGTGGCACTACGCAAAGGATTGCTATTCCAAAAAGGGAAAAGGAAAGGCCACTAAGTGGGAGGCTAGCACAAACCACATGGAAGCAACCGAATATAGCGCAGTAGAAATTAACTCAGTAGAAATGGAAAGCCTGCGAACGCAACCAATGTTGGCAATCAGGCCCCGTGATGCTCTTGAAGGAACGATTCACATAGAAGGCCACCCAGCAAAGGTACTATTCGACACGGGAACAATCGGCTGCGACATGGTTAGCGCCACCTTTATCTCTACCCATGGCATCCCTACGGAGCCTCTACCCCAACCACCAACAGTCAATATGGCTATGAAAGGATCCCGCTCTTCAAGCCACAAGAAATATGGACTGACCATAGGACTCAGGAAGAAGCGATGGACAAATCAGGAGATGTTGGTAGGCAACTTGGCAAAGTACAACACCCTGATTGGAATGCCATTGCTGAAAAGACATAATGCTCTTATCAGGTGTATGGATACAGCAGGGGAATTTTCTGATGACGAACTACGCGTGCTATGCAACCCAACAAGCAGGGAATTCCGAGCCCCTGTGTCAGATGCCACCACAAAAACATTGTTGGAAGAATACAAGGATGTATTCTCGGAGAAGGTTCCTGAAACGCTACCCCCAGTGCGTAAGATTAGCCACCACATTCGGCTAAAAAATCCAACCGACCTATGAAACCAACCAACATACTCAATCCCAGAAGCCTACAAGGAAAAACTCATGAACTGGAGAAACGAGAAATTACGAAGTAGAGTAATTGTACAACAGGAGGTTCCCGGAGCGGCACCTATGTTTGTACAACCCTAATCAGACGGAATGATCTGCCCCCTGGTAGACCTGAAAGTAAGGAACGATAACACGATCATGGATAGTCCATCGATTCCAAACCAACAGCAGATTCTTAACCGAATAGGACGAGCAAAATTCAGGAGTAAGATCGACCTAAGCGACGCATATTTCGAAACACGAGTGGACAAGGACAGTGTTAAGTTCAACTCATTCAAAACTTCTTTTGTAGGATTTGTTAGCAAAGTAATGCTACAAGGAGACATGAATGCACCAGCAACATTTATGCGGATAATAGAGGACCTCCTAAGCGAATATTTACATCATTCCGTATGGATATATATCGATGACATCCTCATATTTTCAGACATATCAGAGAAACACGAACAACACATACGCCAAGTGTGTGAGCGACTCAGAAAAGCAAAATTCTACGTGAGCAAAAGGAAGTCAGTACTTTTTGCGGACAAACTGGAAGTATTAGAACACATAGTGGACAACGAGGGGATCCATGCCTCCCCTCAGAAAATATCATCCATTGCAGAATGGGAAACAGCGAAAAGCAAGAAGGAATTGCAACGATTCCTAGGAATAGTGAATTTTGTGTCCCAGTTTCTCCCACACCATGCTACATTGACGGCACCGCTAACCGACTTAACGGAAAACGCCGTATTCGTATAGACAATGACCCACCAGACAGCATTTGATATGGTCCGAAAGCCAATTATCGATCACCAAGTCATGCGACTAATAGACATACGGTGCGAGAAACCAATTTTGTTGGTTACAGACGCCTGGGATTTAGGAGTTGGAGCATGGGTGGGACAGGGACCCACTTATGAGACGGCACGACCAGCCGCGTTACACAGCAGAAATTTCATCAATGCTCATTTGAACTATGGGACCATCGATAAAGAGGCCTTAGCAATAGTGGAAGCGCTTAATCGGTTCCACAATATACTAATAGGAAACTCCTTCATGATAGTCACAGACCACCAACCCTTAACACACCTGCGAACGGCAAAGAACCCTAGCAGGAAGCAGGTGAGATAGTTAACTGCCTTGGGAAAACACGACGCAAAAATAGTCTACGCACCAGGAAGCACGAACTATTTAGCTGATACCCTTTCCTGGGTATACGAGGGAGAATCAGACTTGAATCCACTCTATGTCCATGATTTTATGAAGGAATCTGATGACATCTCGGATAACATGGTCTACGAGCAAGAATCAAACACAATGGAGCCCATGCATGAGTTGTCCCCTACTTCCCCTCCTTTCTCCTATTCTGAGTACCCCAACGAGGCCCCGGTACCCCGCGAAAGCCCCTGCTCAATCACTGCAGAAAACGATTGGGGTAACCAGTGTACCCTGCGAAGTACGCCACCGGAAGAACTCCAACATAGTGCCCTACACTACTTACACTGTTACGTGGACCATTGTCCATATGATCAAACTGAGATCAAATTCGTGAACAACCACGCTAGACGACGGGGAAGGTCGACCCCTTACCCGCTTGGTGAAGGACCAAGCCCCCCAAGTACAGAAATCGACCCGAGCCCTCCTGAGTGCCCTGAAATTAATGACTGGGAATGGCAACAACCGATCGGTGGAAGACCAAGCAGTGTGGGAGAAGGGCCGTCCACCCTTGCCCAGCCCACCCCCAGATCTTATGCAATTCCGGCACTGCTAAACCCGGAAGCCCCGGCATTCCAAATGCCAGAGCCAGAACCAATAGAAAACATTACGGCCGCGACAAAGGCGGCCTTCTGAATCCCAGGACCTGATAGCCGATCACCGATTAGATGGGTGGAACGGCTAGAAAGCCTTACCAAGGAGACAATAGTCTCAGTAATGCCCCCGACAATGACAGAATACCGGCGCGGGCTGTATGATGGCTTGGAAGACAACGAGGGGGAAGACCTACCTGAGACAACCAGAGGAAGCGAGATAGAAGACGACCGGGACACCTTGCAAACAGTCAATGAAATGATCGGAATGTTCCGAGCACACATGGTAGCAGCATACCGGAAAGAACCAATTTGGAAGAAGGTGAATGAGAACATGGACTCCGCAGGAGACTTGCCCTCTTACAAGGTTGCAAACGGAATGCTATACGCAAAAACCAGACACAGGGAAGACTGCCTGTATGTCCCGAAAGGCCCCACATGCGGAAATACGACGTTAAGAGAATATGTGATTGGCGAAATTCACAACAAAGTCCACCACAGTGTTGAACGAAACTTACGGTACGCAACAGAGTAGCTATTTTGGCCTGAAATGCGGAAGGACTTTAGAGCATATATGACCCAGTGCCACACATGCCAGGTAAATAAGGAGCCTACAAAATTGCTAGAAGGAAAAGCTCAGACAATTACCCTGCCGTCGGAAATCTTCGAATCAATAGCCATTGACTTTGCGGGACCCTTCCACAATTCATGGGGATACGACACGATCCTAGTTGCGATGGATAGGTTTTCTGGATTCACGTGACTTATACCTACAACAAAGCAAGTAACAGCAATAACAAGCTGGGAACTTCTGCGCAACAAAATATTTACACCCCATGGCTACCTGACATCTCTAGTAAGTGATGCGGACCCAAGATTTGAGTCACCTGTGTGGAGACAACAGTGTCGATCGTTAGGCATTGAACACATCAAGGCAGCACCAGGCCATCACGAAAGAATGGGCAGGTCGAAAGGGAAATTCGAGAATTGAAGACAGCTCTGCGAAACCTAGTCAACACCAGACAAAACAATTGGCTTGATGCCATACTAGAGACAGTAGCATACCTGAATGCGGGATGGTCAGAAACTCCCAGTATGTCAACATATAAAGCCATTTTCAGAAAGAATTACCCACTACTGCCCCTGGCAAACTTCAAGAACTCTGCAGTACCGGCTGGCGACGAATTACTAAACAGGCACTAAGCAATCTGGAACGCGGCATTCAATATGATTAAAATGGCATGATTTAGAAGCATGAGAATGGCAGCAAAACGACGCAGACACTATACACCGATAGGAAAGGGTAATCTGTTACTGGTATATGGAAGTTTATTCGCAACAGAATCAGGACGTAGGAAGAAATTGCAACCGCGCTGGCGTGGACCATTCAAGATAATCGGATACGATGAGCATGCAGAAAATTACACGGTAGAAATAGATGGCAGAATGTACAAAAACCGAGAAGCAACATTCCGTGCATCCACCGTGAAAAGATACCGCCCTAACAATGATGTCTCCTTCCCGGCCAGGAGCCACACAAAACCACCCCCAATCATGGTAAACGAGAAACCGGAATGGGAAGTGGAAACCATATGAGACCACAGAAGACGATATGACCGTGACTAATTTCTATTGAAATTGGTGGGGTACCCGAAAACAGAAAATAGCTGGGAACCCCTTGAGGGATTAGAAAATGCGATGGAAGCGGTTAATCAATGGTGGGAAGACAACAAACTGGAGGACGAGTTACCTCCTATGAGAAACCATGTGACAGTGGCCTGGAGCCCAACCCTACCAGAAATCCAACACCTGCGGCCGGACACGGACGAAGGGATACAGGATGGATTTTGGTCAGCCCACTTCGAGAGCGATTTCGAAGGAAGCGAAGATGAAAATTGGGTAATGGAAGATGAAGCGGCCTACCTAGCCCGGCTGGCCGAGGCAGAATACTGGCTGTAGCGAAAAACAAAACACACTCCATCCAACAACCTTACGATGTCAAACTATGAACAACTGCCTAGGAGACTACGCTATCAGCTAATGGGACTGTTGGTGAACCATGATATTATCCCTAGACGATACCTTACACACCGACTATTCATACACATCTGCAACAAATGCTTAGAAATAATAACAGAATCGACGGGACGAAGGTGGGGAGGATCAGTGTCAGATGTTTTCCGCTGCGGTAGCAGGTGCTACCTGAGCACAGAAAAATGTGATGATTGCATGGAGGTGAAAGAAACCGAAATTGAGCAACACCCCCTTCTTTCCTAAAAATCCTAAGCGAAGCCAACACCTAAGCGAGGCCAACACCGAAGCGAGGTCACCACCGTTACATAAATACTAGCCACCAGCTGTCTAAAACCGCCGAAGAAAACAGATCACACTACCAGACCCCAAAAAACCTTTAACCTCATACAAAAATCCTTCACCCTATTACAAACTTATCCTTACGCGAAAAGAAACAAAAATGTCACCCTGCGCAGAAGTCAGCAGAAAGGGACGAGATCTCATCTTGGGGTACCTGCTTTACCGAGAAATCATTCCAGAAGACGCATACTGGAAGATATTTTATATCAATCACTGCGAAGATTGCGGACGAATCGATGTCGAGACTGAGGAGTGGGAGGACCGGATAGTACAGAATTTGGTGGACCTGCCACACTACTGGGAGTCAGGTTGCTGTGTGCGTGGAGCACCATGTGGGGAGTGTTTGGAAAGATGGTTAGAAGGTGTGGGGTGGATGTTGCAGGACGACTTGAGGTTGCTGCACAATAGCGATGACGGTGGGGATGAGTCCTAAGCGGACTTTCAGGAGAGTAGTGGAGTTACCGGCTATTGGGATTTCCTTAGGTTGTTTTATTTGGTGAAATTGTGATTTTATTTTGGGAGTGTAACCGGTACGGGTACTAGGTTATTTTATGTTTCGTTTCACAGTATCATTTGATACTTGCAGTATTTCGTGTACTATCGTTTGATATACGCATTGTTTAATGTTTGGTTCCACAGTATCGTTTGATACTAGTATTGTTTTGTGTGCTATTGTTTGATACAAACATTGTTCTATGTTTGGTTTCACAGTATCACTTGATATTTGTAGTGTTTCGTATACTATCGTTTGATACACAAATTGTTTTATGTTTGGTTTCACAGTATCGGTTGATACATGAATTGTTTCGTGTGCTATCGGTTGATACACACATTGTTTTGCAATATCGCTCATACTGGATATAAGCGATATGCTGTATTTAAAGACCGCTGATTGCCGTGATGGAAACAGCAGACTTCGACAGATAGTATTCTTAAAATATACTTGGTTGAACGGTTGCTTCTTTGATCTCCTATTATACCCCGTTCGAAGTCTCCTTTAGCAATCAGCACTCGCTTCGTGTTGACCACGAAGCCATCTGCTCCTATTGTACCGCTACGTGACTAGGGCCTGGCCCAAACATGTTACAAATTCTGAGCCGCGGTTTCACATGTCATATCCGTGACATTGTTGGAAGGATACAGGGATGTATTCCCAGCCAAGGTCTCTGAAACACTACCACCTATGTGTAAGATTAACCACCACATTCAGCTAAAGGATCCAACCGACCTAAGAAATCAAGCAACATATTCAATCCCACAACCATACTAGGAAAAACTCGTGAAATGGATAAACGAGAAACCACGAGCTGGAGTGATCATACGACAGGAAGTCCTGGGTGCGGCAGCTATATTTGTACAACCAAAGTCAGACAGCATCACCCGCTGGTGGATTTGAAACTTTGAAATGACAACACAATGAAGGATAGTCCATCCATCCCGAACCAATAGCAAATCCTAAACTATATTGGACGAGCAAGATTCAGGAGTAAAATTGACCTGAGAGATGCCTACTTCCAAAGATGAGTGGACCCAGACAGTGTCAAGTTCAAGTCGTTCAAAACCGCGTTTAGAGGATTTATCAGCCAGGTGATGCTACAAGGAAACATGAACGCACCAGCAATCTTTATGCAAATAATGGAAGACCTCCTGAGTGAATTCCTACATCATTTTGTATGAGTATATATTGATAATATTCTCATATTCTCGGACACACCAGAGAAACATGAATGGCATATAGACCAGGTATGTGACTGACTCAGAAAAGGAAAATTCTGCACAAGGAAGAAGAAATCAGTACTATTCGTGGATAAGTGGGAAGTACTAGGACAGATAGTGGATAAAGAAGGAATCCATGCCTCGCCCCAGAAGATATCTTCTATTGCATGTTGGAAGACATCTCAAAAGAAGAAAGAATTACAACGCTTTCTAGAAATAGTGAACTATGTCGTCCAGTTCCTCCCATGCCATGCCACCCCAATAGTACTATTAACAGACTTAACAGGAAATGCTGAATTTGTATGGACAACTACATATCAAACCGCGTTTGAAATAGTAAAAAAGCAGATTGTCAACGACTAAGTTATGCAGCCAATAGACATATGAAGTAAAGAACCGATCTGGTTAGTGACAGACGCCTCAGATTTAGGAATAGGAGCATGGTGTAATGGGGGCACCCCTAGGAAGATGGATCCCAAGGTTGCGACCGCACCAAACAACTTCAAACTTATCGCCAAAAGTTCACACAGATGTAAGAGTAAAGTAGACGGTAAAACTTAATATCGTTAAGCCTGACGCTTCACTCAATTAAGGTCTCGAGAGGATTGATTGTTGGAGTAGGAGAGTTCTCGCATAGACTTTCAGGTAGTTTTATCTTATGCCAGAAACTCCCCCATCAGTTTACTCCAACTGTTCGAGCACACCCTTCTCCGCTAAGGGCGGTCCGACACGTCTCCTGACACCCCCTCGGGGCATGTATGTGTCGACCCGCTCTAGTCGGCGTTCACCATATGTGCATATCGTTTCTGCGGCGCATTTCCATTCTGCCCGCCGGAGTGAAAACCTCTGCGCATCGGGGACTTGCCAGTGGCTAACTGTCAAGACCCCTTGCTGAACTAGACTATCTATGACACCCTTCCCATGCGCGTTGATTTCTTCTTGACGCCGGAAGCTACCGTGAACGGTTTATCTATCTACTATTTAAGAGTCTTGGGCTTCCGGTGTCTTCCGCAGGGTACGGTGGTCCAGGAGTGATCCAATGGGCGCTACCCACGACCACTACCTCGGATACACCTTACCTGCGGTAGGAATCATGCTTTTAGTGTCTCTGCACTTCCCTCTCAGAGCCTATGGCGTTGGGGACATCCTTGGGCGTGGTAGGTGCAAAACGTTCCCAGTCGTCCCGGCACCACCCGGGACTACCTTCGGGACCCCCACGGTTAACTCCCGTTAACTCCGTCAGTTTTGGTCCGTTTTACTCCGAACAACTTGGAGGAGGTACTCCACCTTCCACCCTATGCCCCCTTGTATATCCTGCGAACAGCTTACGGTCGACCGGACGGCAGCAACGTATACGGTGTTGCAAGCGGGTCTCCAAAGATCCTCCTTTGCTAGACTGCACACAACTACGCAACCGTTTGCCCATGACGTCCGGGCCTCAAGGCGGGGCCGGAGGGGCATGATAGGAATAATGTCTTCAATTTACAGCTTCTTCGTAGCTGCATAGCTCGCCCAATAGCATCTCCCGGAACCCCAGATTCCAGTATTATGCATGGCTTCGTGTGACAAACATTCCAGTCATTTTTCCCAAACTCCCCGAGGGACTTCGTATTGGCAGGTAGGGTAACTCAGGTCCTTGAACAGGGTAATCCAAGCCTCAAGGCAGGGTAACCCTGTTCTGAGGGTAGGGTAATCTTGTCCGGTGGACAAGTGGATTTTCTCCTGTTACCCTATCTATCCCACTTCCGGGGATAGACACACTCGGCCTTTCTCTAGTTACCCAGCCTAGCTGTGTATTGGCCCTTCATAGGTCCCTAAGTACGCTGACACCAATCTTGGGCGTAGCCATGTACCTAAATACTTGTGCCCACTAAGTCTGCTCATCTCGGAGCCCGGGCCATCGGGTCTCCGTAGGTCAAGTACTCACTTGCCTGCCGGTTCCTACCAGTTCGCCTCTGGGCTACCTGTATGGGTGTAGGTTCCGGCTACCATAGCTCATGTATGCTGGGTCGTTACATCATTCCCCTCTTCTCTACGGTCAGTCCCTGACCATTTAGCGTCGTCTTCTGTTTCCACGACTCGATTCCCCCAAGACCCTATGGTCCCTGGGCTTGGACGGATATCTTTGGTGGAAATCCAACATGGTCTGTAAGCCTGTCCCTACTAGCATCTCATAGGGCTCCCATGAGCTCTCCCCAGCCCTATAGCCGTCCCATGACACTGGGTACTGGACAAAGCGTGACGGAAACTTTGCCTTTGTTCCACCATACCAGCGACTGTCCACAACAGCTTCGATAACGTAACTGGGCTCATTGTCCACGAGCTCTGGCGTAGGGATCTCCTTGATCCTACCTGATTGCGGATCCTCGCCATAGGGTTCCAGCAGCGTGACATTGAAAACCGGGTGGATGCTCCATCGGGTTGGCAATTGGAGTTCGTATACTCGGGTACCCACCAGACGTTTGACCACGAAAGGGCCAAACATCCGGTGGCCCAGCTTCTCCATGGGATGCTTGGTGCGGATGTTCTTCCAGTTCAACATCCCGCGGTCTGCTTTCTTAGCCAGCCCAGCAGCCACATCTTCCCAGGTAACATAGTCCAGGGATGGCAGCCATTTCTGGTCATGCCATTTCCGCTGCCTTTCCTGTACCCGTTGAATCGTTTCTCGAATCTGTTGCCAGGTTCCTTCCCATTCCTTCACTAAGAGTTCACTACTTAGGTGTATCCCTTGGTTGTCAGACACAACACCCGACCAGTTTGTCTGTGGGTTGAACCCATAATTGATCTCAAATGGTGACAACCAGGTGGATTCTGATGTTGAGGTGTTATACGCATACTCCGCAAGCGGTAGTAGCGAAACCCAGTCATCCTGTTGATAGGAACAGTAACTACGCAAGTACTGCTCCAGTGTCTGATTAACCCTCTTGGTTTGCCCATCAGTCTCTGGGTGGAATGCAGTCGAAACGTTTAGTTTCACTTGCAGCAAGTGCATCAGACTCATCCAGAACTTGCATGTGAATCGGCTATCTCGGTCGGAGATGATTGACTCTGGTAGTCCATGAAGGCGCCAAACCCGCTTCAGGAATATCAAGGCAAGCCCCTTGATAGGTACCTCAGTGGTCAGGGGTATGAAATGGGCCATTTCCGAGAATCTGTCCACTATGACCCAGATCTTGGTATACCATTCGGACTCTGGCAGCGCTACAATGAAATCCATTGGAATTGCTGTCCACGGCCGCATAGGAACATCAATAGGTTCCAGTAGCCTGAACTTCTTGTGCCTGATGGATTTATTTCTTTGGCATGCGTCACAGGTCTGCACATAGTCGGTGATGTGCTCATCCATCTGAGGCCAGTAGAAGTTAGCCCTCACCCTGCCAATGGTCTTGTAAGTCCCGAAGTGTCCCGCGGTTCGAGAGTCATGTTCTGCCTTCATGATTGTCTGCTACAGATTCGCACCCTTGGGAACATACCACCTGTTCTTGTACAGGAGTAAGCCCTTTTCCGTCGTGAAATGTCGGTCAACCTCTTGGTCACTGGCAGCTGTTGCCTTCAGGATCCTTAAGTACTCCTGGTCTTTGGTTATCGCTACCCGCAGTTGATCCAAGAAGAAAGACTGGAGCCGAAATCCCTGGCACACTTGCAACACCTGTGGTCGCAAGATGTCCCATTCCTGGCTCCCAACCCATTGGCCGGAGCGAAAAAATGACTGTGACGGAAAATCATTCCCGCTTTCAGGGCGGTAGTCCCTACGCCGTGACAAAGCATCCGCCTTCTCATTCAACCGTCCTTCTTGGTAAACCACCTTGAAGTTAAACGGTTGCAGGAATTCAGCCCAGCGGTGCTGCCTTTGGTTAAGGACCTTGCTACTATTAAAGTACTCCAAGTTCTTCTGATCCGTATAGATCACCACTTGGTCCGTTACTGAGCGTAGCAGATGATCCCATTCCTTGAATGCCGCCACGATGGCAGTCATTTCCTTATCATGGACACCATAATTAATCTCCACTGGGTGAAACTTCCTACTATGGGAGGCCACCAGATGCCATCTATCATCATCACAGAACTGGGAGAGAACAGCTCCTAATGCAAGGTCACTAGCGTCGGTTTCTAGCCGTGTTGGCCATTCAGGGTCAAAATATGCTAGGATAGGTTTGGACAGTAATGCTTCCTTAAAATGATTGAAGGCCTGCTCACATGCAGGTGTCCATTCCCATCAGACATGCTTCTTTGTCAAGTCATTGAGAGGTTTCGCTATCTTGCTGAACCCTTCTATGAACTGACAATAGAAGTGATCGAAGCCCATAAAGCTTTGAACGTCGACGACGCATGTTGGAGGTGACCAATCCCTGATTGTCTGCACCTTCTCTGACAGCATAGAGATCCCCATATCGGAGATCTTGTATCTGCGGAATTCAACCTCCCGTTGGTGGAAACTAGACTTCATCATGCTTACACATAGTCTAGCTTTCCGCAATTTCTCCATCACGTGCCTCACCATTACGACGTGCTCTTCCGTAGTTTCAGAGTAGATCAGGATGTCATCCATGTAGGCGATGACTCCTTCATCCATAAGATCACGAAAGACCTCATTTATCATGCTTTGCAATGTTGCCGGGGCATTACATAACCCAAACAGCATGACCGTGTATTCATACAGTCCATATCTGCACCGGAAGGCCCTCTTCCATTCCTCACCTTCTGCCACCCTCAGAAGGTAGTAGCCGTTCTTCAAGTCCAACTTGGTGCACACAGCGGCTTTACCTAACCTATCTCGCAGTTCATTCATCAACGGTAGAGGATACTTGCTCTTCACGGCCATTTTGTTCCGCCCTCGGTAATCTATTACCAGTCTTAATGTACTATCCGGTTTTGGCACAGACAGGATAGGGGCTGCAGCTGAGAAACTGGATCACCGTAGCTTTCCCGTTCGCAGCATGTCATTGAGATGTTCCCGGAGTGCCTTAAGCTCCTTTTCCGATAACAGATAGATAGGCCCAAACTGTAACGTGTTCGGGCTAGGCCCTAGTCACGTNCGCCTGAGTTACTCGCAGGAATGCCTGTAACTCCGGGCAGCTCAGGGGTTGCATCGGGGGGCCAGCGTGCCTCCATGAGCCACAATACCCACATGTTGGCCGTCCGTCTCCTTCTTTCTGTCTTCTCCGGTGCCTTACCAGGGTCCGCTGTTCCTTTCTGCACCCATAGGTGTAGTAATGAATCCACCCCATGCGGGTCTCTTCCGATTTGCAGCCCGACAAACAGAACTCGTCCTGGCTGTCCGACTCACCACTTGTGATTGTGGGGAGCACGGAAGGAAGACTGGGTTTCGAGGCGGCAGAAGGAATCACTGGCGCCCAAGGGACGGACCGAGCAGGTGTCCCAGGTCCGGGGATCGGAGTCCCTCGTGATGGAGCCATGGGTACTCGCTCTTCCTGGCGCCTTACCTGTTCAAAGAAACTAGCAAGGGTGTAGGTCTTAGGGCGGTGATGGGAGGAATGGGTCTTGGGGCGGCGATGGAAGGTATAGGAGTTGCAACTAAAGGTGTTGCGGGAGGGATGATAGGAGCAGGGGTCGGTCGAGGTGTAGGGTTAGGCGTATCTGGTGCTGTAATGGCCTTCGGCTTGGAGGTCCTCTTTCTTATGCGACGTCCATCCATTGGCCCGACCGTAGGGCTGCCCGACCCACTGTGGGCAATTGAGGGGAGGACCGACAGGGAGCGGGTCGATGCTCTTGAGAAGGAGGAGGTATAGCTATAGCCGTCACTTTGTAGGCTTTCCAACATTCCTATGCCAATTGGGCTCAAATACGCCCTCCATTGGTCGTCTCTGGCTCTCATCGCCAACCCCATGCCGAAGTTCCGCGCTTAGTATGGACGAGCAGGAGTGGGGGCACTGCCTGTAACATGATTAGGTCATTCTTGGCATCAATACTATACCCGCCCTCGAAAGCCTTTTCCAAAGCTGTCATCCGAGTCTTCAATGCTTGCTGATCCCTTATTATCCACAGGTATGCCTCCTGCTGGACTTTCATCCATTCCACCGCTGGCATAGTAATCTGTGTTCGGAACTCCTGCTGCTGCTGGTTGTCCCAGTTCTTCAGTTCCCGCTTCGCTTCCTCAATCGACTTGGCTACTTCCCGGACGATGTAAGGTTCAACGAATTCGTGGGAGAACTCGCTAAAGGGAACTCTGTGCGGCAGGGAAGGGAGCATGTTATAGACTAGGGTAGGGTCTTGAAAAAATGAGATGGCCGCAGCGCGAGGGTCTGTAATCAGGAGGTCAAGACATTCAGCAGGTAAGCGAATAGGAGCGGCCTCCCAGAGCAACTGGTGGCCGTCCCAGTCGACAGCGCGAACATCCGCAAAAACCGACGCACGAAACATGTTGGCGGTGTTCTCGTAAAGGTCAAGGTCTGAATCCGAGTTGGATTCCATTCTGGTTCGAAGTTCGGTACTAGCCATGGCACTTTCCACCCTGGGCTACTTGTCCTAGACAAGGG
>PYWC01000022.1:1928783-1951327 GCA_003182015.1 Tuber magnatum | reverse complement strand
CAACCAAGTATATTTAAGAATACTATCTGTCGAAGTCTGCTGTTTCCATCGCGGGAATCAGCGGTCTTTAAATACAGTATATCGCTTATCTCCAGTATGAGCGATATTGCAAAACAATGTGTGTATCAACTGATAGCACACGAAACAATACAAGTATCAAACGATACTGTGAAACCAAACATAAAACAATATGTGTATCAACCGATAGCACACGAAACAATACAAGTATCAAACGATAATGTGAACCCAAACATAAAACAATGTGTGTATCAACCAATAGCACACGAAACAATACAAGTATCAAACGATACTGTGAACCCAAACATAAAACAATGTGTGTATCAACCGATAGTACACGAAACAATACAAGTATCAAACGATACTGTGAAACCAAACATAAAACCCTAGTAACCCGTACCGGTTACACGGAGGCTACACCCATACACCCAGCCAGGAGGCGAACTGGTAGGAACCGGCAGGGAAGTAAGTACTTGACCTACGGAGTCCTGATGGCCCGGGCTCCGAGATGAACAGAATTAGCTAGTCAGGCACTTAGGTACCTGGACACACCCAGGAGTGCTGTCAGCGTACTTAGGGACCTCTGAAGAGGCAGTTTCGCAGCTAAGCCAGGCAAGTGGAGAAAGGTCAGAAGGGTCTATCTCCGGCAACAGGATAGACAGGGTAACAGGGAAAAGTTATCTTGTCCACCAGACAAGGTTACCCTACCCTCAGGATCAGGTTACGCTGCCATTGCGCTTAGGTGACCCTGCCTAAAGTCGTGAGTTACCCTACCTTTTAATACAAAGTCCCCTGGGGAGTTTCGGAAAAATGACTGCAATGTTTGTCATGGGAAGCCATGCATAATACTGGAATCTGGGGTTCCAGGAGATGCTATTGGGCGCGCTACACAGCTCCGAAGGAGCAGTAAATTGGAGACATTATTCCTTTCATACCCCTCCGGCCCCGACTTGAGGCCTGGACGTCATGGGCAAACAGTGGCATAGTTGTGTGCAGTCTCGGAAAGAAATATCTTTGGAGACCTGCTTGCAACACTGTATACATCCCTACTGTCCGGTCGACCATAGGCTGTTCGCATGATATTCAAGGGGGCATAGGGTGGAAGGTAGAGTACCTCCTCCAAGTTGTTCAGAGTAAAACGGACCAAAACTGGCAGAGATAACAGGTGTTAACCAGGGGGGGTCCTGAAGGTAGTCCCGGGTAATGCTTGGGCGACTGGGAAAGTTTTACCCCTACCAAGCGCAGAAGTGTCCCCAACGCCATAGGCTCTGTAAGGGAAGTGCAGTGACACTAAAAGCATGATTCCTACCACCGGTAAGGGGAATCTGTGGTGGTGGTCATGGGTAACACCCATTTGATCCCTTGCGGACCATGGTATCCTGCCGAAGACACCAGAAGGACAAGATTTGTAAATAGTAGATCGGCAAACTACTCATGGTAGCTTCCGGGGTCAAGTAGAGATCAATGCATATGGGAAGGCTGTCCTAGATAGTCCTGTTCATCCGCTATCTTGACTGTTAGCCACTGGCAAGACACTGATGCGTAGAGGTTTTTACTCCGGTAGTCAAAATGGAAATAAACCGCCGAAAGGATAACTGTATAAGGTGAATACTGACCAGTGCATGTCGACACAGGCATACACGAAGGGTGTGCCAGGAGACGTGTTGGACCACCTTGAGCAGAGAAGGGTGTGCTCGAATAGTTGGAGTAAACTGCTGGGAGAGTTTCTAGCATAAGACGAAACTACCTGCAAGTCTATGCAAGAACTCTCCTTCTCCAACAATCCATCCTCTTGAGACCTTAATTGAGTGAAGCGTTAGGCTTAATGATATTAAGTTTTACCATTTACTTTACTCTTACATCTGTGTGAACTTTTGGCAACAAGTTTGAGGTTGTTTGGTGTGGTCGCAACCTTGGGATCCATCTTTCTAGAGGTGCCCCCATTACAGAGGAAGCGAGATAGAAGACGAGGGAGATATTAGACAAACAGTCATGGAAATGATTAGGACATTCCAAGCACACATGGTTGCAGTATACCAGAAGACACTGATATAGAAAAAGGGAAACGAAAATATGGACTCCTAAGGAGGTTGGTCCTCCTATACAGTCGGGAACAGAATGCTAAACACGAAAACACAATACCAAGAGAACTGCGTGGATATTTCAAAAGGCTCCGTGTTCGGATATACTACACTAAGAGAGTATGTCATAGCTGAGATCCACAGCAAAGGCTATCACAGTACTGAACAGAACTTACGGTATGCTTCCGAGTACCTGTTCTGGCCTGAAATGAGAACGGACTTCCAAGCATATGTGGCCCAATGCCACACCTACTAGACGAACAAGGAATCCACAAAGTTACCGGAAGGAAAAGTCCCGATGATTGTCCTACCATCCCAGATTTTCGAACCAATCGCCAGTGAATTGCAAAACCCTTGCACAATTCATACAGATATGATATGATCCTTGTAGTCATAGACAGATTTTCAGGATTTACATGGCTCATACTGACAAGTAAGGACCTTGCAGCAATAACAACCTGGGAACTGCTATGTAATAGGATATTTATGCCTTACGGTTATCCCACAACAATAGTGAGCGATGTAGACTCAAGATTCAAGTCACATGTATGGAGACAGCAGTGTCGATCACTAGGAATTGAGCACATCAAAGCAGTACCAGGACATCATGAAACGAACTGATAAGTTGGAAGAAAAATTCGAGAATTAAAAATGGCTCTTCGAAACCCAGTCAATATAAGACAGAACAATTGGTTTGATGCAATACCCGTAATGGCTGCATACTTAAATGCAGCATGGTCTGAAATACTCGGTATTTCACCATACAAAGCAGTGTATAGGAAGAACTACCCACTGCTCCTACTGGCGAATTTCAAGAACTCCGCAGTACCAGCAGCTGATGGGTTGTTAAACAGACACCAAGTGATCTGAAATACTCCATTCATTGCAATCAGACTGGTGCGATTTAGGAGTACGAGAACAGCAGCGAAATGATACAGACATCACATACCGATCGGGGTAGGTAAATAGTTATTGGTGTACGGAAACCTGTGCGCAACTGAGTCAGGACGAAGCAAGAAATTGCAAATGTGCTGGTGAGGACCATTGAAGATAATTGGATATGATAACCATACAGAAAACTACGTGGTGGATATGGATAGGAGAATGTACACGAACTGCGAAGCGACATTCCATACATTCTATGTAAAAAGACATCTCCTTAACAATGATGCACTGTTCCCAAGAAGAAGCCATACAGAGCCACCCCTGATCGTGATTAATGTGAAACTGGAGTGGAAAGTGGACGAGGTAAGAGACCACAGAAGGCGGTATGATCGCGAAGAGTTCCTTGTAAAGTGGGTGCAATACGTGGGGATGGAGAACAGCTGGGAACCGCTTGAAGGATTGGAAAACACGATGGAGTTAGTAAACAAATGGTGGGCAGACAACAAACTGGAGGACGAGCTGGCATCCATGATAAAGCATGTGACAGTGGCGTAGAGCCCAACTCTGCCAGAGATCTAGCGCCTCCACCCAGATTCCGATCAAGGGATACAAGACAGATTCCGGGGAGCCCAATTTGAAAGCGATTTCAAAAGCAGCGAAGAGGAAAATTTGGTAATGGAAGACGAAGCTGCATACCTGGAACAGCTAACTGAAGCTGAGTACTGGGTATAGCAAAGGAAGAAGACAAATACCATCCAATAGCCTTATGATGTCAAACTATGAGGAAGTGCCTTGAAGACAGCGACATCAGCTAATGGGACTGATGGTGAACCGTGATATTATCCTTAGACAATACCTTACAAACCAATTATTCATACATATTTACAACAAATGCCTGGAAATAACAAGCGAATCGACAGGACGGATACGGGGAGAAACACACAGGGATGTATTCCGCTTTAGTAGTGGTTGCTACCTGAGTACAGAAAAATGTGATATGTGTGTGGAGGAGGAAGATACCGAAATGAAACACCAAGACCTTTCCCCTAAGCAGCTAAGTGAGTCTGAAACCGAAAATTAGATACTACACCTTTCCCCTGAGCACCTAAGCGAGGAAGATACCAAAATAAAACACCAATATTTTTTCTCTGAATATCTAAACAAGAGCAATATCGGGACACAAATACCACTCACCTTTCCATAAGTAGAGGGAAGGATTTCATTACAATGGCCACAACCGAAAAACCCCTTATGAAACATTTTACTCTTACAAAATATCTTATCCTTCTGTGAAGAAAGCTGAAGAATGTCAATCTACGAAGAGGTCAACATAAAAGCAAGACACCAGATCGTTGGATCCCTACTTTACCATGAAACTATTCCACTAAGCACATACTGGAAGATATTTTATGTCAACTACGGCGAAGAATGCAGATAAATCAAGATCAAGACAGAGGATTGGGAGGACCAAGTAGTCCGAGACCAGATTGATCTACCACACTACGCGGAATCAGGTTGCTTTGTGCATGAGGCATCCTGTCAGGAGTATTGGGAGATAGGGCTCGAGGTGCACAATAGAGGTTGAAGGATGATATGAGGATATTGCAGAATAGAGATAACGATAAGGAGGGGTCCCGGATGTTCCAGGAAATAGCGGGTTTACCGACTATTAGGATTTCATTAGTTTATTTTTTTGGGTGAGGCAGTTGTTTTGTTTTGGAAGTGTAACCAGTGCAGGTACTAGGTTATGTTTTATGTTTGGTTTTACAATATTGTTTGATACTCGTATTGTTTTGTGTACTATCGGTTGATATGTACTAGGTTTTATGTTTGGTTTCCCAGTATCATTTGATACTTGTATTGTATTATCTGCTATCAGTTGATACACACAATGTTTTGGAATATCGCTTATACTGGAGAAAAGCGAGAGGCTGTATTTAAAGACCACTGATTTCCATGAATGAAAACAGCAAACTTCACCTAATAGTATTTGAAATATACTTGGCTGCATAGTTGCTTCATTGATCTCCTATTACACCCCCTCGAAGCCTCTTTTAGTAAGCAGGACTTGCTTCTTGTTGATCAAGAAGCCATCTGCTCCTATCGTAGTACTACACGACTAGGGCCCAGCTGAAACACTTTACAACAAGTATCAAACAATACTGTGAAACCAAATATAAAACATTGTGTGTATCAACTGATAGCACACGAAACAATACAAGTGTCAAATAATAGTGTAAAACCAAAAATAAAACATTTTGTATATCAACTGATAGCACACGAAACAATACAAGTGTCAAATAATACTGTGAAACCAAACATAAAACATTCTGTGTATCAACTGATAGCATACAAAACAATATAAGTATCAAATTATACTGTAACTGGTATGGGTACTAGGTTATTTTATGTCTGGTTTCACAGTATCGGTTGATACTTGTATTGTTTTGTGTGCTATCGGTTGATACACACAAAGAATGGCAGACTTCGACAGACGGTATTCTTAATATACTTGGTTGAACAGTTATTCCTTTCATCTCCTATTACATCTCGTTCGCAGACTCCGTTAGCAAGCAGCACTGTCTTCTTGTTGATCAAGAAGCCATCTGCTCCTATCGTACCGCAATGTGACTAGGGCCTGGCCCAAACACATTACATTTTGTTAACCTCCGCAAGTGGTTAGAAACCCGCCCAGACCTAGTCTGATCAACCTATGAAACGTCTAACATCGAAGCTACCAGTGGGGAGCAGCAGAACCAAGAGAGGTTTGGCTGCGCCAAGACGACACCATTGAGTCACTAGAGACTCGAAGTGGGAAGAAGGTCCTACAAGAAGGCCTTACCAAAAGAAGGCAACCCAAGAAGCCCAAGGGGCCAAAGAGTGACATCTTAATTGATAAAGTGGAAAGACAATTAGCGCGCGACTTGGCCTAGCAGACCTTTAGCGAACCAACCGACACGTTAGCAAAAGCAGCATCAAGCCTTCCTGGGCTCTTTCCCCCTAGCCTGAGCAAAGGAAAGGCACCGGTACAACCAGCAAAGAAAGACAGCCCACCCGCCTGCATTCCAAGGAAGCAAGACGAGGACATAGGAGAGTCAGATCACTCAGTAGCGAAAGAAGCTCCGGACAAACCACCCAGCGACTCTTCAAAAAGCTCATCAGATGAAAGTTCCAGCAGCGAAGAGTCTGAGCATGATATGTCCAAAGGAGAATCTGCCGCGCCGCCCAGCCCCTGGACCCAAGGTCAAACCCACACTACCGCCCATGTTCTCGGGCGAAAAGGAAGACCTAAAACCTAAAGCATTTGATCAATGAGTAACAACCACTTCCTAGTACATCGGCCTGTACGACATGGATAAGACAAAGGAAGGAAGTAGAGCATACTTCGAAAGTTTCTGTACAGGAAAAGCCGAAGAAGCGGACCACCAAGCAATGAACCACTGCGACAGCAAGGAAAAAATACGCGGAACAACCCTGATAAAGTACCCCAGAGATAGATTCCAGTGCTCATGAAATACAGAAGAGCTCTATAAGAAGTTCTAGGAAATCCAACAAGTATGAAATGGGAAAAGAGACAGAATAACACTGGTGGCAACGGATCTGTTGATGTACCAGGGATGATTGCCCAGTGGAACAGTATCCTAGTACACACTACGACAGACACTGTATGAAGCAATGCATTCCAGACTACGCCAGGAGGTAGAACCCATGGAAGAAGATGGAGACTCTAGGGACAAGATAGTCAAACGAGCTGAAAGAAAGGACGGCATCCGGCATGAACCAGGAGTTTACCAAATGCACATACCGCAGCAGTGGAGCAGTAAAGGATCAACAACATGCGACAAGACAAAGAAGGAGAAACTAGACTGCAAAGGTTATAAAGATAAGGGAGACAAAAAATAGAAACGACGTGATGAAGGCACATGGTTCGATTGCGGGAAAAAGGGGCACTATGCAAAGGACTGCTATGCCAAAAAGGGAAAGGGAAAAGCAGCTAAGCGAGATGTAAGCACGAACCACATAGAAACAACTAAATACGACGAAGTGGAAATTAACTCAGTGGAAATGGAGAGCCTCCGGATGCAACCTGTGCTGACGGTTAAGCCCCCTGACCTATTAGAAGGAACAAGCCACATAGAGGCTCATCCAGCAAAGGTACCGTTCGATACAGGAACAATTGGTTGTGACATTATCAGCACTACCCTTATCTCTACCCATGGCATACCCACAGAACCCCTGCCCTAAACGATAACAGTCAATATAGCAATGAAAGTTTCTCGCTCTTCAAGCCACAAGAAATATGGGCTGACTATAGGAATCGGGAAAAAGAAATGGACATATCAGGAGATGTTGGTAGGAAACTTGGCAAAATACGACGTTCTGATTGGAATGCTATTCCTAAAAAGACACAATGCCCTTATCAGATGTCGGGACACAGGAGTGGAGTTTTCCGATGACAAACTCCATGTCTTATGTAAACCAACAAGCGTGGAGTTCCGAGCCGTGGTTTTAGATGCAACCTCGGCAACACTGGTCGAGGAATACGAGAATGTATTCCTGGACAAGGTCCCTGACATGTGGTCCCCCGTGTGAAATATTAAACACCACATATAGCCAAAGGAGCCAACCGACCTAAGAAACCAACCAATATATTCGATCACAGAAGCATACAAGGAGAAACTCATGAACTGGATTAACGAGAAATTGCGATTCAGGGTGATAGTACGACAAGAAGTTCCCAGAGTGGCACCTAGATTTGTACAACCCAAGTCACACAGAAGGATCCGCCCCCTGGTAGACTTGAAAATTTGAAACGAGAACACGATCATAGACAGTCCGTCGATCCCCAACCAACAGCAGATCCTTAACTGCATTGCATGACCAAATTTCAGGAGTAACGTTGACCTAAGCAACGCATACTTCCAAACATGAGTGGGCTAGGACAGTGTTAAGTTCAACTTATTAAAAACCCAGTTTGGAGGATTTGTTAGCAAGGTAATGCTACAAGGAGACATGAACACACCAGCAACCTTTGTGCGAATAATAGACCTCATAAGCGAATTCCTACATCATTTTGTATGGGTATACATTGATCATATTCTCGTATTCTTGGACACACCAGAGGAACACGAAATACATATACGCCAAGTCTGTGACCGACTCGGAAAGGCTAAGTTCTATGGGCGCAGGAAAAAGTCAGTACTATTCACAGAGAAGCCAGAAGTACTAGGACATATGGTGGACAATGAAGGAATCCATGCATCTCTCCAGAAAATATTATTCATTGCAGGTTGGGAGACACCTCAAAACAAGAAAGAGTTGCAACGCTTTCTAGGGATAGTGAACTATGAGGCCCAGTTCCTCCCACACCATGCCACCCTAATGGCACTAATAATGGATTTAACAGGGAATGCCGAATTCGTATAGACAACCACCCATCAGAGCGCGTTCGATATGGTGAAAAAGCAGATTGTCGATCCCCAAGTCATGCGGCCAATAGACATACCATGCGAGGAACTGATTTGGCTAATCACGAACGCCTCAGACTTAGGAATAGGGGCATGGGTAGGACAGGTACCCACATATGAGACGGCTCGACCTGCTGCATTACACAGCAGGAAATTCACCAACGTACAGATGAATCATAGAACCACTGATAAAGAGGCCTTAGCGATAGTGGTAGCGCTTAACCGGTTCCACAATGTACTAATGGGAAATTCCTTCACAATAGTAACAGTCCACCAACCCCTGACATATCTACGAATTGCAAAAAACCCAAACAGAAAGCAGGTAAGATGGCTCAGTGCCTTAGGAAAGTACGACGGAAAGATAGTATACGCACCAGGAAGTACAAACCATTTAGCTAATGCCCTCGTCTCGATATACGAGGAAGAATCAGACTTGAACCCACTCTATATCTATCATTATACGAAAGAAGCTGGCGACATCTCAGACAACACGGTCTACGAACAAGAATCAAATACAATAGAGCCCGAGCAACTTTTCTCCCCTACTTCCCCTCCTCACTGGTACACGAAATACCACAATGAGGCCCCTGTATCCTCAGGAAGCCCCAGCCCAATCACTGCAGAAAATGATTCTGGTGACAAGTACACCTTACAGAGCACGCCACCTGAGGAATTTCAACATAGCAAACGGCACTATTCGCACTGTTACGTGGACAATTGCCCATACCATTAAACCGAGATCAAATTCACAAACAACCACTCTGGAGGGCGGAGAAACCTGACCCCTCGCACGCCTAGTGAAGGACCGAGTCGTCCAAGCATGGAAATTGACCAAAGCCTCCAGAGTCCCCCGAGGTCAGGGACTGGAAATGGCAACAAATGATTGGTGGAAGGGGAAACAGTGCTGGAGAAGGGCCATCCATCCTCATTCAACCGACACTGAGGTCCTGCACAATGCTGGCAATTCTAAACCCAGAAACCCCAGCATTCTAAATGCCACAACCAGATAGTCTGCCACCTATCAGACGAGCGGAACCAATAGAAAACCTTACCGATGAGACAATAGCGGCATTCTGAATGCTGGGACCAGATGATCCGCCACCAATCAGATGCGCGGAACCGACAGGAAATTTGAGCCTTGAGACAATGGTTTCAGTAATGTCCCCAATGATGGATGAATACAGACGCAGCCTATACGATATCTTGGAGGAAGATGAAGAAGTAGACCAATCCGAGGCAACCAGAGGAAGTGAGATAGATGATAAGCGAGACACCAGACAGACAGTCAATGAGATGATTGGGACATTCCGAGCACACATGATTGTAGCATACTAGAAGGAACCAATATAGAAAAGGTTTAATGAAAGCAGGGACTCTACAGGGGATTTGTCCTCCTACATAGTCGTAAATGGAATGCTATATGCTAAAACTCGATGTGGGGAGGAATGCCTGTATATTCTGGATGGTCCTGCATTCGGAAATACGACACTGAGAGAGTATGTCATATCTGCGATCCACAATAAAGGCCATCACGGTGCGGAACGAAACTTGCGATATGCTACTGAATACCTATTCTGGCCTGAATTGCGGAAGGATTTTAGAGCATACGTAGCCCAATGCCATGCCTGCCAAATGAACAAGGAACCCATAAAGTTACTAGAAAGGAAGACCCAGACAATTGTCCTGCTATCAGAGATTTTTGAGTCAATAGCCATTGACTTTGTGGGGCCCTCCCACAACTCATGGGGATACGACATGATACTGGTAGCCATAGATCGATTCTCAGGATTTACAGGGCTCATGCCAACAAACAAGAAAGTAATGGCAATAACAACCTGGGAACTACTACAGAACAAGATATTTACACCTCATGGCTATCCAACAACAATAATAAGAGATGCAGACCCATGGTTTGAGTCACATGTATGGAGACAGCAGTGTCGATCACTAGGAATTGGGCACATCAAAGCAGCACCAGGCCACCATGAGACAAACGGACAGGTTGAAAGGAAAATAAGAGAATTAAAAATGGCTTTTCGGAACCTGGTCAATGCAAGACGGAATAATTGGTTTGATGCCATACGCGAAATGGCCGCCTACCTAAATGCCGGATGGTCTGAAACACTAGGTATGTCACCGTAGAAACCTATTTATGGAAAGAACTACCTACTACCTCGCCTGGCGAATTTCAAGAATTCCGCAGTTCCAGCAGTCGACGAATTGTTAAACAGACAGCTAGCAATCCAAAATCCAGTGTTCAATGCGATCAAGCTAGCGCGATTCAGAAGTACGAAAACAGTAGCAAAATGACGCAGACACCATACCCTGATAGGGATAGGTAATAAGTTACTAGCTTACGGAAGTCTATTTACAACTCAATCAGGACAAAGTCAAAAACTACAACCACACTTGCGAGGACCATTTAAAATAAATAGATATGACGACCATACCGAAAATTGCATAGTGGAAATGAAGGGCAGAACGTACAGAAACCGACAAGCGATCTTCCACGCATCCACTGTGAAATGATGCCTCCCTAACGACGATACCTTCTTTCCTGGGAGAAGCCACACAAAGCTGCCTCCGATCTTGATTAATGAAAAACCAGAATGTGAAGTGGAAACAATACGAGATCACAGAAGGCGGTATGGCCGCCACCAGTTCCTAGTGAAATGGGTGCGATACCCAGAAACGGGAAACAGTTGGGAACCCCTTGCAGGATTAGGAAATACAATGGAACTAGTAAACCAATGGTGGGAGGACAACAAAGCACAGGATGAGCTACCCTCTGCAATAAACTACGTAATGGTAGCATGGAAACCAACCCTACTAGAAATCCAACACCTCCGCCATGATGCAGATCAAGAAATGCAAGACGGGTTTTGGGCAGCCTATTTTGAAAGTGATTGTGAAAGCAGCGAAGATGAGAATTGGGTTATGGAAGACGAAGCGGTATACCTAGCGCAGCTAGCCGAAGCTGAGTACTGGGAATAACAAGGAAAGAAATACACCATCCAACAGCCTTACAATGTCAAGCTATAAGCAAGTGCCTTGGAGACTACGCTATCAGCTAATGGGACTGTTAGTGAACCGTGACATTATTCCTAGACGATACCTTACACACCGATGATTCATACATATTTGCGACAAATGCCTAGAAATAACAACTGAGTCGACAGGACGGATGTGGGGAGAAACAATGTCTGACATATTCCACTTTGGGAGTGGTTGCTACCTGAGCACAGAAAAATGTGATATATGCGTGGAAATGGGAGAACCCGAGATGAAGTATCATCCACCTTCCCCTCAATACCTAAATAAGGTCAACACCTAAGCGAGGTCAACACCTAAGCAAGGCCAACACCGCAACATAAATACCATCCACCATCCCTCAAACTCATCCAGAAAAAAAATCTTGCTATCAGACCTACAAACTGAAAGAAAACCCTTACAAGACACACTACTCTTACAAACCTTACCTTTTACAAAAGCTAAGAAATAACGACCTACAAAGCAATAAGCATCAAGGGGTAACACATTATCATCTGAGAACTACTGGAAAGTGGAAGCATTCCACTGGAGGCATACTGGAAGATCTTTTATGTGGATTACTGCTATGATTGTGGACGAAGCGATATCGAAACAGAGGATTGGGAAAACTGAACGATCCAAAACCGGTGCGGCCTAACATACTACAAAGAATTAAGTTGCTTTGTACGCGAAGTGCCCTGTCAGGAGTGTTTGGAGAAATGGCTGGAAGGAACAGAATGGATGTTGCAGGACGATATGAGATTGTTGCAGGATAGCGATAATGATAAGGATGGGTCCTATGGGGACTTTCAGGAGAATAGTGGGTTTACCAACTATTTTTATTTCATTTTGTTATTTTTTTTTGTGAAATTGTTATTTTATTTTGGGAGTGTAACTGGTACAGGTACTAGGTTATTTTATGTTTGGTTTCACAGTATTGTTTCATACTGGTATTGTTTCATGTGCTATCGGTTGATAAACACAATGTCTTATATTTGGTTTCATGGTATTGTTTAATGCTTGTACTATTTTGTCTGCTATCGGTTGATACACACAATGTTTTATGTTTGGTTTAACAGTATCAGTTGATACTTGTATTGTTTCATGTGCTATCAGTTGATACGCACAAAGTTTGGAATATCACTCATACTGGAGATAAGCGATATGTTGTATTTAAAGAACACTGATTTCCACGATAGAAACAGCAGACTTCGACTGACAATATTCTAAACATACTTGGTTGAACGGTTATTCCTTTGATCTCCTATTACACCATGTTCGAAGACTCCTTTAGTAAGCAGTGCTCACTTCTTGTTGATCAAGAAGCCATCTACTCCTATCGTATCGCTATGTGACTAGGGCCCAGCCCGAACACGTTACAGATACTGTGAAAGCAAACATAAAAATTTTTGTGTACCAACCGATAGTACAAGAAACAATACAAGTATCAAACGATACTATAAAACCAAACACAAACCTTTATGTATATCAATTGAAAGCACACGAAACAATACTAGTATCAAATGATGCTGTGAAACTAAATACATAACTTAAGCCAGTACCTGTACCGGTTACACTCTCAAAACAAAATAACAATTTCACCAAACACAACAAAATCCTAATAGTCAGCAAATCCGCTATTTTCCTAAAAGTCTCATAGGACCCATCCTCACTGTCATTGCTACCTTGCAACAATCTCTTGTCGTCCTGGAACACCTATTCCACAC
The DNA here is from genome assembly GCA_003182015.1 of Tuber magnatum. Classification (NCBI taxonomy): domain Eukaryota; kingdom Fungi; phylum Ascomycota; class Pezizomycetes; order Pezizales; family Tuberaceae; genus Tuber; species Tuber magnatum. The sequence continues at coordinate 1,938,118 of PYWC01000022.1, read as the reverse complement.
CCCCCCGCCATCCTTCCAAACACTTCTGACAGGGCGCCTCATGCACAAAGCAACCTGTTTCCTAGTAGTATGGTAAATCAATCCAGTCTAGGACCGCCCAGTCCTCCCAATCCTCCATTTCAATATTGATTCCTCCGCATTCCTCACTGTACTTGACGTAGAATATCTTCCAGTATGTGCTTAGTGGAATGGTTCCACAGTATAGTAGGTGTCCCACAACCTGGTGTCATGCTTTCATGTTGACTTCTTCATAGATAGACCTTATTCAGTTTTCTTTGTGGAACAGTAAGGTGTTTTGTAAGAGGTCTTTTGGCTGTGGGAATGGAGCGAACTTTTGCCCGTATGTTTGCGGAAAGGTAGGCAGTATTTATGTCTCGATATCAGTCTCGCTTAGGTGTTCAGGGGATGGTGTGGTGTTTGTTTTTTCAGTATCAGCCTCGCTTAAGTGTTCAGAGAAAGGTGGATGGTACTTAATCTTGGTTTCTTCCGTCTCCACATACATATTACATTTTTCTGTACTTAGGTAGCACCCACTACCGAAGCAGAATATGTCTGATAGGGTTTCTCCCCACATCTATCCTGTTGATTCAGTTGTTATCTCAAAGTATTTGTCGCATATATGTATGAATAATTGGTATGTAAGGTCTTGTCTAGGGATAATACCACAGTTCACCAACAGTCCTATTAGCTGATGGCACAGTCTCCAAGGCACTAGCTCATAGTTTGACATCATAAGGCTATTGGATAGTATGTGTTTCTTCCTCCATTATTCCCAGTACTCGGCTTCGGCTAGCCGTGCCAAGTATATAGCTTTATCTTCCATTACTCAATTCTCATCTTCGTTGCTTTCACAATCGCTTTCAAAATGAATGAACCAGAATCTGTCTTGTATCTCAACCTTTGTATCTGGGCATAGGTGCTGGATCTCTGGTAGCGTTGGACTCGATGCCACAGTTATATGGTTTATTGTAGGGGGCAGCTCATCCTCCAGTTTGTTGTCTGCCCACCACTGGTTTACTAATTCTATTGCATTTTCCAATCCCGCAAGGGGTTCCTAGCTGTTTTCCACATCCATGTATCCAACCCACTTTACAAGGAACTGATTGTGATCATACTGCCTTCTATGGTCTCGTATAGCATCTACTTCCAATTCTGGTTTTTCGTTAATCATGATTGGGGGTGACTTTGCATAGCTTCTTCCAGGGAATATCGTATCGTTATTAGAGAAGTACTTTGTCACCGTTGATGCGTGGAGGGTCACTTCTCAGTTCCAGTTCAATCTTCCATCTATTTCCACTGCATAATTTTTTCTATGGTTATTATATCCCACTATTCTGAATGGTCCTCTCCAGCAGGGTTGCAATTTCTTGCTTCCTCCAGACTCAGTTGCAAACAGGCTTCTGTAAGCCAGTAACTGGTTACCTATTCCAATTGTTGTGCGGTGTTTACGTCATTTTGCTACCATTCTCATACTCCTGAACCAGGCCAGCTTGATAGCATTGAACGCAGCATTCCGGATCTCTTGGTGTCTGTTTAACAATTCATTGGCTGCTGGTACTGCGGAATTCTTGAAATTCGCTAGAGGGAGTAGTGGGTAGTCTTTTCCAAACACAGTTTTGTATAGTGGCATATCAAGGGTTTCGGACCATCCTACATTCAGGTAGGCTGCTGTTTCAGGTATAGCATCGAACCAATTATTCTGTCTTATATTGATTAGATTCCGAAGGGCCGCCTTCAATTCCTGAATTTTGCTTTCGACTTTTCCATTCGTCTCATGGTGTCCTGGTATGGCTTTAATGCATTCAATTCCTAGCAACCGACACTGCTGTCTCTACATATGTGACTCAAACCGTGGGTCTGCATCGCTTACTATTGTTGTTGGATAACCATGGAGTGTAAATATCTTGTTGCATAGCAGTTGCCAAGTTGTTATTGCTGTAACTTCCTTGCTTGTTGGTATGAGGCATATGAATCCTGAGATCCTATCTATGGCCACTAGGATTGTATCATATTCCCATGAATTGTGGAAGTGTCCTGTGAAGTCAATGGCGATCAATTCAAAAATCTCTGATGGTGGAACAATTGTTTAGGCCTTTCCTTCTGCTAACTTTGTAGGTTCTTTGTTTGTCTAGCAGGTGTGGTATTGGGCCACATATGGTCTAAAGTCCTTTTGCATTTCAGGCCAGAACGGGTACTCAGAGGCATAACGTAGGTTCCGTTCAGCACTGTAATGGCCTTTGTTGTGGATTTCAGCTATGGCATACTCTTTTAGCGTAGTGTTCCCAAATGCAGGGCCTTTCAGAATATACAGGCATTCTTCTCTTTATCGTGTTTTTGCATATAGTATCCCATTTGCGATCATGTAGGAGAACAAATCTCCTTCAGAGTCCATGTTTTCATTGCCGTTTTTCCATATTGGTTCCTTCCTGTACACTGCAATCATATATGCTCAGAATCCCCCAATCATTTCATTGACTATTTGTCTGGTGTCCTGCTCATCTTCTATCTCGCTTCCTCTAGTAGCTTTGGGTTGGTCATCCTCCTCATTGTCTTCCAAAACATCGTATAGTCCGTGCCGGTATTGGTTCATCATTGGGGGCATCACTGAGACCATTGTCTCATTCCTAAAGTTCTCCATCCTCTCAGCTCACTTAATTGGAGGTGGGCTGTCTGGCCTTGGCATTCGGAATTCCGGGCCTTCTGGGTTCGGTATTGTAGGGATCATAAGGGACTTGGACGTCAGTTGAATGAGAGTGGATCGACCTTCCCCCGCACTATTCGGTCTTCTGCTAATTGTTTGCTGCCACTCCGAGTCCTTGATCATGTCGGATTCCGGAAGGCTTGGGTCAGGTTCGCTGCGCGGGAGACTCGGTTCTTCACTAGGAGGTTGAGTGGTTGGCTTAACTCGCGGCCTGGGGTGGTTATTCGTGAACATAACTTCAGTTTGGTAATATGGGCCATGGTCCACATAACAGTGCGAATAGTGCAGCTTGCTATATTGAAGTTCCTCGGGTAGCATACTGGGCAGGGCGCACTTGTTACCCCAATAATTTCCCATAGTAATTGAGCAAGGGCTCTCTGGAGGCACAGGGCCTCATTGGGGTACCTAGTGTATGAGTAAGGAAGGGAAGTAGAAGAGATGTCTCGCTTAGGCTCCATCGCATTTGATTCTTGCTCGTAGACTGTGTTGTCTGAGATGTTATCAGCTTCCTTTGTATAATCGTAAATATAGAGTGGGTTCAAGTCTGATCCTCATTCGTATATCCAGGAAAGGGCATCAGAGAAATAGTTCGCACTCCCTGGTGCGTAGACTATCTTTGTATCGTATTTTCCCCAGGTACTGAGCCATCCAACATGCCTTCTACTTGAGTTCTTTGTGGTATGTAGGTGCGTCAGGGGTTGGTAGTCCATTACTATTGTGAATGCATTTCCTCTTAATGTATTGTGGAACCGGTTAAGCGCCTCCACTATTGCTAGGGCCTCTTTGTCAGTGGTTCCATAATTGGTCTGTGCGTTGCTGAGTTTCCTGCTGTGCAACATGGCCGGTCGAGCCGTCTCGTATGTGTGTCCCTGTCCTACCTATCCTCCTATTCCTAAATCCGAAACATCCATTACTAATCACATTGGTTCCTCGCTTTGTATATCTATTGGCCTCATGACTTGGTGGTCAACAATTAGCTTTTTTGCCATCCCGAATGCGGTCTGATATGTGGTTACCTATACAAATTCAGCATTTCCCATTAAGTCCATTAATGGCGCCATTAGGGTAGCGTGCTGTGGCAGGAACTGGGCTACATAATTTACTATTCCTAGAATGCATTGTAGTTCATTCTTGTTTTGAGGTGTCTTCCAACAGGCAATTGACAATATCTTCTGGGAGGAGGTGTGGATTCCTTCTTTATCCACTATGTCTTCTAGTACTTCCAGCTTATTTGTGAAAAACACGGACTTTTCCTTGCTTGCGTAGAATTTTGCTTCTCTGAGATGGTTACATACTTGGCGTATGTGCCTTTCATGGTCTTCTGATGTGTCGGAAAATATAAGAATGTCATCAATATATACCCATACAAAATAGTCTAGGAATTTGCTCAGGAGGTCTTCCCTTATCCACATGAAGGTTGCTAGTGCATTCATGTCTCCTCATAGCATTACCTTGCTAATAAACTCTCCAAATAGAGTTTTAAATGAGTTGAACTTAACACTGTCCTTGCCCACTTGTGTTTGGAAGTATGCATCGCTGAGATCAATCTTACTCCCAAATTTTACTCTGCCAATGCGGTTCAGGATCTGCTGTCAGTTGGGGATGGATGGGCTATCCGTGATTGTGCTGTCATTTCAAAGTTTCAAATCTACCAGGGGGCAGATCCTTCCATCTGACTTTGGTTGTACAAATATAAATACCATTCCAGGTACTTCCTGTTGTACACTCATTCCGGCTCATAATTTTTCATTTATTCAATTCATGAGCTTCTCCTTGTATGCTTCTGGGATTGAGTATGTTGGTTGGTTTTTTAGATCAGTTGGATCCTTTAGCCAAATGTGGTGGTTAATCTTATGCACTGGAGGTAGCATTTCAGGGATCTTGTCTGGGAATGCATCCCTGGATTCTTCCAACAATGTTGCTGAGGTGGCGTCAATGACAGTGGCTCAGAATTCCCCGCTTGTTTGGTTGCATAGTACAAGCAATTTGTTGTCAGGAAACTCTACGGCTGTGTCCCCGTATCTGATGCTAGTGTTGTGTCTTTTTGGGAATGACATTCTGATTAGAGCGTCATATTTCGTGAGATTTCCTACCAACATCTCCTGGTTCATTTATTTCTTTTTTCCAATTTTCCATAGTCAGCCCAAACTTCTTGCAGCTTGAGGAGCAGGAGCCTTTTATAGCCATATTGACTGTTGTCAGCTGAGGCAGGGGGTCTGTGGGTATACCATGGGTAGAGATAAAGGTAGTGCTAATTATGTCACAACTGATTGTTCCTGTATTGAATAGTACCTTTACTGGATAGCCCTCTATCTGGATCGTTCCTTCTAGTATGTCACGGGGCTTGATCATTAATGTTAGTTGCATTCGGATGCTTTCTATTTCCACTGAGTTGATTTCAATTTTATCGTATTCAGTTGCTTCCATGTGGTTTGTACTTGTATCTCGTTTTGCCATTTTTCCTTTTCCTTTCTTAGCATAGCAATCCTTTGCATAGTGCTCCTTTTTCCCACACTCGAAACATGTACCTTCATCATGTCTTTTCTACTTCTTATCTTTTTTATCTTTTGAACTTTTGCAATATGGTTGCTCCTTTCTTGCATTATCATATAAGGAGGATCCTTTACTGCTCCGCTGCTTCGATGTGTGCATTCAGTAAACTCCTGACTCATAAAGGATGGCGTCCTTGCATTCTGCTCGTTGGACAATCTTCTCTAAGGAATCTCCTCATTCTTCCCTGGGTTGTACCTCTTGCCATAGTCTGGGATGCATAGCTTCATACAGCCTCTGCTGCGGTGTATACTGGGACACTGTTCCATTGGGCAATCATCCATAGTACATTAAGAGATAGGTTGCTGCCAAGGTTATCCTGTCTGTTTTTCCGCTTCGTACTTGTTGGATGTTCTTGCACTTCTTATACGGTTCCTCCATATTTCATAAGGACTGGAATCTGTCCCGCAGGTACCTTATCAGAGTTGTTCCTCATATTTTGTCTTTGCTATCATAGTGGTTCATCGCTTGGTGATATGCTTCTTCTGCCTTTCCTATACAGAAACTTCTCAAGTATGTTCCACTCCCTTCCTTAGTTTTGTCCATGTCATGCAGGATGAGATATTGGGAAGTAGTTGTTATCCATCAGTCAAATACCTCAGGTTTTAGGTCATCCTTTTTCCCTAAGAATTTGGTCAGCAGGGGAAGTTTGACCTTAGGTCTTGGTCGCCCGGCCTACTGGCCAGGGAGCACAGCGGATTCTCCTTCGGACATACTGTGTTCAGACTCTTTGCTGCTGGAGCTATTGTCTGATGAGCCATGTAATGAGTCGTTCCGTGATTCATCCAGAGATCTCACTGGTATTGCTTATTCAGTTTCCTCTTTGCCATCATCCCTTTCCTTTGGGGTGTGGATTGAGGGGCTTTCTTCCTTTGGCAGCAGCGCCGGTGCCTTCCCTTTGCTGGGGCATATGGAAAAGAGACAAGAGAGTGTTGCTGCCTCCTTTGCTAACTCATCTGTCGATTCGCTAAAGGTTTATGTAGCTAGGTCTCGTACTATTTGTCTTGCTGCGTCATTGGTTGCAAAGTCACTCTTGGGTCCTTGCCCTTTTCTGGGTCTTCTTTTCTCAGTAAGGCCCCTGCGTGAGACTTGCTTCCCACTACGAGTCTCCGGTAACTCAATGTTGTCATGTTGGCAGAGCCAAACCTTCCTTGGTTCTGCCGCTCCCTGCTGCTAGCTTTGGATTGGATGCTTCGTAGGTTGATCAGGCCTGGCCCTGACAGGTTTCTAACCACTTGCTGAGGTTAAAAAAAAGTAAGGTGTTTGGTCCAGGCCCTAGGCATGTAGCGGTACAATAGGAACAGATGGCTTCTTGATCGACAAGAAGCGAGACCTGCTTACTAAAGGAGGCTTTGTCAGGATGTAATAGAAGATCAAAAGGTAACTGTTCAACTAAGTATATTTAGAATACTGTCAGTTGAAGTCTGCCATTTCCATCATGGAAATCAGTGGTCTTTAAATACAGCATATCACTTATCTCCAGTATGAGTGATATTCTAAAACATTCTATATATCAACTGATAGCACACGAAACAATACAAGTATCAAACAATACTGTGAAACCAAACATAAAACATTCTATATATCAACTAATAGCACACGAAACAATACAAGTATCAAATGATACTGTGAAACTAAACATAAATGTAACCGGTGCAGGTACTAGGTTAGTTTTATGTTTGATTTCACAGCATCATTTGATACTGGTATTGTTTTGTGTGCTATCGGTTGATACATACAATATTTTATGTTTGGTTTCATAGTATAGTTTGATACTTGTATTATTCTGTGTGCTATCAGTTGATGCACACAAAGTTTTGGAATATCGCTCATACTGTAGATAAGCGATATGCTGTACTTAAAGACCAGTGATTTTCATGATAGAAACACCAGACTTCGACAGACAGTATTCTTAATATACTTGGTTGAATGGTTACCTTTTGATCTCCTATTATACTCAGTTCAAAGATGCCTTTAATAAGCAGCCCTCGCTTCTTGTTGATCAAGAAGCCATTTCCTTCTATCGCACCTCTATGTGACTAGGGCCCGGCCCGAACACGTTACATCTTTTTAACCTCCGCAGGTGGTTAGAAACCTGCCTGGGCAAGGTCTGATCAACCTACAAAGCGTCCAGCACCGAAGCTAGCAGCGGCGAGCGGCAGAACCACAAAAGGTATGGCTCTGCCAACACGACGCCATGGAGTCATTGGAGACTCGAAGTGGGAAGCAGGTCCCACAGGAAGGCCTTACTAAAAGAAGGCAACCCAAGAATCCAAGGAGGCCAAACAGCGCTTTTTCAATTGACAAAGCAGAAAGCCAACTAGCTCGAGATTTGGTGAAGCAGACCTTTAGCGAATCGACAGATGAATTAGCAAAGGAAGCAATAAGTTGCCCAGGACTCTTCCCCTCGAGCTCCAGCAAAGGGAAGGCACCAGCACAACCACCAAAGAAAGACAGCCCACCTGTCCACACTTCAAAGGAGGAAGACGATAACAAAGAGGAATCAGATCACTCGGGAGTGACAGAACCCCCAGACGAAAACCCCCACGACTCTTCAGAATGCTTATCGGATGACAGTTCTAGCAGTGAAGGGTCCAAACACAATATGTCTGAAGAAGAATCCGCCACGCTGCCTGGCCCAGTGGCTGGGCGAACTGAACCCAAGGTCAAGCTCCTACTGCTACCCATGTTCTTGGGTGTAAAGGAAGTTCTAAAACCTGAAGCGCTTGATCAATGGGTAATGACCACTTCCCAATACCTCGCCCTGCATAACGTGGATGAGACCAAGGAAGGAAGTGGATCATACTTCGGAAGTTTCTGTACAGGAAAGACCGAAGAAGAGTATCACCAAGCAATGAACCACTATGACAGTAAGGAAAAAATACCAGGAACAACCCTGATAAGGTACCTACGGGACGGATTTCAGTCCTTGGGAAACACGAAAGAACTGTATAAGAAGTTTAAGGAAATCCAACAAGTGCAAAGCGGGAAAACAGAAAGAATAATGATGGTCGCAACGTATCTCCTAATATACCATGGATGATTGCCAAATGGGATGGTATTTCAGTACACTCTACGACAGAGACTATATAAAGCAATATATCCTAGACTACGCCAGGAGGTGGAACCTATGGAAGAAGATGGAGACCCTTTTGACAAGATAGTCAAATGAGCTGAACGCAAGAACGCCATCCTGTATAAAACATGACTTTACCAAACCCATATACTGAAACATCAGAATAGTAAAGGACCGTCATCACATGACAACACAAGGAAGGAACAACCAAACCACGAAGGTGCGGAAGACAAAAGGGATAAAAAGCGGAAACGACGCGATGAGGGCACATGTGTGGAATGTGGGAAAAAGGGGCACTATGCAAAGGACTGCTATGCAAAAAAGAGAAAAGGAAAAACAGCTCAGCGAGATGCCAGCACAAACCACGTGGAAGCAACAGAATACGACAAAGTGGAAATTAACTCAGTGGAAATAGAAAGTCTTTGAACACAGCCAGCGCTGGCAATTAGGCCCTGTAATGCACTAGAAGGAACGATCCACAAAGAGGGCCACCCAGCAAAGGTACTATTCACTACAGGAACAATCGGTTGTGATATTATCAGCACTACCCTTATATCTACCCATGGCATACTCACGGAACCCTTGCCCCAACTGACTACAGTCAACATAGCAATGAAAGGTTCCCACTCTTCCAGCCGCAAGAAATGTCGACTTGTAACGACCCAACGTACATGAGCTATAGCAGACGGAACCTATACCCATACAGGTAGCCAGGAGGCGAACTGGTAGGAACCGGCAGGCAAGTAAGTACTTGACCTACGGAGACACGATAGCCCGGGCTCCGAGCAGGAACAGAAGTGGCTGGTCAGGTACCTGGGTACCTGGGTACACCCGGGAGCGGTGTCAGCGTACTTAGGGACCTCTCAAGGGGCAGTTACTCAGTTAGGCAGGGTAACTGGAGAAAGGTCAGAAGTGTCTATCCCGACGACGGAATAGACCGGGTAACTGGGGAGAGTCTTCTTGTACATCGGACAAGGTTACCCTACCCTCAGGACTGGGTTACCCTGC
>PYWC01000022.1:1892492-1903146 GCA_003182015.1 Tuber magnatum | reverse complement strand
CCCCCCCCCCCCCCCTTGTTTCTTTTATTGCTGCAGATACGGGTAGGGGGAGTGCACCATCGCTTAAACCTGGGTTCGTTTCGTGGATTGACGTTCCAACATGGGCAGAAACCGTTTTTATTTGTTTTACTCATTTATTAATTACAGTTTGGGAGGGTTTTTTATGCATTGTGGGGAAAGGGCAAGGCGTGGCGCGCGGTATTGTAACAGGCGGAGTGGTATGATGCCTGCTCGGAGTATGGTTGTGGTGGAATCCTCCTGCTGAGATCGGGTTAGAGGTGGTGATGTTCCGGGAGGGGAAATTGGAAATGGAAATAAGGCGAGTGACAGGAGTGCTTGCTGTTCAATCATACTGCTGTGCCGAGGTAAAACAATCCGGGTGGGAGAAAAAAGGCACAGCCTGTGCTGACTGTCAACTGTGTGTACAGTGCTCGTAAATTTATGATACTCTTTTCGTTGCCTATTGTCCCATTTACCTACTGTACTGTACAGTGCAGCACGGTACAGTACAGTACCCACCTACCTTCCTACCTCACCTCTCTTCCTCCCCTCAAGCTTGTACGAGTACGAGCGCTCTACAGAACCTACCAACGCACTCCCCCAACCTTCACAAACCGATAGGGAAAAGAATCAAAAAAAAAAAAAATTTCCAACAAAGTCCCCTCACAACCCAAACCCTCAAAAATGATAGATTGTTATCACTGAAAATTTCATCCCACACAAAATCATTTTCCAGCATCTAAACCTGTCTGCCGTGCGCAGAACGCACGCGCGCACGCAAGCACACATATCACCTACCTACCTATCTACCTACCAGCCTGCTCTCACACACACCACGCACAAGCATCCACTCAGTAAGGTTTGGCAATGTCAGAAAAAGGGAAGCCGGAAAAAGACTCCTATCGGATGCACATGCATGATGGGAAGGGGGGCAAGCGGGCAAGCAAGATAGACAGATACCCGAGCAGATAGATGCTGTGGAAGAGCAGGAGAGGAAGAAATAAAATTTACAAAAATTTTCCCCCCATACCCTGTTATCTTTCTCAATGACAGCAACTCACGGCAGAGCACAAAGAAGAGGTAAAAGGTGGAAAAAAGTAGAAAGCCCGAAAAGGTTTTGCGATGAGAGAAAAATCTGCGTGCTGACAGGCCCCTCTGCAGTGGTAACGCTACGATGGCTGTTATTCCAGACAGATTTGGAGGGTTAGGTGGGTATCATAGGGAGCGCAAACTTCCAGTGCAGTCCTATACACGTGCCCTCCAGCCCCCAGTATACGCACAGCATCCGCACAATACCTTTCTTCCGCTTCTTCCTACTTGCACTTCCTACTCCCTTCCTCCGGCTCCGTAAGTGAGCATTACGGTGAACCCCCAAATCTAGCCAACCCAAGTGCTTACCGAAAAATTGACTCTGGATTCGACATGGAGCTATCTTGGGAGCTTTGAAGCTCGGTCCACCCCCTTCTCCCCCCACGAAGGCCCAGTCAGTTCACGCGGGAGTAGAGGCCATGACAGCATACGGGTCTGATTTCTATCCTTCTCCTTCGACCGTGTTTTTCTGCTCGACCTTTCTTCCCGTTATTATTAAATAACGTAACTCTGACACCCTCTCCCCTTGGGTTTAATTAGGTTGTCTCTGATCACCACCCTTTGCTCCGAGGAGTCGGGGCGACCGGAAGGAGGAAAAGGAATAATGTCGATGGATTCTTTTACGTTTGCCCACCGGTCCTGTATATGGATGAATGGATAGATGGGCGGTTAACCATAAACACAGCAGCTGAAATTGGTAACGGGCCGTTGTGCTGTACCTGCATGAGTGCTTTGTACTTTTGTTGCACTGGACCGCATAGTATGGTTGGGCTACTGGAGCACGAGGGAGGATAGATGAGTGGGGGAGAGGGGGAGGGGGTATGGATTGAGTACATCCGCGTGATGTGCAAAAAATAAAAAAATAAGGCCATGATACCTTGCCGCAAAGGTACTGTACTGTACCCGTACAGTATGATACCATCTGCAACACAGGCAGAGTGATGACTTATGCAGTACATAACCCTGCGCTACCGTTCTCGTACGCCTCCCCGACCGGCTGAGGCCACTCCGGCCTCGGGAGCGCTGTTATTCCACCACTTCACATCACATCACCGGCCTTGCGGATTAGCAGACATCCGGCATCCATCCATCCACCCGCCCGCCTCCAGGTCGAGTCAAAGCCATATCAACTGAATCTCATATTGTGCAAGGGTCCGTCGGGTATCAGCTGGTTCACGGCGACAGAGGTGCTGGGGGGCAGTGTACGAGTACTCGTGCTAGTATTAACTGGACGGTAAATGCCATTGATCAGAGACCCCTGAAACAGGAACCGGTACATACCTGTGCGTGTCCAGATCGGCACGTTAGCATTTAAGCGACCTCCGTTTACTTCGTCCCGGGCCAGAAGTACTCGTACCAGAGAGCAGGGATTAAAGATACATACCGGTATGGTATGATAAAAAATCTGTGCGTATCTGAGGGCCAACGCAAAATATATCCCCCCCTCTTCGGTTCCCGGGTACTTCTAGCCCGGAAAGACGAGTAACATATCGTACCTGGCTCACCAATCCAGGGTACCAGTACAGTACTCGAGTACATCTCTCCTTCCCTCGTACAAAGAGCGCCACCGCATAACTCGCACCGCAACAAAGCCCAGCATCGGAATAGCGCCAATCACGCTTCGTTTCTTCCGCACCGGGGGGGTTTTTTTTTTTGTTAAATCCTTTGATCGTTTATAAGGTACAATCTGTATATACAACCAGTAGGTTATGACATAAAAACTCAAACACACAACAAACAAAAGAAAATTATAAAATAACCAAACAAACCAAATAACAAAATTCATCTAGATGCCCAGGCCTTTTGCAACCATCCTTCCTCAAACTCAAAATATTAAGAAAGTAACTGTGACATTCTGGTAAAGGGTGTATCCCCTTTCAACAGAAAATTGACCTTATGTTTCAAAAACAATTTCAATAAATCATTCATGAAACCTTTTTCTTCATCCTTGAAACCAAACACCACTGAATCAGCACTAAAATCACGCACTCTCCAGTCTATTGTTCTCCAAGTCCTCTCAATTACCGGGCATCTATCCATCACATGTCCAAGTGTATCCTCTTCCAGTTTACATCTCTCACATGTATGGTCTTGTTCCCTTGTCTTCCAATATGGCTGGTCCACGAGATAGCTCTTCCCTGCCTTGATCTGATATATCCATCCTGCTAGGAACTTCGGCTTGTTCATATATGTCCAGAAGTGTAACGGGAGCACCTCTCAGAAGATGGATCCCAAGGTTACGACCACACTGAACAACTTCAAACTTATCGCCAAAAGTTCACACTAATGTAAGAGTAAAGTAAACGGTAAAACTTAATATTGTTAAGCCTGACGCTTCACTCAATTAAGGTCTTGAGAGGAGTGATAGTTGGAGTAGGAGAGTTCTCGCATAAACTTTTTAGTAGTTTTATCTTATGCCAGAAACTCCCCCATCAGTTTACTCCAACTGTTTGAGCAGACCCTTCTCCGCTAAGGGTGGTCCGACACGTCTCCTGGCACACTCTTCGAGCATGCATGGATTGACATACTCTAGTTGGCGTTGACCTTATGCGGTTATCGTTTCTGCGGTACATTTCCATTTAGCTCACCGGAGTGAAAACTTCTGCATATCGGCATCTTGCCAGTAGCTAACAGTCAAGATGCCGCATGAACTAGACTGTCTATGACACCCTTCCCATATGCATTGATCTCTACTTGGCCCCGGAAGCTACTGTGAGCAGTTTATCAGTCTACTATTTACAGTTCTCGGGCTTCCGGTGTCTTCCGCAGGATATGATGATTCGGGAGGGGTCCAATAGGCACTACCCATGACCCCTACCTCGGATCCATCTTACCTGTGGTAGGAATTATGCTTTCAGTGTCTCTGCACTTCCCTTTCAGAGCCTATGGCGTTGGGGACACTTTCGGGCTTGGTAGGTGTAAAACTCTCCCAGCTGCCCCAGCACCACCTGGGACTACCTTTGGGACCCCCACGGTTAACTCCTGTTAACTCTGTCAGTTCTGGTCCTTTTTACTCTGAACAACTTGGAGGAGGTGCTCCACCTTCCACCCTATGCCCTCTTATATATCCTGCGAACAGCTTACGGTCGACTGGACGGCAGTGACATATATGGTGTTGCGAGCAGGTCTCCAAATATTCTTCTTTGCTAGACTGCACACAACTATATAACCGTTTGCCCATGACGTCCAGGCCTCAAGGTGGGGCCATAGGGGTATGATAGGAATAATGTCTCCAGTTTACAGCTTCTTCAGAGCTGTGTAGCTCGCCCAATAGCATCTCCTGGAACCCTAGATTCCAGTATTGTGCATGGCTTCGCGTGACAAACATTCCGGTTATTTTTCCCAAACTCCCTGAGGGACTTTGTATTGAAAGGTAGTGTAACCCAGGACTTTGGGCAAGGTAACCTGATCCTGAGGGTAGGGTAACCTTGTCTGGTAGACAAGATAACTTTTTCCTATTACCCTGTCTATCCCATTGCCAGAGATAGACATTTCTGACCTTTCTCCAGTTACCTGGCCTAGCTGAGTAACTGCCCCTTCTGAGGTCCCTAAGTATGCTGACACCACTTCCCCGGTGTACCCAGGTACCTAAGTACCTGGCTAGCAAACTCTGTTCATCTTGGAGTCTGAGCCATTGGGTCTCCGTAGGTCAAGTACTTACTTGCCTGTCGGTTCCTACCAGTTCACCTCCTGGCTACCTGTATGGGTGAAGGTTCTGACTACCATAGCTCATATACGCTAGGTTGTTACAAGCAGGAGCGGTACGGTAGATTCCACTTGTACCTTTCTGGGTACAGGCGTTCGCACCAAAGATGATCAACTGGACTTCTGATTCGATCTACTCCAGTCCAGTACCTCTGATCATTCACAACCGAGGGCATGTAGAAGGGATGCGGCTTGAGCAGGAGTATCTACTCTTGGTAGGCCACCATCGCAATTGTAGTGTATCTATCAATTGGTAGGTATCACTGTACTCAGGTGGAGCTCCTGAGTTCCATGTCTTAGGTCGGGTTCCTCCCGGCTTATCGAAGGCCTGCCGTCTCGCTGTTTCAATTCTAAACTGTATTCTCATTGGGAAGCCACCTGGCATTAAGGCTGAGGCATACTTGTTTTCCGGGTCTGCTGTGGCAAACCTTACCACCACTATGGATTGGATCTGTAGAACGTATAGTCCAAGCGGCATAAGGCAGGCCTCAGCACTTAATGCTTTTATATCAGTGGCATAGAAACAGTTCGTTATCCATCTTTGCACTCTTCTCCAGAAGGTTTCTATCTTGCTGAGAACTGTTGCAGGTGGGTCAAAGACCTTGGCTCCATACAGGAGCATCGAAAGAATGATGCCTTTTGTCAGTCATCTACATGAATAGAGCGTCAGACCCTTACCATATCCCCAGAGTCTCTGAATCCTATTAAAGGCTGCCTGTGCTTCTTCCACACTGGGCAAGGAGGACATTTTATACTCCTCTTATCCAACATAATACAGATATGATACACTTGTCGCACAAAAAGACTGAGCTTCCCTCCCAATCCGGCCCAGCTCCACCACCCTTCTCCTGACAGTCTGGCTATGGTGCTATAGCCATGGCAGCCATATGAACACTGATTGGCTTGCAGTAACCATGCCAAGGTCCCCCCACCCTTCGAAGGACGCTAAGTGACCTCCAAAGTAGGTGGCACTCTAAGGGAGTGTCTAACAGTTCAATGATAGTAACAGTTCAACAATATTTTTTTTACATGCAGCAAGAAAAGTGAATAACAGAATGCCCAATTTCACGACTTAATAGCTTTTGAAGCTTTTGCCTTTTGTTTTTCTCCTTCACAGCCTTTCTCATGTCCTTTGAAACTTCCTGCCACTCCTGTTTAACCTTGTTGTCTGCTATTTTCTGAATGTTAACAAGGATGTGCTAGGCTTTTTCAAGCTCCTTCTTGACCCTATCCTGTTCTTTTTGAAGAACCATTATCCGTGCCTCATGAGCGTAGAGGACTCCACCCTTTTGGAGTGAACGGCGGCATCATTTTTGGCATGCAGTACGGGAAAGCTCCGCTGCTTTTGTATTCTGTAGGTCTTCAAGTGCAAGACCACTGCTATATGCTTGCGCTAAGCTTCACTTTAAATATTTCTGAATACTAATTCGTCATGAGGGAGAAAGATCTTGTAGATCAGTCTGTAGTGTATCAGTATGACGTTTTGGTAAGCGTATTGTTTTTGGCGTTGATGGTATATCAGCAGGCCCAGGACCTGGGGATGGTGTTCGAATTTGTTGTATATTAGCTTCAAGTTCTTCATTCTCTGGAAGCTTGTCTAATACAATACTAGGATTGAATGGGACGAGTCCTGTCTTTTTAAAAAAAGAAAGGATTGTTGAAGTCTTAAAGGTTTGGGCACAGATAGACTCATGGGCTGAAAAAAATTCAACTTTGTTGAATTCTGAACACCCAGTTCTTCTAGCTGCATCAAGTTCTTCAGTGTAGTAATGTTTGTAGGGTTGGAAGACGACGACATTGAGTAGTTGTAGGAGATGTGTACAATGAGATGGTAGGCAAAAGAGAATGATTATATGCTCATCACAAAACGTAATAAACTGCCGTGTAGAGTGTGAATCGTGACCATCAAGCAAAAGCATCCACCATGCTCCTACTTGTCGGTGTGCAGAAAACCTTTCAAAATGCTAAATCCAATCAAATGCCAATCTGTCATTTATATATCCCGTCTCAGAAATGCCAACAAAAAAGTCATCCAGTATATCAGTCTTTATGTACCAATCCTCCATATGCATCACACCTGGAATGATGAGCATAGGAGGAAGTACGACACCATCTCCACTCACACACTCAACAACAGTTACTAATTCTCTATTTCTAGAGCTTGCCAAAAATAATAGCTGTTGAGACTCACGAGTGACCACCCATTGATCATGGCTGATTCCAATACGGAATCCTGTCTCATCGCAGTTGTACATATCTGTATCCTGCACTCCCTTCTGTTCTTTAATTTTTTGAAACCACTAAAACCAGTCCTTTAAACTATCACGGTCATGAGACCATTTCTGATTGACATCAATTGACTTTTGTTTCTGTACGGCGTATTCTGAGTGGCATGTAAGGAAGCGATGAGTCCACATACTACTCACTACCAGCGGTGGTTTAGAAGAATCACTATGTGTTGATGCTAGTACTGAGTTTGCATAGGAAGCGATGTGACGAGAACAGCAGGCGGGAATTCCAATCTCATCCAGTCTATTCAGGTATCAACAGAGACCAAGTTCTTGATCTAGAGTGAGCTTCCAGTTTGGTGACTCTCTTTGCTGCTATGACTGATGTCCTTTCCAGCATTCACGCAATCACTGCTCTGAAACATCATACTTATAGGCAAGTGCAGCGATATTCAGTTTTTCTTTATTGAAAACTGTGTCAATAGCATGCTGGATTTGGGCTTCTTTGGCCATGTATTATTTGTTGGACATGGTAGAGCTCGTGATTGATCAAATTGCAAGATTTATGGAGAGGTGTAACGTGTTTGGGCCAGGCTCTAGTCACGTAGCGGTACGATAGGAGCAGATGGCTTCGTGATCAACACGAAGCGAGCGCTGCTTGCTAAAGGAGGCTTCGAGCTGGGTGTAATAGGAGATCAAAAAAGTAACCGTTCAACCAAGTATATTTAAGAATACTGTCTGTCGAAGTCTGCTGTTTCCATTGCGGGAATCAGCGGTCTTTAAATACAGCATATCGCTTATCTCCAGTATGAGCGATATTGCAAAACATTGTGTGTATCAACTGATAGCACACGAAACAATACAAGTATCAAACGATACTATGAAACCAAACATAAAACATTGTGTGTATCAACTGATAGCACACGAAACAATACAAGTATCAAACGATACTATGAAACCAAACATAAAACATTGTGTGTATCAACCGATAGCACACGAAATAATATAAGTATCAAACGATACTATGAAACCAAACATAAAACATTGTGTGTATCAACCGATAGCACACGAAACAATAAAACCCTAGTAACCCGTACCGGTTACAAGAGGGGTGGTATGCTGGTTATTCTATTGTTGAACTGTTACTATTGTTGAATGGTTAGGCACTCCCTTGGAGTGCCACTTACTTTGGAGGTCACTTAGCGTCCTTCGAATCAATAACATAATATTCATAACTAAATCAACTAGCTACAAGTCATATCCCAAACCTGGTAACCAACTTAACGGCATTGCGTTCTATGGGGCAAGCCAACTCAACTCGAATCCTCACCCCTTGAGGCTTGGCTACCAAAAACACTACCACCTCAAAAGGTCTCACACCCCTTCTCCACATAAGAAAACCAAAAACAAATTGGCCCGAAGGCTCATTTCCTCCGTCCCTTTCTCTTCCTAGAGGAACCCCTCTTCTCTACCACAACCACCTTCCCCGGCACTACCGGGATCCCTATTCTCCCCCCATCTCCCGAGCTCTCTCCCAACACCCTCTCCGAGACCCCTGCCTCAGGTGCCGGCTTCCTTTCCACCCCTCCCCCAAGAGCTACCCTACCACTCACATACCCCTTCCTCATCTCCACCACCACCCCTTTCAACTCCCCCACCTGCCCCTCCAGCTCTGTCAACTTCCCTTTATTCACAGCGGCCTCCTCTTCTGCCGCCCTAACCCTAGTCTCCGCCCTCCTCACGGCTGACGCCACTTTCACCCATCGGCCTCAGCCACAGCTGCCTTACTCTCCGCCACGATGGCTTCCACCTTAGCCACCGCCACAACCCTTTCTTCCACCTTATCCACCACTAATCTCCCCGCCACCAACTCCGCCTCTCTCCTCTCCCTCTTCGCCACTACCACTACCACAGCCTCCTCCAACACTGCCACCTTTCCTTCCACCACCTCCGCTCTTCTCCTCTCCTTTGCCAGCTTCCCTTCCTCCCTCTCTACCAGAGTCCCAAGCTCTGATACCCTCCTCTCCGAGATGCAAAGCCACTTCGACAGAACCGAAATGTGGTGCCGTAATCTTGAGATTTCCTTCTCCATTGAGAAAGTCTTCTCAACCGCCGCCGACAGCACGACCAACTGCATCGCAACCGACTTCACCGAAAAGGAGTCACCGTTCTTACCAACCATCGTAGACAAACGTAGCCGAAGTCTGGTCGATGGAAAAAGGTAAAAGGTAGATAAAAGGAGATAAAATGATCTCCTAAATCGAGATTAAAGTCAAGGTAGGAATCCTTGAAATTAAAGACTTGAAGCTATTACGAGATAGGAATCAAGGGACCGTATTGGTGAGTTCCCGGAATGTGACACGTCACAAGAGTAGAATCGTCCTTCGAAGTGGTAGGAACCTTCGAAGGGTGAGGACCTTGGCACGGTTACAGTAGTTTAAACTCGCGGCAAGCAAGCAAGCCCTGTCGAGCCCAGGTCGGAACGTTCCGAAAGCGGTTTCCAAAGGGTGGTCCTCAATCTCTGACTAATACGGCACCAGGTCGAAATTTGGGAACTTTACGAGGTCTGAAATAAAATAAATAAAATTAAAAAAAACAGGAAAAAATCCTGGAGATTTCCGATACCGCACGGTAATCATCACCCCTCTCCCTTATCACACGGTAACTGTACAGTACTCACTCCTTTCCCTCTTCCTCTCCCTTCCCCATCCATCCACCCATCCACCACCAAACAAACCATCATCGCCTATAATATCATACCGGTATCATATCATACCTCCTTCTCTTCCCTCCTACTGTACCCTCAACTTCCCTCTCTTCTCTTCTTTTCTTTTTCTTTTTCTTTTTTTTCTTTCTTTTTCCCTTTTCCTCCTTTCCTCCTTTCCTCCTTCCACCCCCCCCCCCCAAGTTTGCATTCCATCCGGTTCTGGGGTTTTCCCCGACCGAGATCCGCATAATTGTATATCCGATACGTTACCCGTACTGGATGTACAGTATGATATGTATGTATCATATGTATGTATGTGTGTTCGAGTACGTACTGTTACCGTCCTCGACTATGTGCGAAGATGGCGTCAGTTCTGCGGCATCATTAGGCTGAGATCGGTCTTGTGTAACCTTGTTCACGTTACTTGCTGTTAGGAAATGTCTTGAAGGGGGAGAAAAGAAAAAAAAATCGGGAAACTTTTTTTTGGTTATGTGGGTGGATGGGTGGGTGTAAGTTACAGTTACCGATGTGAGGATCATTTTTTTTTTTTCTTCTTTCAACGATATGATTGAAGTTGTGGGGTTTGCCAAGTCGCTTAGACTAGAGTACTGCAGAGGAGGAGAAGGAGCAGGGGGAGGAGGAGGGAATGGAGCGGAAGGAAAGATGGGGGAATTCGAAATGGGGATTCTCGGACCAGTGTTACCTGTACTCTCCCACTTCCCTCTTCCTTTCCACACCTACCGGTGAGTATTTTACCCATTGGAGTATTATTTCATCCCCGACGTACAGCGTTGTAGAATTTCCACCACTTCATTCCCATTTTGCCCACGATACCAGCCCATTCCCGGGCACAACCATCAGGCATCGAGTACGATACCGGTACAGCATTCCGTCCATGCCCGGAATAATCGACGATTACCCGGGG
>PYWC01000022.1:1866681-1890577 GCA_003182015.1 Tuber magnatum | reverse complement strand
TGACCCACTACCCCTTTGGGTAGTGGCAACCCACGCACCAGGGTGACCCTTAGCAAGGAAGATTGGGCGAGACGAGGTCGATGGAGGAAAAATAATAATAAAACAAAAAAAAAAACGCTCGAGGGTAGGTTGCCGGAAGGGCTATTTATTATTATTATTATTATGATTATTACTATTATTGTTATCATCATCATTACAGTTGTTGTTGTTGGAGGGGGGGAGGGGAGGGGAAGAGCCCCATGAAATACCCATACATGGGTGAATATAGGTAAATAAATAAAAATAATGAATGAATAGAGGATGCCGGTGATGTAGGCCCTGTATGTATGTACTCCTACATGTAGGTGTGCAGTGGTGAGGATGAGTGAGTGGGCCGCAGCAGTCACTGATTGACGCCGTCCAGGAATGATGGAGAAATATTCTAGGAAGGGGGGGGTTGTTGAGTGGGGAAGGAGGGAGGGACGGAGGGTGTAGGTCAGGAATTGGGGAAGAAAATGGAGTGGGGAGTACAGTACAGTCCTGTGCGAATACCGTAGTAGAGCTCCTGGGTAGAAGGGTTGGCGTGGTATTGTAGGTGGTGTAATGGTGTAATGGTGTAGAGTGAGACTATTGCTACCCTCTACGATATTGCAATCCTGGGCTCGATTTGTGCGAGCGCTTACACTTGTCTCTCATGTCGATCACTCCTTTCTCGACTGCCACGAGGGATCGTGGGACACGGTGATCAAAGGATCAAGGCATCAAAAGAAGCAGCACGACAAAGGCTAGAAGAGAGGAACGGCCGGGTGGGGTGGGGAGAGTGAGATCTCTCTTGTGTGTGTCTGGCCCTGCGCGAGTGCGGTACTGTAGGTCCAATGCCAATGCTTCTCAAGGGGACTACCGGACATAGACTAGTAGGAGAAGAAACAATTGGACCGAGGATCCCCGCTGAAGCGAAGCCGCCAGTAATTTGGCGCAGGCGGGATGAAGTGTCAAGGCGTAAGCAAATCTGGCGTTAGAGTGGTAGTCCGTCCCGGGTTTCGACAGACCATTTCCCGTCTCCACACCGTTTCTCTTAGATAGAGCTTGTGCGATACTGACGTTCCCCCATGATTTTTATTTTATTTTTCTGGTGGCCCTGGAGATGCGTGGGGGGGAGGGGGAATGAAGTGAGTGGTTGAATGNGGGGGCGGAGGGATGGATGGGGGATCAATAACCACCTGTGCCTACAGCAGGTAGACCCTGGGATAGAGACACCGACAAACTGCTTCACAGTACTAGTACATACCTGCTCCCCGGGCTTGCTATACCCTGGAAGTTCCTTGTGGAATTTAATACCCAAACGGATCCAGCCTTTACCACCGTTTGTGCGAGTACAGTACGCAGCAGCGCAGACTCCGCTACTCGATGCCGTAAAGATCTAACTGGTCCATCACGTCGAGAATAGCGGAGGAGGGCGGCTCAATGAAACTCATATATTGACTTCTAAAAATCGACACGGGGTTCTTCTTAATTGCCTTCTCTCCTCCGCTCTCCATGCCAGATCCATGGGTCAACTAGTATTTGAATTCCTCCATCTCCACAGGAATCTGGCCTCTGTTTCGCTGTCCCCCCCCCCCCCTCTCCCCCCATCTCGACCGCAGTCATAGGGCGCGGGATAACACTCCACTCTCACTCACCAGTACACCTTTGATTTTTATATTTCACTTCCATCTATCACCCTATAGCAGAGCCGTGGAAATAGTGCGAATCCGTTTTGCCTCCCTCTGGACGTCAAAAGGGTTGTCCGAAAGCAGAAAAACATTCAGAAGCACGGGAACGATGAGCCAGGCTTAGCTACCGGTTTGGCTCTGCATCACATATCACCCTTGCAGCCGCTACACACAACATTGGGTTTCCGGGCTAAACTATACAAGCTTCTGTCCTGCTTGTTGTGAGGGGAGAGAAAAGAGGAGAGGAGAGAAAGGAAGAAAATATAAAAAAAACAAAAGAAGAGAAGGGTCTTCACTGCTTTGGGTCCTTACTCTAGCCGACCCACTCCTTTGCGAATTTCCGGGGAAAGTCCATTTTTTTTTATCCCCCATTTTTTATCACCATTTTCATTCATTATATCCCTTCTACCTTCTCATTTCTCTCGGCTCCCATTTCATTCGTCCTGCCTTGTTTTTTTCTTACCTTTCTTTTTATTCTTTTTTTTTTCCAGGGAGAGGAGGATATCGGCATACTATACATACAGTATTTATATATATTTCTTTCCTTTGAGAATCGTGCTTTAGGAGGAACCCCCCCAATCCACTCTCTCTACCTTCCCTCACACAAAGACATTCCAAGGGAGATATTCGGGTCAGGATACACGATAGCTAGGTACGTAATTGAAAATTTCCCTTAGGCGTCTCTTTTATATCATTCCCCATCAATCCATCACAGACCCCTAGGTCGTCCCCAATTTCCAACCTACAACCTGTTTGCTCCGAAAATAGCGAGTGGACGTTCAACATCTTCCCCTTATCTGCTCCCGGACCACTGTATTCTCGCCGTTACCGCCGCTGCTATAGGTGTTAGTACTATCACCTTCTCCGCGGCCATCTGCGGGAAGAGAAGATCGGAGGACGAGGAGGGCAGTGAGCATTGCTACTACGCCTTACTCTCTCTTTCTGCCTCCCTTTTCCCTAACCTCCCTCATTCCCTACCTCAACCCCCTCCCCACATTCCCTCCGCCGTCCTCATCCTCATCCTACCTCATCCTCATCCTCCTCCGCCCTTTCCTTCTCTCCCCCCCATCCTCTCTTCTGTCCCACCTCTCGTCTTCCTTCAACTTCTACCTCCCCCCCCCA
Source organism: Tuber magnatum (assembly GCA_003182015.1). Classification (NCBI taxonomy): domain Eukaryota; kingdom Fungi; phylum Ascomycota; class Pezizomycetes; order Pezizales; family Tuberaceae; genus Tuber; species Tuber magnatum. The sequence goes on along the minus strand of PYWC01000022.1, from coordinate 1,887,764 downwards.
CCCCCCCAGTCATTTCCTCTGTACGATCCTGTTTTCCTCCGTCCCTCCTTCCTCCCTGACCAGTAGACGTGCAGAGACGTCTCACTTCCGTTCTCTCAGCCAACCCCGTTCTTTCGCTCCGTACACCACTCCGCCATTTAGTTCCATTCTTTCCTTGTAACGCCAACGCTATTTCTGCAGGATCTTTGGTCCCCGGCACGATTGCCTCTCACTCTTTAAGCTTCGCTTTATCCGTGGATAGATTTATTTCCCCGTACATAAACTCCAAAGAGCACAACACGAGATTACGGTGCGCACGACCTGTTACGCTTTGCCTTCCTTTGCTTGAACCCGTTACATACGTATTATATTCAAATATTTCCTCTTTTCCCTTGATCGGCTTCACTCTGATCCCGGTCGCATTCGATTCGTTGGCTTCCTTTTACTTTGCCCCGGTTCACTTGCCGTCTCACTACTGTTGCAAACAACCCTCGGAACTTGTCGTCAATACCCTGGTGATAATCAGCACCCGTGGTGGAAAAAGAAGCACAGCACTTCCTTTATCCTTCCTGAACCACTTTTCCTTGGCGTCTTGTGTGTTTATCTGGATTTATCAGCTTTATTGCGGGGTTGGGATTATCATTGGCCGGCTGCTCCAAGAGAAACCTTTGGGCTTTTGGCGATACGTGGGTTACACCTTGTGCTGGGGTAGCTCGTCCTTTCTGGGGGAAGGATTAAGGATTGCCTCCGCCGGGAGGCGCACACGCGCGCGCGCCGTTGGGCTCTGCTGCTTGACATTTGCAACCTCAACCCTTCTCCCCGCTGCTGTCCGCCTCTGATCCTGTCCCTAACCACCAACCCTCCCACGCCCCCTCCTCTCCACCGCGGCTACACACGTATCTCTGCTTTCGGCCACCGACCTCTAGGGTCTTGAATGAGCCTGAATGATGTCGCCTGGACCCCCCCCTCAACCCATCTATCCATACCAAGCACGAAACGCAATACCGTCATCGTCTCCAATGGCCGAGTCACCGCGACCTATGCCCTCCGCAGTATTTCAACCCCACACCCACCCCCAACTCCCGCCGCCTATATTTGGAAGTCCACAGGTTGCACCAGCACGTTTCTCCGGACCTGTACTGGCACCACTAGCGAATCCCGGCTCCAATGCCGGTGCCGGCGGACCAGCATTACCACCTCCTGTGCAGACGCAACAGCCATTGACCCGCATTCCACCGCAAAAATCCGCTCCCTCCCCAGCACATTCCGAGTCCATTACAGACCCCTCGTGGAAAACATGAGGGAAATCAGGTCTCTAGCCGGTTAGCACGACTTATGCCATCGCAGCCCTTTCCATCTTCTGCGCCTTCGGGGTATCCATCGCCTTCGCCATTTAACGATCAAAGCTATGACCGGAGGAGGAGGTTCAGCGGGGATTCCGAACCAGACCGACGAAGGTATGAGAAACCGAACAGTTATATTGATTGCTATACCCCCCGGACAAACAGATTGCTTTTTCATCAATTAACTCAACTACCAGATCGAGCATTAATGCTATTATACCTTCTCCAACGTACACCGCCAAGCGCTCAATCGATGAAGGCTTCCCGGATGAGCAGCAACAGCACCAACAACATTCAGGTTATGGCCCAAGGTTTACGCCGACATCCATAGAGGACGTCGCAACCGCTCGCAGAGAGACCCCTGCTCAAAGAAGGTCAGTTTAAACCTTGCGCCGGGAGCGATTTGAAAAGGGTGGGCACCAGTTTGTTAATATGTATCCGTGATAGCCCTGGTCGTTACCAAATCCAGGTCCGACAACAACCAGTGGCAGCTCGAGCATGTGGTTTCGGTGAGCGAGACCGCAGGGTGATCGACCCACCTCCAATCGTTCAACTAGTCATAAACGACTCAGCAGGGAACTCAGATCCGACAGAGATGCGTTACCCGTTTAATGTCGTTCACTGCACGTTGTGGAGCATAGATGGGCATTCGGATGAGACGGCCCTGATAGGCATGGATAAAAGACAGACACGGCGACTTATGGGAACGTTGGTCTCGTCACCATTTGTTGGGCTGGATGAGGAAGGGAAGGAGGGCTGTTTTTTCTGCTTTCCGGACCTATCATGTAGAACACACGGCAAGTACCGATTACGATTTGTCCTAATGAGACTCGAACCCAGTGACCTGCAGCCTGAGGGCTATACACCAATAATAACGGAGACGTTGAGCGACATTTTCACGGTCTATACGGCGAAGGAATTCCCGGGAATGAGGCCTAGTACTTCTTTGACCAAAGCGCTCAAACGGCAGGGATGTGCTATATCAGTCAAGAAGGGCAACGAGAAGGCACTTGGAGGGGCTCCTGCTGGTAGCGGAAAGGATGAAGGTAGTGGAGATGATGATACACCCTCAACAACAGCAGGGAAGCCCAAACGCAGAAGGAAGACATGACAGAGGCGTTGGATTCAACGGGCAAGAAGGGGCTGACGATGGGGGCTTAGTTTGGGGCAAATGTATTTTTTATTTCCAAGGAATATTGGCAACTTTTTTCCCTCCTTCCCCTTTTTCTCTTGCTTGAAGTAGGCTTTTCTTTATTTTTTTATTCTTCTCCCGCAAACGGGCACCCTCTTTCCTTTTTATTTCCTTGGGAGGCGAATGGTAAAACGGAACGTACGAAGGATCATTTCCGAAGGAAGGATATTAAAAACGATGGGACAACTGGTGATGATGATAGGGGGTTTTGGGTATCCGTGGGGACATGCGACCTCCACGGTCTCTTCCTTCTCTTTTCTTACTCTTCTCTCCTTCGAGCCGTTTCCCTTCCGAGGTGGGCGTTATGGAAACGCCAGGGATGGGTGGCAGGTTGCAGAGCTCAGTTATATTTTTGGTTATTGGGCGCATGGACAAATGCATTTCTATGCAACGGGTGGTGGGGGACTAGGCAAATCCCTTGTTCTTTCTTTCTTTCTTTCTCTTTTATTTCCTCGATAGGCTCCTTCTCTCATCACTATCACTCCCTAATGCTTCTTCGCTTCCCTTGTTGTTTAGCTTGCGCCCGGTCCGGATAAGGGGGAGAATTTGGGAGAATAGGGCTATATATATAACCTCCCAAGTAAGACTTGGGAAGAGTTTTCTTTACTTTTCACTACTGTTTCCACTATTACTATTACTATCATACCACCACTGCTGCTCTTACTTGACATTTTGTCCTTTCATTGCAGCTCTCCCTTATATACGCTCCTCCTCCTGCCTTAGTTTATTCTTATATATTCAATACTGGTGTGGTTCATATATATGTTTATTGTTCATACGGAACTTTCTTTTGTATGTTATTTCCTTTTTTCTTTCTTTCTGTTCCTCTTTCCCTTTCCCTTTTTCCACTACCTGCACCGGATACGTTGCTCCTCCCATCCTGCGATGGCCTGAGGTTGATCTCTTTCCCCCCCTTACCTCCTCCTCCTCCTCCCCCATCTTTGGTCCATCCTCCTCCCCATTTCCCTAATACCGCAACCACCAACCTTTTTTTTCTTCTCATCATACCATACCCTTTCACCCTCTTCACCCTTTTCTTCCTATCTCCAACCTTGGAAAATAAATCCTAGCCAAAAAAGAAAGAAAGAAAGAAAGAAAAAGGAAGAAACAGAGGGAAAAGAAAGAAAGCCCAGAAAGAAAGAGAGAAATTTCATCCATTGTAACAATTGTCTACCGTATTTATCTGTCCACCTACCTACCATCCTCTTCGATGGCGGCTAAAGTTTGCGGCAGTGGAGTACCGGTATTGCCCCGCGCCCCCGGGCGACGGGTCGATCACCAATGAAGTTTTGGACGTTCCAGAGTTGATTTTCCCCTGCCCCCTATCAGAAGAGCCTCCTCCATCATTGCTCCCCCACACGCGTCTGAGCTATAAAGGAGGTTGCAAGCTTGCCTGCCTGCCTGCCCGCCTGCCCGCCCGCCTGCTAACTTATTCCCCATGTGTGCGAACGTAAATCTTTTTGAAGAATTGGCGATTGGAGCTACTTATGTAGGTGTATCTGCGCCTGTAGAGTGCTTGTACGGTATGGTAGTGTTGGGGGATGAATGGAGCTGTCTCACAGATATTAAAGGCCTCGACTGCGGAGTGCCACCCACACTACTGTATACCTTCGGATGGCGGGAAAAGGAGAACGGAAGCCGTGGAGCGGTGGTGCGTTTCTTGTGTCTATGTTGGTGATGGGAAGGTAGAGTGGGGTCGGGAAGTGTTTGTGCGAGAGTCCGATCGGAAGGGGAAAGGTAAGGGATGGTGCTTAGTATCATATTTGGAGGGATGGGGTTCAGGAGGAGGAGGAGGAAAGGAGGGTGGAGAACCGTTTCCTTTCGGCGGGCCCCTCCTGCTCTGGTTGGGGGACGTGGATCAGACCCCCCGTTGCCATGGCAACGCTGGCTGAAAGGGGGCGATGGGCCATGGCTTGGGGCTTGGGCTTGCATTCGTCATTCGGCAATCGTATTTTTGCTCCACACCTTATCGTAACCTCCGTCCAACACCCCCGCTGAGCCCCTGACGATACTCACTTCCCCTTCTTCACTTTTGCCTCCCACCCCCTTATATATCATACCCGCTCCCCCCTCCCGGAAACTTCACACTCGCCTCCTCGGCCTCAGACCAGGTCCTGATAAACCGCGAGACCACCTCAGGTTTCCCGGGAACCTTTCCCCCCTACTTACCCTACTCCACCGTACATCAATTGGCCCCCACCTTGGATGGAGCAACCAATGTCGACACCATCATCATACGAGAGCAGCGCGTCCTACGATCCGAACCTTCCGCCAGCTCCACCGCCAAAGCCTATATCCTCGGCTGCGGGGTCCCGAACCACCTCGCCTATGCCCGCAGGAGCTCTTTCTGCACCCCCACCACCTCCACCACCTCCGCTGCCTCCGACAGACGATGGGTTCATCCCATCTGTGTTGCTGAATAAATCGTATGACCCCTTACCCTGACCCAATCCACCACCCATCATTCGCTCATCCGTCCATTCATCACTTGCGAGCGACTTACTGGCTGAAAAAAAAAAAATTTAAAAATTCATAGACGCGATGATTTAGAACACATCCTCAACTCCCCACAATTGCTAGAAGCGCTCTTCGCGACCACCCACCCCACGGCGGCGAGTGCCGACGCGGTGCTCATCGCGAATTTGCAGTACAATGCGGAGTTAGCTGCTCGACTTGCTGCGCTCGAATCCAAACTTGCAACAGCCAGGGAGAGCACAGAAAGGGCGCTTGTGGAGGCCAGGCAGCTAGAGAGGACCTGGAGGGATAAGGAGAAGGAGATGTACCAAGCTTTACAGCCGTTCTCTTCGCCGGCGTTGTATAGTCGATTAGTTAATGCTGTGGGTGACTCCGAGGCTGTTGCCGATGCGATGGCGGAGTCGTTTTTAGAAGAAGGTGGGAGGGATGTTGGTGAGTTTGTGAGGGAGTATAGGGCGCTGAGGAAGATGTATCACTTAAGAAAGGAGAGGAAGGAGAGGTGGGATGAAGGGCGGGTTGGGGGGTGGAGGTAGATGGTTCTTGGGGATGGAAATTACGAATGGGCATTGGGAAAGGCGTTTGGGTGGGTTTCTGGATGCAGGTAATGGGATATCATTCGGAGAGCGGGGAGCGAGGGAACAGCACTCTATAGACGAGAGGAGGCTTATGAGGCTTTTTTTCTTCTTTTCCGTAGATTATCCTGGCTGATCTTAGGCAACTTTCTACCCCCCCACCCCCCCAGGTTGCAATGAACGAGACCGAATATGTGCACGATTACTCTGCGGGAATTCATCACCAGCAATCACTCGCACCTCTCCCAACCACCCGAATTCATACCTCTCACCCACCCATCCGCACCCTCAACATAAAACCCACCACATCCCAACCAACCAACCAACCAACCAACCCCGCCAAGCCATACCACAAAAAAAAATAAGCATCAAAAACACAGCCAACCCACCATCACTATCGCCACCCACCACCACCACAACCACCACCACCTACCACCGCAAAAGAAAAAAGAGGGAATGTCTACAAAAACCGGTTCCTACAAAACCTACCAATCCCACGCCCGGCACACAGGCTCCAACCCAGCAGCGCACATCCCAGACCCACGCCTCCTCCTCCTCCCCCAGGAAATCCTAAAGGACGCAAGGGTGCTCGACATCGGCTGCAACAACGGCGCCGTAAGCGGGCACCTCCTCCTCCGCCACGCGGTGAAGTCGGTAGTAGGCGTGGACGTTGACGAGAAGCTAATCTCGAAGTCGCGGTCGCACGTCAATTTCATGCTCTCCCGGGTGCGCCCTTCGGACCCTTCGGGGCGGGGGGAGTGGTACCCTGTTAGCTCGGTGAGGAAGTACGGGTCTAGGATCCCCCCCGCGGAGGTTTGCGAGAGGGGTAGGTTTTGGTGTGGGGATTATGTCACTGCCATCGACCCCGCCGCACCCTCCGCCGGAGGCGGATGCGCAGGGTATGATGTTGTGTTTGCCCTGAGCGTGGTTAAATGGGTGCACCTCGCGCATGGGGACTCGGGCCTGCGGAGTTTTTTTGAGAAGGTTGCTGTGGACGTCAAACCCCGGGGGTATTTCGTGCTTGAGCCCCAGGGATGGGAGAGCTACGCGCGGGCTGTTGGGAAGAATCCTGAGCTGCGGGGGGTGTTTGAAGGGATCCGAGTTCGGCCTGGGGAGGGGATGGAGGGGTTGGTCGCTGCGTGTGGTTTTAGGCTGGTTAGGAGGTGGGGGGTTGGGGCTAGTGAGGGGGGGTGGGATTGAAGAGGGAGGTTTTGCTTTATAGGAGATTGGGGGGTGGTTTGGATGATGTGTAATTGTGAGGGTTTATGTTTGAGAGGTTTATTTACTTGTGATACTACTCGCTCCGTCCCAATACCAATACCAATATCAATATCAATATCATAGCACGACAGACTACTATAATGTACAAGAAAAATTGAAATCTAGTGAGTGAGAATACGTGATTCTCTCTTTTTTTTTTCCTCCCATCCATCCGTTCATCCATCCGTAAATCCGTCAATCCATCAAGCCATCAATCCAACAATCCGCCCACCAACCCGCGGGAGAAGGAGCAGAAAGAATGAAAGAAATCCCCAGAGATAATGCAGCTTCGCCCAGCCTGGCTTAGCTTAGCCTACGAGGTCAACCAATAACGAACACGAGGCGTAGAAAGAGAAAAGTGAAGAGAAGAGAGAAGGAAAAAGACCCTTATACACATACACGTAAGAACGTAAAGTAAATGTAGAATTGAAAGTAAAAGGTTTAAAGGTTCGGAATTTATGGACAGGATTGGTGGGATGAAGATTCCGTGAAGGGGAAAAAGAGAGGAATGCGAACGTAGACTCAAGACAACCAAGGGGAGATTTGTAAGAAAAAAGAAACAAGAAAAAAGAAGAGAAAGAAAAAGAGAGGAGAAAAGCAATGCACAAAAAGGAAGAGAAAAAGAAATAATATTGGAACAATAAAAGGTAACTTTTAGACAACAGGAAAACAAATTCCCCAGAGGGGATGTCTGTTTGCTCCCCTTCCTATCCATTCATCCGCCTGTTCGTCGGGCCATTCATCAATCAAAAGATTGTGAAGAAAGGTAAACAAAAGGAAGGGAAAAGGGCATGAAAAGAATCTATTTAATCCCCCACCTCTCTGCCTCTCGGTCCCTCTCCGCCTGCCTTTCCAGGTCAATACCGTCGTCGTCGTATTTGTACGACAGTTTCCTGAGCGAGCGGGGGTCGCGGCGAGATTTTCGGTCTTCGCCCCCCTTTCCCTTGTCTCTGTCCTTTTCCTTTTCCTTACCGTCCCTGTCTCTCTCTCCGCCCCTCTCTCTACCCTTCTCCCTCTCCCTCTCCCTCTCCCTCTCGCGTTCTCTGTCTCTGTCTCTGTCTCTGCGCTCTCGATCGCGATGGCGGTCTCCAGTGCTTTCCTTGTCGACTGGTGTTATGGGCGTAGCGTCTCTTTTGTCTTTATCCCTCCGCTCACGATCGCGCTTATGTCTGTGTGAGCGGTGACGACTGGAATCGCGCCGGTCCTTATCCTTGTCGTTGCGTCGCTTGTGTCGGAATTCCCGGCGGTCGTCGGCTGCTACGTCTGCATCGATGGGTAGGGGGCCTTTATTTGTTGCTGGCGCTGCAGTTGTGGGCGTGGCGGCAGGCTCTTGGGTGACACCGGCGAAAGGGGACCCGGAACGGGAGTGACGGCGACGTTTGCTACTCTTATGTTTATGGCGTTTATGTCGGCGGTCTCTGCTTCTGTCCCTGTCCCTATCCCTATCGCGGTCACGATCGGGACTAGGGGTTCGTCGGCGGTGCCGGCGAGAGCGCTTATGATGACGGTCGGGGGATCTGCTGCGCGAGCGGGGTGGAGTCTGGTCTCTCGTTAATGATACATCGTCTCTCGATCGCTTACTCCTAGCAGAAGCGAGCTCCTGGGTGCCATTTATTCCCGCAGTTATGGATCCCTTATCTCCCGCTTCCTGTGCTTCCGCGGCTGCGGCAGTAGTAGTAGTGGTAGCAGCAGTAGTAGTAGTGGTAGCAGCAGTAGTAGTAGTAGCAGCAGCAGTGGTAGTAGTAAGGGCAGCAGTAGTAACATCGTTTGCAGTCTCAGGGGGGTTTGTGGTGGCGGAGGGTGGGTCCGCAATATCACGATCTAGGGATCTTCCCTTGGGACGCTCACCGTTTACTTCAACGGATGGGGAACGATGCCTCCGGTGACGGCTTCGGCTCCTTATACTTCTACGACGATCGCGGCTTCGATCCCTACTTCTGTCTCTCTCCCGGCTGCGCTCTCTATCTGGCGATCTGGACCGGCGCCGGCTATCCTGTGACCTAGATCTGGAGAAGGCATGGTCGGGCGAGATACTAAACAAATACACATGAGAACACCGCAAGATCGCACAGAGTTGAATAATAATAACTATGAAAACAAACCTTCTAGTCCATGACGATACCGGATACCCTCCTCTGCGTCCGACATAGCCTGCTCTAATGGGCGGTCCGCTACGGCTTAATCCTCTTTCCCTCAACGCTTTAGGTCCTGTAGGGGCTCCTTCAACGCCTAGTCCTAATCCCTCAACAGGCCTTCTATCGCCATCCATGGATCCGGGTGCAGTTGGGATGGGCCCGGCATGTCCGCCTCCCCTGGGGCCCCCCATAAAGTCTCCACGGAAACCACCGCGTCTAAGGCCTCCTCTAAATCCATTATTAAACTGCATGGGGTAAACTTGCTGTTGTTGAAAGCCCTGCGATCTAAAATCATCAGTGGGTAAATACTGAGCAGCCATGTCAGGATTCACGGGAGTGATCGAATTGTATGATTCTGCGAGATCCTCAGTAGTACCAATTGCTCCTCCGGCCACAATGGTAGAGGCAGACTCAGTAGGTACATCGTTTGCATCAGCTATATTATCAGGGTCCTCAGACACAACAGACTGGATCTTTTCTCCTTTCTTTTCGCCACTGGTGGTGACGGCAGCAACAGCTTCATCAATTCCTTGTATTTGTTGTTGAAATTGTGCATCCTGAAAATTCTGCTGCGGGCGTTCAAGAGAAACTTGGCGCTGCCCAGCACCGGCAAAGCCACCACCACGACCACCTCGCTGGTAAGGCTGCTGCCGCTGGAAATGAGGATTATGATACTGTTGGGGCATCTGATGATGTCCGTGAGATTGGTGATTATATCCACCAGCAGATGCAGCAGAATAAAATCCACCATTACGTGTACCATCAATTCCAGGATTGAATACCACATTATTCTGTCCATTCCATCCATTATTCCATCCCATAGATCCTCCACCCTGACCGTTATTAAATCCAGTCCTGTTCATTCCCATGCCTCCATAGCTCCCTCCATCGAATCCTCCCCCTTGAGCCATTACCATCGGATTCATACCCATAGCGTACCCTTGATAGATAACATCAGTACAGTGACCAAAGATATATATATAAACATATGTATAGAAAGGCGCATTGCGTACCCATCACGCCCCCGTATCCGTTTGACCATCCGCCTTGCATATTCTGCATCATGCTGTAATCTCCCCAGGGAGTACCAGCGACACCATGCGCAGAAAACATGTTCGGCATACCGCCCATCTGCACAGTATTCTGACCAAACCACGCATTCTGATCGCCAACGAAGTCATTGGCTTGTTGGTCAGGTGCCGGGGTCGCCTCCTCCTTTCTGGGGGATCGCTCTCCAGGCTGTTCGGTGCTCTCCTACAATCCGTTAATATCCTCCTCCAAGGCACTTGGGTGTGATGCACTTGGCGCAAAAAAAAAAATTAAAAAAAATCTTACCCTAACAGTAGGTGGAGAAACCAGTGGCACTTGCGGTCCCTCGCTTCGAGCGACCTCCTCAGCCTCCTGAGGAGGAGTCAACGGATTAATGACAGGAGAGGCATGAGTCGGTTGGGGTCCCTCCAGTTTTGACTCCAACACCTTTGCCTCTAATTGCGACTCAACAGACTTTGCCTGTTCCTTCTGTAACTTTTGCATCGACAAGTTATGCTTTTTCTCCGCGGTCCGCAAGAATACCGCCACAGTGGTCCTCAAGGCTCCATTCGGCTTGCAATCCTCGGCACTAAGCGGGGAATGGTCACAGACCGGACAGACATCCGGTAGCTTCGATCGACCTGAATTCTAGAGTCAGTCGCTATCCAGCTATGGTGATTAACCTGAAGAGGGAGAGAGAAGTTACTGACAGCTTTCACATATCGGTTGTTCGCAACAAGGTAGACGAGATGCGCCTCTTGCAAGCTCGCTACAGATAGTACATCGTAGTTTTACAGGAATTTCCGGGAGAGGAATAGCACTACGGGTGGAACCCATAGTTAGCACAAAAAAAAGAGAGGCCGCAGGGCGGTAGCGTCAATGCTTCTCACCTGGAGGCGTTCACTGACTGCTCTTGCGCAGTAGCCATAATTGGCTGAAGGAAAAAAAAAGTTCACACGTCCACCGGAATATGGGAATGTTGCAGAAGTGGCTAGAAAGTGCGGAGGGTAGATAGAGCACAAAGGTGATGAAGTATAGGTGTTTTTAGTGGCGCCGGGTGGAGAAATTGGGAGTGGTGTTGACTTTCTGTGGCGATGTCGCGTGGAGCGTTGGGTTGTTGAGAGAGGACAAGTGCGGAGCGTTGCGGCAAATGTAACGGAGAGGAGGACGAACATCGGATCCCTCATGTCAAAATCAAGCAATGCATAAATAGGTACAAGATAGGGTTTAGTTATTCCATGTTAGCCCTTGATATTCCCCGCACCGATACGGGCTTTTGTATTCCTTCTTTTTATTATCTCATCGTTTTGGTCTGGAAAAATAGAAAGTCCGGAGCCTCAACCCATTGATTACATACGCAAAATTTGCCGAGATCCCACGGCCAGCGCCATACTGACTAGCACCCCATTATAGCAGGAAATCCAAAGCCCAAACGGCCACTCCAGGAGGGACAGCTAGGATAGGATGCAAGAACGATAACTTACATTCAATTAGAAACCGTTCTATGATACCCGACTATCATGGGCTAGAGTTACGATGGAAAGAGAATCTTTCTTTTCTTCTCACGATATGATAGCATGATACAGTGCTCTCTTTGTCCGCCGTCTCTGGTGGATGCTGGGTTTCGAACTTCCCGAATTCTGTGCCCAACGAACACACTACGCCATTACCAGGCGTCACCTATGGTCACTCGATTGAATCTATCGACACCCGGTAACTGAATACCCAGATCTGTAACTGACGCGGACACACCGGAGGCCTGGGGAAACACCTTGTTGGGAGGCGAGGAGCATCGGACAGAACAGGCGTTTATTGTATAAAGGTACGAGTACAGTACAGCTACGATAAAGGGCGGCACTAGGTAGCCAATCAGCTGGCCCTGGACTTCTAGAGCACTCTGGCATATAACTGCCCCGTTCCCACGCTGTTCGAACCGGACTGAAGGTATCATGGGCAGTGACATCATTGGAAACAGCCAGCGGCGGAAGTATGGCGCACAAAGGGGAGCCCATCCGAATTCACCCCTCCTTCCCCGCATCAATCTAGCAAAGAATTTCTACTCTGTGATCCCTCCGAAGAGCTGTTTCTTTTTCCTTTTCCTTTCCTTTCCCTTTCTTCCCCGGAACCACATTGGGTGCATATGTAACACCAATACCGGTAACGGGGTAAAGGAGGAAAAGGAGAGAAAAGAAATCGTGCTATGATAGGTTGGGGGCCCGTTTGGCTGTCCTGCGTGGCTAGGGTTGCCTCTAAGGAAACCCCGATCCAGGATCCAATATTCCACTCGGGGCCAACAAAGGATGTTGTGATGGTGTTGAACACAGTGTTTGATTTGTTGGGGACATTGCTTACCGGGGTTGTCGCTGATTTGACCAAGACCAGGTCGTGAGGCCACCGCAGGATCTCCCGAGCGAATCGCTTTTGCGCATGACGAGGCGACCAAGGCCTGAATGCCCTCTTCAACCGCAACTCCTCATCTCTCTGACCCTCAAAATTTCATAGCGATATGTTACTGGGTCAAGTCTCATGGCTCGATATATTCATTTTCGCAATATTCCTTACGTGGCGATTATTGCGCGATGTCGGGATCTACGGAACCGTCATTTGCGCGATTCAAGCACTCCCCTTTCTATGTAGGTTGACACAGGCGGATTTTAAACAAATGCAGGGGAAGAGAAGAAAATCTAATTTCCATCTTAGGTTGGAGGATGCCCATTGATATAATAAAGGAGCGGTATCTTACAAAACAGAATCGACAATCTGCATTCACACGGCGAAGCACAATCTTCCAAACACTTGTGGTGGCCTGCACGAGGTATGGGTTTACATACATGCCTACCAGAATCGGTCGTGTATTCTTCACGAAAGGAGTTGCCCTGCCATTCCTGAGATTCAGAATGTTCAGGCATGGCTACATTTGGCGCCTCAGACACAGGCCATTATGGAGAGAAATCAATTTGGTGGGTCATTTCGATAATCTCGGATCTTGAAAGAGAAAAAAGCAATAAGCAGCTGTTGATATCTTGCTTTTACCAGAATAAAGGTGCCGTGAAGGGTATTTGGATAGTGGAGGATGATACCAAGAAGCCGGACGTGGTCATATACTACTGTCACGGCGGAGGCTTCGCTATGGGAACGTGTTACTTCTACCTCGAATTCCTCGTTTCGTGGGTTACGATATTGAAGGAGTCTGGCTTCTCTAACCCAGCGATTTTCGCCGTGGAATACACGCTCATTCCGGAGAAGACGTATCCGGTCCAGCTTCAGGAGATAATTTCTGGATATAACCATGTCCTCTCCATCACGGGCGGCCCCGGGAAAGTTGTCGTTAGCGGGGATAGTGCGGGAGGTGCCCTCATACTTAGCCTATTACTTCACGTGGGGAACAGGTGTTCTCAGAAGAGGCCTTCTTTCGCCGCGCTTATTTCCCCATGGACGCACATAGTGTCGAAGCTGAACCGAGATACACCCTCAGACTTTCTCTCGGTATCCCGGTTGCATGAGTATGGACGATTATACGCTGGTTCGGAGAAATTATGGAATCCGATGGTTTCCCCTGGGTTTTGCATGGATATTTCGTGGTGGAGAAAGGCAATGCCGGTGCGGGGGGTTCACTTTTACTTCAGCTCAGAGGAGATCTTTTGCGAGAGCATAAGAGCTTTAGCCAAGAGGCTTAGTGGGGTCGGAAGCGTTGTCTGTCGCGAGGACGAGAATTTGCATGCATGGCCTTTTGCTGCCTTGTTCCTTGGAGCTCATCAAAAGGAGCGGGGTAGAGGCTTGCGGAGGATTTCAAGTGACATTGCGGCGGCTTTATTGCACACGTGATGCGTATGGTTGGGCTTGTTATGATCCTTTCTCTCATTCTAAGGGCATTGGGCCTTAGTAATTGAGGGGCATTTTTCCTAAAGCATGGGGCTATTCCGGCTGGGTTGGGCTTAGAATATCGGAGTGTATAAGGATCAGGGGGGGTCATAGTGCCGGTACTATTTTTTATATCTTGCGATACAAATGTCGAAATTTTTGTCAGGCTGCACCCTCGAAAATCAGATCCCTCGATTCGTCGGACTGTACAGTACGAGATGTTCTTGCCCATGTAATATGCTGATATGCCGTAGATTAAAAACTTCTTTAACTTAGCTGAATGCCTCATCCCACATGCTTAACCGACACATTGGCTTGTCCGGAAAGGGGGAGGGGACAAGTTTCTGTCTTGATAGATTCTCGAAGCTGTATGATTTATTTATTATTATTATTATTATTGCACGCAAAATACTGGTACAACAGGTACACTGTACGGTAGGTTTCTCGGGAATTCGGTTGCATCTGATTCCTCCCCCCCCTCTAGACATCAAATACCGGCACTCTATTTTCTGAATCCCGGCGGTTCTTGAACTCCCTAAACCGCGGACCCAGCTTGCTCGCCCTCAGGAGAGAAACCAGCTATTCGGGGGTGACACACAACATCACCACCCCTCGCGCCGATTCCCTTGATGTTCAACGCCGTCACCGGTCCTTACAAATATACTTAGGATCGCCTGTTCCCGAGTTATTGACTGCTCCTGTTCCTCACCCCGGCCTCTTTCTCCACATTTCTCCCGGCGTCCGCTAGCGAGCCCTTAGGAGGTGTCTGAACGGCTGTTCCCAGCGAACGTTTTCGAATATCCCTTGGACGGTGACCCCCGGGCAAGGAAAATGTCACAATTGCTCTACAGATTGATCACTTCCGATTATTTTAGTGACGACCCCTTTCTTGCTGTGGCATATCTGGCGTATGGAGAAATCCCCCCTGAAACCTTTTGTCGTATGAACCCTCTTCCACTGACAAGAGAGCACGGATTACAGCCGCTACGCCAAACAGATAGGAGTCCACCACTTTCTCTGTACAAAACTTCGAGAGTTCAGTTATCCGGAGATCGAGTTCTTCCTGCCGCAACTATGCCACTTACTCGTAAGTATAGAGGACACGGAGTCCGTGGCTCTAGAGGAGTTCATTTTCGAACTGTGTGAACGATCTGCGCATGGAGCTCTCTTGGTATAGCTTTCTTGCCGCCGTGAATCTTCCGGGTAGTGCATAGATATCTAACGGGCACCTACAGATATTCTGGCTTTTCCAGACACATCTTCATGACCTTTCCGGGAATCCACAGTCGAACGCTTTTAAGGTATGGAAGCACAGAAGCACGGAGATGCAACCCGCGCAGAGCCGCCTAACATTGTCGTGGTGTAGACATGTAGGCGCATTTATAACAAGGTACAGCACATCGTTTTTGGTGGAGAGGAGACCAGGAAGCGGGAACAGTTACAAGAAAATGTCCTTCCCGTTACTCTATTAGCCAGCCTCATTCTCGGGAGTGTCGCTGCGCCCATACTACCAAGGTTCGCAGGTCCTCTCGCCATAGCTCAGGCACGGAAACCTAGGAATCCTCCTGGCTCGATATCAGAACTTCCAAGACTTGCTAGGAGCAAGACTGTTGCCTCTGGACCTAACTCCCGGCCCAGAAAAGAACGAGTGCCGCGAAGCCAGAGTTCAAAGGGTGTCGAGGGGTCTTCCAAGCCAGCCCCGCGCCCCAAGTCGCCGAATCCTCAACAGGCTAATGTAGGCCCTTCAAAAGCCGAAACTCGATCGTTTTCGTTATCTAGAAGGCCATCAAGGTCTGGGAGTTTGGAAGTTCCCCATATACCCCAGAGTTCCTCCTCGCTACCGGACCTCCGGATGCAACGAAGTGCAACGGTTACAGAAGCGAAATCTGGGGCAAACGGCCGTCGAGCAGGGAGGGATAGGCCACTGACACCCCCACTTTTGTCGGCCTCACAGAAGGTTCGCATGCTTAGGGCCAATTATTTCAGAAACGAGACGCAGTTCTTGTCTGCATTGGAGGATATATCTAACAGGCTGGTTTTGGTGCCTAAGCCTGCGCGATTAAGTGCCCTGCGTGCGGAACTGGCTTTGCTAAACAATGATCTGCCTTCAGAAGTTGATATTCCGGTAATTTGCCCGGCAACTGTGATTGAAGGTGGCACGACAACCACACACCATCGAGTGGTCAGGATCAACCCGGCTGAAGCTACCGTATTAAACAGTGCAGAGAGACTCCCCTATCTGCTGATGGTCGAGGTACTGCGGGATGACTTTGACTTCGATCCCGAAAAGGAGGAGAACCAGAGGCTATTGGGACTCCTATTATCTGAGGACGGAAGGAAGAAGAGGATATTTGATTTGACTGATCCTCCTCCAGGTCATTATCGGAGGAGCAACAGTGAGGGCGAATCTGATAGTGTTTTCGAGCCATCCAAAGGTGATATTGGAACATCATCGATAATAGACGACCCATATGACTTTGATACCCCTCGAGCCAGTAGCTCCGACCAATCGATCGCCTCCACGGTGGTCCCATCGCACCTGCCTCGCCTCTCCAGTGGCGCAACGACACCGTCAACGGAATCACCAATAATGACTCCTAGGTCTTCTGAGCTTTCCGCGTCGAGCCGCTCCGGAAGCCCTGCGCCGGTGAAAAAGTCAGCTTCCTACTCCCCCGCTCGATCAGGCGGGGAGCAGCCTGATTTGTCGGCCCTTGCGACACATATGCGAACTGCCGCACTAATGCTGGCCCAGCTAGATGCCAGCAGTTCTAAAACGCCAAAGAATGAGGTGGCAGCCATCAAGGCTAAAATCATTGCCAGTATGCAAACCCTGGAGGAGCAGAGCTTCTTTTTCGAGGCAACTGCACCCCTCCCAACATTCGATACTATTATGGCAAACACCACAACTCCTTTGACCACAGCAAATGTGGAAGAAGTAGAGGACTCAACTGCCAATCTGAATGTTGAGGCTGGTGCTGCCCGTATGGAGAACGATCAAAAGACTTCAGGCGTTGAGCGCAAAGCGGACAGAGACGACCCTAGTGCAGCAACCTTTGGAGAGGAGTGGAGCGCGAAGAGGGAGCGAATCCGGAAATCTTCTCCATACGGTTGGTGTAAGAATTGGGACCTATTGAGCGTAATCGTGAAGACAGGTACCGATCTGAGGCAAGAGGCATTCGCATGTCAGCTTATTCACGTATGTGGTAAAATTTGGGAGAAGGCCGATGTGCCTGTATGGATAAAAAGAATGCGAATTCTTGTTACTGGAGGGGTAAGGTTCACATGAATCCGCATTTACAATTTTTCCCATGCGCATTTCATACTGACACTCAGTAGTCGTCGGGGTTAATCGAAACAATTACAAACGGAACTTCTCTACACTCCCTAAAACGAAGTCTCACCATAGCATCCGTAGCCTCTATGAAGAGCCCTCGGGGGCGAATTGCATCACTAAAAGATCATTTCGTCAAGGTAGGTTGTGCTTTACAGACACTATTTGGTATCGGCTAATTTTTGAAAGACATTTGGCGAACCTGAGTCAGATACGTATAGAGCAGCAGTAGGCGCGTTCACACAGTCACTGGCAGCGTACAGCATAATATGCTATATTCTGCAGTTGAAAGATCGGCATAATGGTAATGTCTTAATAGACAACCAGGGCCGTAAGTCGGATGCTCCCTATATACCCACGCAAGGTGCTTAAACCCAGCCACAGACATCATTCATATCGACTTCGGCTTCATGCTATCCAACTCCCCAGGTTCTGTAGGCTTTGAGTCCGCTCCGTTCAAGCTTACTCAGGAGTATGTCGACGTCCTCGGTGGTGCCCAGTCAGCTGAATTCGCCAAATTCAGAGCATTGTGTAAGCAGGCTTTCCAAGGTAGCCCTCAGGCCCGCTCGTCAACACAAAAACTGTCTAGTCTAATATACTTTCACGTAGCCCTACGGAAATCAGCAGACAACATCGTCCTCCTCGTCGAGCTAATGGGCAAAGAATCCCGAATGCCTTGCTTCGCTTCGGGCGCAGAGTCCGCGACAAACCACCTGCGGCAAAGGTTCCAGTTGCAACTCAGTGAAGCTGAGGCGGAGACTTTCGTCGATGATGTACTGATACAAAAGTCCTTAGGAAATTATTCTACGCGGATGGTATCACCCTTCCCTCTTCTCCCATTGCCCCCCCCCCCTAGGAAACTAGCACTAACACAATGAATAGTATGATCAATTCCAATACCTTACCCAGGGCATCTATTGAAGCGGGTGATTTTCTCGCTCTTGTATTCGAAGGAAGCTCTGTAGAGAAAGACACCCTAGGGTGTGCATGAACTGGAGAGTAAATAAGAATAAAAACAGTAGCATATTTTTTAATGTATTTGGAGCGCTTCCCCACCTTTTTTTGTCCTAGTGGTGGACGTCAAGGAGGATGGGGGGAGGTGCTTGCACACCCCCGGTATGATCGGGGTGGTGGCGGTGATGGTGGTAATTGCACTGGGAATGTGGCGTTTGAGAGTTTTAGCGTGGTAGAGAGTAGAACAAAAGCGAGGAGGTAGGAGGGGAGGTAGGTAGGTAGACAGTGGCGGTATATATATGGCATATAGACTTACGATACGAAATGATAGAAGACACTGACCAGTGCTATACTGTTGTATAAACCAAGTCTAGATTTTTTTTTTGTGCCTACTTTCATTTTTATTTCTTTTTTCCTCTCCTCGGAACAGAATATACTCGTACTCGTAGAAATTATGAAAAAAAAAAGGTGGAAAGAAACATTAACGACCACTTTACATGCGTCATCACAAAATACAAAATACTCTAACGGTTATCATACTGGTAGCTCTATTATTTCCCAACAAGACCAGAGTCGAATGAAGACCGAGTGATGCCCCGTGAACAGGTCCAGTGCAGAGGGGAAAATTCACTCAAGTCAACTACTCCGACTCGGAACCCCCCCCCCTACTCAATTGCCTATCCCTGGTCCATTCGGCATCAGCCCCGTAGTCTAAATATCCGCACAGGCCAGCGATAACACAAAAGAAGTGAAAAGTTGACAAAAGGTAAAGGCGAGAGAGTGAGGGAAAGCTAAGTTTACACATAAAATATTCTGCCGCACCGCCCCAGCTTCTCCCCTTCATGATACTATACAGAACCCAACATGCTCGGGGGAGAACTATAACCTCCGGCTGAGGCGGTGGGGGCGGCGAAGAATACGAGGGCCGGGTGGATCATCTTTAATCGGGATCCTGGGAGGCCTGGGAGCGTTCGGGTCCGGGGGTGGTTTGGGAATCGAGTTGCGCTTGGGCTTTACAGCTAGTATGATGATGAAGCCGATTATGAGAATTATTAGGAGGATAATTATTTTCCGCTTTGTGGTTCTTCGTTGGTAGGTTGATGCCTATAGCCGTTAGCATCTCCTCCTCTTCCTCCTCCTCCTCCTTCCATGGTGGTTTATAAAAGGTGAAGTAACGTACTACGGTCATCTCCTTATCTGCCGCCTTAACGTGCACGCTCATCTGCTCAACGTTGTAGTCTATGCGGTCGAGCATGGTGCCCTGGTCAATGACCATGGTTTGCAGCTCTTTGAAGATGTCGGCGAGCTCGATGATGCCTTTCGCGATCTCGGTTATTTCCCGCTCGCGTTGCATTATGGAGGCGTCGTTGGAGGTTAGTGTTGCGCTTTGCTGTAGGGCGGATTGACTGAAGGAGATGTCGGCTGTTGGGTCGGAGTCTTGGTAGAAGGGGTTTGGAGAGCCGGTCCGGTCAAGGGGCGTGGTCATGCCGCTGAGTCCGCGGAGTTCTATCGCCCTCTCATCAGCATAGGATAGCTAAGTCGAACCCTCCCCAGTGGAGGTTCGGATTGGGAGGGTATGGTACTCTTGAGATACGCCGACTGCTTCTTCCTGAAAGAAGTGCTGGCCTCTTGAACCTTCGTCGCAAGACTGATTTGGATATTCCGACCCATAGTTTCCTCCCCTTTCGAGCCCCCCTCCCCACCAATCATGCCCTCGATCCTCCGGATCTTCTTCTGGCATTCATGGAATCCATTCGTGATCTCCCCCGTCAGCCTCTCAATCTCCCCCTCCTCCGCCGACCGGTTATCGTCGAAACCCGGCAGCACATGCTTCGAGTGTAACTTGTCCAGCTTCGAGGACTTGCGCGAGATGTCCGCTAACAGCTCATTAACCTCATCAGACACGTCCGCCCACCGGGGCGGGAGCAGGTCCATCTCTATCACCGCATCGCCGTTGCCGCTGAGGTTGTCGTCCACATCACCGCCAAGGCTACTGCCGGAGGAGATTAAGCCTCGGCGTTCTTCGTCCGCGTGGAAGGCGCTGGAGGCGAAGCGGGGGCGCTTTGCGGGGCGGTGGGAGTAGGATTGACGGTAAGAGATGTAGCTGCAGCGGCAGCGCCAGTTAGTTTGTCAGTTCGGGGGTTGGTCCGGGTTGATCGGCCGGGGGGGGGGGAATAGCATCCGTAGCCTCTATGAAGAGCCCTCGGGGGCGAATTGCATCACTAAAAGATCATTTCGTCAAGGTAGGTTGTGCTTTACAGACACTATTTGGTATCGGCTAATTTTTGAAAGACATTTGGCGAACCTGAGTCAGATACGTATAGAGCAGCAGTAGGCGCGTTCACACAGTCACTGGCAGCGTACAGCATAATATGCTATATTCTGCAGTTGAAAGATCGGCATAATGGTAATGTCTTAATAGACAACCAGGGCCGTAAGTCGGATGCTCCCTATATACCCACGCAAGGTGCTTAAACCCAGCCACAGACATCATTCATATCGACTTCGGCTTCATGCTATCCAACTCCCCAGGTTCTGTAGGCTTTGAGTCCGCTCCGTTCAAGCTTACTCAGGAGTATGTCGACGTCCTCGGTGGTGCCCAGTCAGCTGAATTCGCCAAATTCAGAGCATTGTGTAAGCAGGCTTTCCAAGGTAGCCCTCAGGCCCGCTCGTCAACACAAAAACTGTCTAGTCTAATATACTTTCACGTAGCCCTACGGAAATCAGCAGACAACATCGTCCTCCTCGTCGAGCTAATGGGCAAAGAATCCCGAATGCCTTGCTTCGCTTCGGGCGCAGAGTCCGCGACAAACCACCTGCGGCAAAGGTTCCAGTTGCAACTCAGTGAAGCTGAGGCGGAGACTTTCGTCGATGATGTACTGATACAAAAGTCCTTAGGAAATTATTCTACGCGGATGGTATCACCCTTCCCTCTTCTCCCATTGCCCCCCC
>PYWC01000022.1:1819463-1851990 GCA_003182015.1 Tuber magnatum | reverse complement strand
CCCCGCTCTCCACAAGCTAACAATCTCTAGATCCCTCCTCTCTGAAAAGCAGGACATAATCGTCTCGACCCCCTCTAGAGCCCTCATGCACATCAATATCTCCAAATCCCTCACCTCACAACTCACCTACCTCGTAATCGACGAAGCCGACCTGGTACTGTCATACGGATACGAAGATGATCTCCAAGGGGTCTCAAAAGCGCTTCCAAAGGGTCTGCAAACCTTCCTCATGAGTGCAACACTCACTGCCGAAGTTGAAACTATAAAGTCCCTCTTTTGCCGGAACCCTGCGATCCTACGACTGGAAGAAGATGTGGAGGCGGAAGGCGAGGGGGTCACGCAATACTGTGTCAAGTAAGTACCCTTTGCTTTCCCCTTCGGCTGGGCGGACGGGTGTGGGGCTGACGATGTAGCAGATGCAGCGAAGATGAAAAGTTCCTCTTACTATACGTAATCTTCAAACTAAAACTCATAAAAGGCAAAACAATAATCTTCGTCGGGGATATAGACCGGGGCTACAGAGTCAAGCTCTTTTTGGAACAATTCGGAATCCGCAGCTGTGTACTGAACTCCGAACTTCCGGTGAACTCCCGCCTGCACGTTGTGGAAGAATTCAATAAAAGTGCCTACGAGATAATCATAGCCAGCGATGAGAACGAAGTCCTCGGAGATGAAGAAGTTGATGGTAGCAGCAACGTTCCCACACCTGAAACTACAACCTCCGGAGAGCAGGCAGAACCGGAACCAACCCCCAAGCCCAAAAAGAAGAAAAAGACTAGGAACCGCAAGGACAAAGAATACGGCGTCTCCCGCGGCCTCGACTTCAAAAACCTCGCCTGCGTGCTGAACTTTGACCTTCCCACGACCTCAAGATCGTACACCCACCGCATCGGCCGCACCGCACGTGCCCACAAAAACGGAATTTCCCTCTCCTTCGTAATCCCTACCCACCTCTTTGGCAAGCACAAACCAACGACCCACCCTACCTGCGCAAACGACGAAAAAACCCTCCAACGAATCCGCAAATCCCAAGCTAAGCTTGGCAGGGAGATAAAACCGTACGTCTTCGACATGACGCAAGTCGACGCCTTCCGGTACAGAATGGACGACGCATTGAGGGCCGTGACGAAGGTTGCCGTGAGGGAGGCACGGATGCGGGAGTTGCGGGTGGAACTGGTGAAGAGTGAGCGGCTGAAGAGGCACTTTGAGGAGAACCCGGGGGACTTGCTGGCGCTCAGGCACGATGGGGAGACCGGTCGGGTTAGGGTACAGGCGCACTTGCGGCATGTGCCGGAGTATTTGCTGCCGAGGGGGGGAAAGAGCGGGGTTCTCAAGCCGGGGGCGGGGGCGGTGGGGCACGTGGGCCTGAGGAAGGTCAGGGAGAATAGGATCCGGAAGGCGAGGCAGAAGAAGTCTGGGAGGGGGACGGCGAGGACCGGGAGGGATCCGGTTAAGATGTATAGGGGTGGGAAAAGGTAGATGGAGGCCATCCTGGACTAATGCTCGAACTTGTATTATAATATTATTGTATCTCCATCATGGATTCTCATTCAAAATTATAGATGGTTCGGTGTTTTATTTCCGCATGGGGCGTCACTCGATAAAAAGAGCACATGTGTGCAGGGGCGGTATTATGATGCTCGCGACGCCCATCATGACTCTCGGACCCTGAACCCCACAATCGGTAAGCCCAGCCGGACAACCACAATCAACACCCAATGCCGAAAAAAATGAAACTCGATTCAAATAACATTATGCTCCACCCCGTCACCCACTGCCCCCCTACCGTAACCAAGCAGATATACCACGGCGCAGTACCGTACCGCACGAGCACAGTGCTACGCACAATACCAAAACCCGTCCCAGAGCCCACCCACCCACCGTCTCGAAATCACCCGTTAAGTTACTTACTGTACCGGTACTCCACCCTCGACCGTAACCTTTACGGCCCTGCCTGGCCTGGCCTGGATTGGAAAGGGCACATTTCGTACCCTTGTCAAGGACCAGGAATAAGAAATTGAAACGCTATGCTACGACGGGTGTAAATACGGGTACCGTACGGTATTTGGGTGGTGCTGTACGAGTACTAGTACAATGCTGTGCCTTTTTTTTCTTTTCCGCATGTTACTGTGTTCGTTGGTGCCTACTTTTGGCATGTTTTGGGGGATTATGTCTACTGTTTGGGCGCATGTGTCGTATCATAGGAGCTGTGATGGTGTCGTATCATGGGTAAATTAACAGGACCTGCGGTACCTGTGCCACCGCAGGACTGGGTTTGGATATGGATGTTATATAGTGTGCTGTTATAATAATAGTACCGGTAATACGGCATCAGCCGGAGGATATTTTATGCAGTGTACAGTAATGCTCGTGAGTGGGTGGGTGGTGTCTGTCATGTGAATTCATTTTGTATCTTGGGTGGGGTTGTTAATCTTGTTTCTGTACAAGTACCGTATACACTGCATTGCGCTCTTGGTGGTATTGCTCGGGGATGGTGTGTGTGTGTGTGTGTGTATGTGTTGGGTTCGCACGGGTGGGAAGGTGATGTCGTGAGTATTGCGGATTGGGAGCTATGGTAAAGAGGGATAATGGGATATCGTGTGGATGCATCCCCGGCATTTTCAACAATATCGGGTGGAATCTTGCGTATCAATGGTGTGTCGTTTTCCGCGGCTCTTCTTCACCCATGTTCAAGGAAGTGAATAATGACTACTCCATATTATCCTCGGGGTAAACGGTTTCAAAATTAGGCTTAGAGAGATAACTAAGAAAAAGAGAGGCGCCATCAAAGAGAGACCAAGAAAGGAAAAAAACAGGAAAAGGGAATCCACACTCGAACAGCTTGGTGAAGCTTGGAAAAAATCACGGCATATCCTCTCCGAGCATGTCCTTGACGACCGTCTTTCCGGCCAGATTCTTCTCCAGGGATCCCAACTCATCTTCGGCCATCCTCTTACTACCCTTCCCCCAATACCCATTCTCATTCCAGGTCCACCCCTTCAGAGCCTTACTGGACCAGCTGGGGACAACCTTCATGCGAACCCTCACACTCTTATGGATGGTCTCCTCCGTACCGTCTCCATACCCCCCAGGAGTCCTAACATTTCCGCCAACGATCCTCATGAGTCCGGTCGCGGAGTCATAAACCTTGCCAGCGGCCCACTCTCCACTGGAGTGGTCGTCGTTATTATGAATAATAATCTTAAGATAGTCGTCATCGAACTGCAGGAACGGCAAGAGCTGCTGGATCATCCAGGCGAGCGTCATATCCGCGATCTCCTGATCCTCGTATCCACCACCAATGTTTGTGTGGACGCCGGGGAACCAGCATTGCTTAAGGTTGGCCGGGGTGTCGTCCGTCTTCTTCCACAGAGTGGGC
Organism: Tuber magnatum; assembly: GCA_003182015.1. NCBI lineage: Eukaryota > Fungi > Ascomycota > Pezizomycetes > Pezizales > Tuberaceae > Tuber > Tuber magnatum. Next base: position 1,848,611 of record PYWC01000022.1, on the reverse strand, counting down.
GTGAAGGGCCCGCGGTGCTCGTCGAGGGCGAGTGCGTGGAAGGCGTTCTCAACGCGTGGGGATAGGTCCGTGTCGTGGAAGCCGTACTTTTCCTGCTCGCTCCCCGTGATCCAGTCCCCAATTATGGGAACGCCAACTGACGGGATCCCCAATGATCCGACCGTATCCCAACAGCATATTGTCTTGACTCTGACGTTCGGGACGATGAGGCTGCCACCCTCACGGGCTTGGAATTCGGCTACCGCACTGTTTCCGCTGAGTTAGTGTGTGAGGTTCGGAGAATTGATGGGGGGGGGACACACACCTTGGGTTACGGAACTTCTTGGCCTGATAGTCTTGGTAGACTTGGTAAAAGCTGTCCATGCCCTTCTTCGTTAGGATGCCAATGCGGCAGACAAGCCCGCAGATTGAGCGGGCAGTGTATGCCCCGCGGGAGAAACCAAAGAGATGGATGGTATCTCCTGGGTGGTAGTTGTGTGCTAGGAAGGCATAAGCTTCGCGCACGTTCTCGGAGAGGCCGAACCCAGTACCGCCTATTAACCAATTCGCCAAGTTGTTAGTCGTGTTTGGAAGATTATTTGAGGGAGGAGGGAACTAACCACCAACGAGTCTATTCAACGTCCCTCCAGTGCCCACTCCACTCTGATAATAAACCACTTGGGAAACACCATCATCGGTATAACTCTTCAAGGCGCGAGCAACCCTCGTAACGTTTGTCGGGACGTCGAGTTTCCCTCCGTCAGAATCCTGCCAGGTACCTATCATATCCCATCTTCATCAACACCAATTCAATTCACTCGGAAGGGAGAGGTGGAGACAAACCGTCACAACAAATGATGATTCTCTTCATTTTTGGTCTCGAATCACTGAATGGATTAGACATTGTGAAAGATGGAAATCGGACACCTTAGTATAACGATAATTGGCTTAGTGGTCCGGTAATTCGGAAGCTGATAGGTTGCTAGGATAATACAAGTAGTGCAGATGAGGTAAAGAAATGAGAAGTGAATCAGTCACAAGAGACCTTTCGAATCACAATACCCTTATTGTGGCGATCAACTCGTATCCTGCTTGTGAAGGTGGAAGCAGTTGGAAACTCAGCTGCGCGGGGAGGGGGGGGCAGTAGTGCGAATTAAGTAGTACCCGGTAGTGTGAAGGAGGCCAGGAAGGAAGGAAGAGGAAGGTATGTGCTGGGCTGCAGTTATAACTACAGTCCAAAGCAGTGTATGAGCAGGCTATACTGTACAGTACGGTGCAGTATGATACTGGTGCAGCGCAGCAGTTAACCTATCATCATGCTCCACCGAGAACCTCACACGAACTAGAGTATCTCATCATCTCTTACTGTATCATACCGGTGACATACTCATCGCATCTTACTCAATGACACCTTTCTCCAACCAACTCCCTTCGATTCATCCCCCTCCAACAACAACAAGCCACCAAGCCTAACAACGTTCGCGCACTAGGCGCTAGAAACGGTAGTAAAGCCCTACCAGGTACACCTCAGCTGTACTGTACTCGAGTACGGAAACTTCTCCCCCAAATAGTAGCCATACCTAGCGTAGATCTCCCAAATCGTTTATGTGCAAGGATACACCCATGTCGCAGCCACGAGTGATGCCGATATTCTCATGCATGAAGAAGGCCAGGGCCAAGCTTTCGCCCTAGGTTTGCACAAGCATCTGGTGTGAAGTTCTGTATGCGGACGCCCGGGTCCGAATTTAATATAGGGGCTCAGATGCGCTCAGATAATTTGCCATGATCCTTTTGTGTTATGGCGCTGCATGACTACCAGTCCTGGTATGATATCTCAGCCTTTTGGGACCGCGCGCGCGACCAAAGTCAAACCGAACCAATCGGATCGAGGAAGGATAGGGGAGGGGGGGTGAGAGGGAGAGGCTGGGTCGGCAATGCACGATCGAGTACCGGTATTCCCCCAGCAGGGCAGCACCAGGACCGGACAGGATAGGATAGGATAGAACTGGCGCCATAGACACGGCAGATAAACGGAAACACCGCATCCGCTTGCGAATAGAGAGGCACTCAACACGGGCGTTGAGTTTATGGAAGCTTTTCGAATTGAAGGGCTTTGGCGTGTGCCCCCTTTTTGCCTATCAAACTGTATCATACTAATGGTACGATACGAGTACAAAATCTGGTAGATCCGATCGAGTCTTGGCACTCGGGGGACGCTTTTTCGACCCCGGGGCTGAATGCTGAATGCTGAATGCCTATGATCCGTTCGATGCTGACTGCTGGACCATATCCTCCGAAGGTGAGGGAGGAGGGAGAGAGAGGGAGAAGGTTACTTTTTCGAGTATCACGGGCGTCCTCGCAATTCCAGTTACCACACCGGAGAAGAGAACCAATTGTGTGTGTGGTACGGGTGCATGCCTACATACAAGATACATCATTGCCCAGACATCTGACAACCCTGGAATGTACCGTATGAGTACGGTACGAGCTGAAAAGAAGGAAAGATCCATAAGTTGCTTCTACTTGTACATGATATAGACCGGGCTATAGTCTAAGACAGGATGATCATGTTGTGTCATTCGAGTAGAAACTGATATTCCCACCACTGGGGGGACTAGCGGATTAGCGGGCTCGTGAGCGGGCGGTATCGTATTATACTGTGGAGAAGGAGCGCTAGGTTTTTTTCAAGGTAAGATGGCAGAGCAACGTAGGGTAGTTGATTCATCCAGATGGTCATTGCGAATCACTCGCCGCACTATCATACACCATCTATTCGTCAAGTTCAAAAAGTCGGTGGATGCTCCAGAGTCCAGGTGTCCGAGCAGCACACAAATTTGTATACCGGCAAAGCCCAAAGTTGCAAGCACGGTAGGGCTGGCAATTTATCCACAGACTTTTGACTCCGATGGGTATCAGCCAATGTCTCACTCTATCCGAACTCTTAACGCCGGATTACAATGGAAGTGAGGAGGGGGAAAAAGAAATGATGGGGAAAGTGCATTTTCATCAGCGCCACAGATTTTCCTCGGAGCTTTATCGGCCCTTTTTGGCGGTCCGTTGCGGGATGCGGTCTTGTTGAATGTTTCTCTCTCTTCCGCTTCTCATGGCTGATTGATTGGTGTTACCGCACCCGCGGCATACTGTAAACTATGTGACATACAAGAGGCTGTGATGGTTCGCCTTGGACGGGGGACATAATTCGGACCTTGATCCCCCCCACCGACCCTCTCGTGCCCATGACGTCCTATCCGTACCGCATGGTGCGATACTCCCCATTTTAGGGCTTCGTGATGGTCGATGGCTTAAAGAGATGCTATGCGGTGTTGCTAGCAAATTTACCTATCCAACCAAACCAACGGGCGCCATGATAATAGTGTCCAGCTCTGGAATTCTGTTGGTTTTCAGAAATTTCCTAGAAGCCATGAGCCGGGGGGATGAGACGAGACGAAGTTTACAGCAACTAGACTAGGAATGGGCGGGGGCTTGGAATTCAGCTGTTTTCGCAAAGTTCTTCTATGCGGCCCTGTACAGTAGGAGCACTGTATTGTGGAGGTTGCGCTTGTTTATTCCCAAGACTTGGTTTCTCTTCTTTCTCCATGCCGCGTTTCCAGTGGCGGCAGTCCACCATAGTGAGTACCGGTATCTAGAATACTCGACTGAGCACTACTGTTTCATTATTATTCCGCTACTTTCGACCTTCTCTATCCACCAATTTTTCTTCCCTCTGCGGAGACACAACATCTCCCCACTCTTGCCGGTGATTGAGCCGGCTCTAGAACAGCAATTCAAGTCAGCACAATAACAACCGCGTTCACAAACCTTGTTCCGTCATAACTCCCACGACCTCGGCTCACCAACCCCACAGCGGGGCACCTTCAGCCCTGCACAATAGCCGGGACATCCGAGCACACCTCCGAACCGGCTGGATGGCGGAAGCGGCTTCCTTGCTACCGCCTTAAGCTTAACTTGCATGTGGTATGATATTATACCTCCCTCCCTCGCTCACTTTGTCCGTGCGGGGCGCCACATCGTGCCCAAAGTTTCCCATTTCCCCGTTCGGTGGGGCGGGGGGGGGGGAGCAATGTCACGGCGATTGTGGTTCCCCCTTCTTGATATGGTAGAAGGGAGGTGGATGTGATATCATAGTGTGCTCCGACACCGGTAGGCATGATACTGTAGTATCATATCATAGCTTGTGGGGTGCTGTGTTACAGCCCTATCACTTCCTTCCTGCCGATGAGGTTTTAGTTGGCGTAAGCTCGGAAACCTGGAAGCTGCTCTTATGATACCACTTTTTGGAACTTGGTCTTCTCCGCCCCGGAGTTCGCTGGTTATGACGCGCGAATTTTCCAAGGCTTCATATTTAGACTACTACGGGTTCTTCTCGATTGCTTCACCCTACCTCCTAACTTATTTTTCAAGAGCATAGCAGAGGAGTCGGGAGGAAAGATTTGTTTGATACTGCCTCCCTACGAGTCCCCCAGAGTACAGAATTTGCCCAAGATTCATCTCCCCAGACATGACCTAGGTACCGGTGGGTAGGACAGCTTCCCCTTTTCCGATCCACCCCGCCCCGCATATCGCCGCGGCCCTCTTGCCACTAGCTCTCCGCCCATCAACCTATGGTTTATATCGGTTGAGTATTAGTGATTCATTCTGATATTGTGGGCTTGCACAGCTGTGTTCAAGTCCCCCAGGATGGCCCCTTCTTCACTTCCTGTGTCGGTCGTGCAGCCCGCCTCCATCGAGCTTCCGGGCCATGTCCTACGGGCCTTGGGATTGGGCACTTGGAACGAGCGAGGTTATCCTGCTGGTAAGCTATAGACCGACCCTGGGGTTCCCACGGATGCGTTGTAGATGGACCCAACCTGACGAAACCTTAGGGTTGGCCCAGTTCGATTGATCGAGAGCGTTGCCGTTCGTCCAGGCAGCGACCAAACTACCGCAGGCCATTGACGTTCATCGGGGTATCGAGGCGGCACGACAGCGGGGACCGTTTTGGCCTCTCCGCACTACCGGCGTTGCTCACTTGTGTCATAGCAATAGCAGACCTACGTTGTTCTGATGTGTTGGGGTATCGGGGAGTCCTCGGAGTCTTCTTTAGCTCTAGCGCACGCCGACTCGTATCCTTTCCTGTTAATCCTTCTCGGATGCCGGATTACCGTTTTGCGAAAACGTCCCTGGTATTGCACTAACACAGGTTGACATTTCCTCTTTTACCCCTTCCGCATGGAAATCAATCATTTCTACCTCGCCAACTCCCTTTGGGCTCTGCGGTGCTGAAGCCGGAGGCGATAGCTCGCCATAGCGTGAGGGTGCGAAAATCAAAGTACCTTCACTCTCCCCCCAAGGAACGAGGATGCTATGCTTCTGTTTGACCAAAGTCCCGAGATGCCGGGATTCCGACCCCAAACCGACAATAGCACTAGCACTGAGTGGTCAAGTGATTGAAACCCGAACCTTAAACGTTACTTTCCGGCGCGCGCAATTTTGTAGCCTTCATTTCTTGGCACTTTCCTTAGCAATGCATACCTTAACGAAGACAGAGAGATCAGGTTGGGATCGTTCCGAGGTTGCGTGCTGTTAGGGTAGAGATGAAGTGTAGCAGACTCCCTATAACAAAGAGTGATCGAGGAGAGTGGAAGCTGTAGCTATTTCCGGCGAACCTAATAGGCTTGATGAGCCCTGTACTCGTACTGTACCAGGTCAGATATGAGAATCGATCAAGCGAATACCCGGTTCAGAATTCCAATTTGCGAATGGGCAACGGGTTACTGTACGATTGCTTTTCTATTGATACTAATTTACAACACTACTCGTACACTACAACTTCACACCTTAAGCGAAACATGCCCTCGCCAACCAACTGACCACACTAAGTCCGCTCGAGCGGCTACCCCCCTTAGTTTCGGCACAAGAGTGGCTCGGAACTGCTACCTTCCCCTACACAAAAAAATCCACCCAACAGCCAAAAATCCGCCAACCAGCGCAACCAGCACCGTTCTCTTCCGCCCTTCCTTCCCCTGATCGGAGACTGGGGGTGGGTGACCGAGTGACACCCGATGACCGTAGTGGAAACAAATTCGAGAAAAATAAACGGGTGAGTGTGTTCAGCCATAGAACGATGAAAATTTCGCATCCCGTCCGCTCTGCGGTAAACAAGCATCGTATCGTCCGGTTAGTACTACGGTGGGTGACCACGTGGGAATCCCGGATGCTGAACTCTTTTTTTTTTTACCCCTTTTATCCTTATTATTTTTGCCTGGGGGATGCTGGATTGGCCTGGTCGACGGCGTTTGAGGCTATGGGGATGGGGGAGAAAGCTGTGTGGTGAGGTTCAGGTACCTGTAGTCCTTTGACACATAGCAGGGGATCCATATGAGCGAGAGGAGCGAGAACTCCATAATCCTGCTCTTCTTCCGCTACAGGTGGGATGGTGTCGGGCCCGATACATAGCGAGCATTCCAAGAACCGCCCAGAATCTGCACCCCTCGCCCAGGCCACCCTACCGGATAGAGAAGCGGAAGAGGAAAAACTCCCACAAAACATTTACCCCCCCGTCATGCCACCCGGAGTAGCCAGTGCTATCAATAAATTTCGAGGGTTGAAAGTCCTAGACGACTAGAGCTATCCCAAACAACTGAACCCTCTGAACGAAATATATATAGCATAGAGTGTCCCGCAAACACTAACACTATCTTCAAACTTGAACAATCCAGTCCGAAAATCAATAGCCGAGTGAGAAGACATGATGAGCGTAGTTCTGTTCTGATTGAGCCGTGATACAGTGAAGGAATGGCTGGGAATGGGATGGTTGCTGAGCTTAAGTGGGAGTGTTGCGAGCGGGAAGGAAGAGGGTAGTTAAGACCGAAGGAGTGTCATAAGGTAAAAATAAAGAAAGGTAGGGGAATTGAGAGCATCGGTGTATGATATGATACCATAGCCAAGGGAGATGGGTGTGAATGATTGCGCGGGGGTATCTTAGCCCTAGTTACCGTAGATGTTTGTGATGAGGTATGATAAGAGAAGAGGAAAACAACTTATCACTCGCTTACACAATCGTACTAGTTCTGTAATGTAGGGATAGATGGATATCATAGATTATACGCGATATCTCAGTCACTACATTAAGGTTACCCGTTCGGATCTTAGTTGATAACTGATAAAGTCACAAATTATCGAGAATGACCATCTTGTACTGTACAGAACGGGCACTACCGTTATCTGTATGAGAAAAAAATTGTTCATTCGCAACCTCTAGACCGTGCTTAAAAATATCCCTCCATCCTCCGAAGACATGGCAAGATACTAGCCACAATACGAAACGATAAAATGAAAACAAAAGGAGTCTTGAAAAACATAATCAGCAACAATCCTACAAGATGCAAAAACCACCCCCGTAGCTCGGGCAAGCAAACCCCCGCCAAGAACTAGAGAAAGCAAAAATATCAAGATAATATGAGAATCAAACAGCAGAAACCACCTAGACGGCGAGCAATCATCCAAGTATGATAAGTAGCAATACGTCGAACCCCAACCCTAGTTAAACTTCACTGAGCGAACCACCTTGCACAAACAATGCTCAATATCCGAATACCACAGCCCCTGGGGCCTGAACAGGTACTCCCCACCCTGTGCCTGAAGTTGAGCATTCAGATAGCCCTTTACTTCTCTATAAACTCTCTCTAAAAATTTCTCTACCTCACCTACGTGAGTAAATTCATACCCCTCCAGGTCCTTCACCAACCCGCTCCAGGCGCCTTTACCACCCTTCCCTTCTTTCAAAATTATCCAGAGCCTAGTTGCGAGATCTCTTGCAGTGGGTGGTTCAACAAGCCCCGATTCAGCGAAATCACACACCACAAGCCAGCTTAATAAAGTCCCCTTGGTGTAATATGGTATTTTTTCTGCTTGAATGACCTCAAGCATTGCTGCAAAGGTTGGCATGACGTTCTGGAGGGACACGAATTTCGCTATCACTGGACCTTTCGCGAATATTATAGAAATGTAATTGCTTACATTGCTCGGATTAAAACGAATGCTCCCGTATGCCTGCATAGTGTTGGTTCCAGCACCGGTAGCGTTCTTATAGACGTCACGCGCTGTAAGTACCTCGTTGACAGTCGTGACACCGCTCAGGGCTTCTATGAGTGTTGGATGGCCAAAAGCGAAAAGACGAGAAATCATCCAGCGACTAAAGAAGAGGGGGCATGGAGGGTAAGGAGGTGGTAGAAGAGCTCTACCCATGGTACGGTAACTTGGCCCTTTTGTACGCATTGAAATAAACTTGTCTTGCAGCAAATCAGATTTACTAGCCATCTCTGAGTAAGGCCGTGAACTAGCTGGAATGTGGGGGCGGTGCTGAGGGTTATTAACAAGCAAGAGGGTGTGATAAGAATGGATAACCGTAGCAACGATATTTTCAACAGTTTTGTGATGAGAGGGGATATCCTGAGCGGGAGAATTCGAACCCAACGATTGTGTGGGTACACTTGAAGCACTGCCGTGGGGATTGTTCTCTAGCGTTAAGGGGGGGGGAACGGAACTCGAAGCTTCTTTTCCTGTCAGCGGGATATGAGCCTGGCTAAAGATAGGGAAGTCATCACCTGCGGTAAGTGGGGGGAAGGGTTCCTGATAAGTTCCAGGGCGTTTTTCTCCTGCCGTAGAGTTTGACTTATCAGCAATATCAGGAGTCGAAATCGATTTACCCCCTTCTGTGTTTGCAGTAGCACTCTGCTCCAACTGCCGACCCTTCTTCAGGTTATTGTGAGCCCTCTTCTGGGTAGAGCCACTATCGGCAACAGCGGGCTTGGAACTGTTGGGAGCATATTTTTTCACCATCTGTCTCTTAGCGGGTTTGACGGGCGCTGTTTCGCTCGGAGATCCACTGATAGCTGACCCCTCGTGGGGACGTTTGTTCCCATTATTTCTTGAAGATCTTCTACAAGAGAGACTCAATGCTAGCAAATAGTCCCGTTGAATTTGAGAAGCAAAAACAGACTCGTTCTGCGTGGTCGACATGTCAGTTTTGTTGCGCTGTTCGTGTTTCTTGCGGTCAACCTAGTGTGGATGGGTTGGGGAGAAGGAGGGTGGTAGCAGAGGGGAAGCGCTATTGGGAAAGGCTACTTGGAAGGAAATTCCGTGTGTGAAAGGGACTCAAATGTCAAAATGTCTTGTATGTAGGAGCTATCTGGATGGTTCTTGGGAAGTGAGAGGGTGGGGCATGGAGGCTGACAGTTCCGGATGAGTTGAGTGGAGTGGGGAAACGAAAGAAGAGCAGGTTAGAGAAGGAACGCAGAGCCCCATTAGAATTACGTGGATATTTTCATAGAATTAATGTCCAAACAATTATTTCTCTAACGTGCGTCTGTGTGTGCATGGCCGCGTGTGCCAGAACTGTCGTTCGGGCACCAAGCGAGAACTTGATACCAGAGCTGCGATTCTGGGCGCTGTCCGCGGGTGTCTTGCACCACTATATCCCATCCCGGCGATATGCTGGAATAATGCTGTGAGCCCGGCTTTTTTTTCTTTCGAATTGGGCATTGTGCGGGAGACCGCTGCTAACTTGTATTCGAGGTCAAGTTGGGCACCTTGGGGCCAAGGCCGAGTGACTGCTAGTGAACTCCCAGTGACAGTTTGGTAAACAACACTCCTTGAGGGTGTGATACATTAGTCTCTTAGCTGCAGCAGACTGACTCCGAACATACAAGTGCGATACCCAACCGAGCTTCCAAGCCTTCAGCGCCAGATCCAATGCATCTTAAGCAGAGGGCCTCGAGCCCGGCAGCACTCCTAAACCCCCTCGCCAGACTGGATGAGTAGCACGGCCCCCGATAAGATGTTATTCGATTTTCACTCCGTGAACCAGACTTCACCACCGCACAACCGGAGGTCAAGAATGCGTGACAGCCCAATTGAGCAAAGTAGAATCAGAAGGAAATCCAAATATAAGCACTATAAGAATACGTGAAGGCTAAAAATCACAGCTACGGACAACATCGAACGTTTCGGGTAGATGCGGCACTGCAGCCTATAAAGGACCCCGAAAGCAGCGGAACAGGGCTTTTGTACAGTATCGTTCCTAGTGGCTTATCTGCGGGGCTTTCGTTTTTTTTTAACTTGGTACCTAGATTAACTCTGCCCGAGTATATCGTTTACCACTGGCCATATCGTGCACTACGATTCCCCTCCACTAGCAACTAGGGGAGCATAGATATGATACTTGTGGAGCTTTCGGCAGGGCCCCCGAAAAATAATCAGCAAGGCGCAATTTATGGTGTTGTTGAATCCCAAATTCCCAGGATACCTGATCCTAGAAAAACTATTCGTTAGGAGCTCAAGTTCGCCCCCCCGAAAAAGCGAATCAGCTCCATACCACTCGAAATATCTTATGGTGTTAGGAACCCTTTTCTTGAGTGCACCTTCTCGCCTCCCTCCACCTCGCGCCTCACCATATGGCACCGAATAGGCAACAAAACTGCACGCTTTCACACGGGTCCTCCAGAACAAGTTCACAGTCTCCGGGCTGTGGAATATGGTACCATAAGGTGAATCCTATACGCATGTCATCTCATCCTCGCAATCACGATAGTAACATTTTTTCCTTGCTGCAGGAAAGAAAAAGAGGAAAAAATCTCAGTAGCGGTATGATATATGTAACCTTCAGGGTTCGTCTCGTTCACAATCGACGATCTTAGAACCAAGCAGAGTTCCCTCGGCGAATGGCTAGGCTTCGTCTTCGGTTGTCGAAAATCGAGTTGGATCGCCAAGCACCACACAACAGCCGCACTGCAGCTCGCGAATCCAGTGGTCCGCCAAGACAAGCCTAAATCCTTGCCTCGTCCTTGGCATCCTTGTTAAAAAACCACGCACCGCCAAACATTCTCCTTTGCTCTTTTGTCCCTTTCACTTCATCACCATCATCAACATCGCCTCATCGCCATCAACATCCTCACCCGTTGCAGCAAAATAAGAACATTAAAGGCTTAGGAAAGAGGAAGAGGGAGAGAGGGAAACTGCTCTTAGTTCTATTCCATTCTACCCGGGTGCTTGAAAATCCATCGCCGATAATACCATCCTGTCAATACCCTGACTCGAACAACCCACTCTCTTCCCCCATCCACCTCCTAAAAGGAGAGCACATAGAATTTTCTCTTCTCCAACCCTTTGGGTTAGCTGCGTTTGTATCATATTTTGGACTTCTCAGCCAATTCTCCGACGCGACAAAGGTCCTCCAAAAATATCCATCATTCATTCCATCCAACTTTTTGTTGCGTAGAAGTACACACCCCCATCCCCTTCGAAACGAAGCGAAATGGCGTACAGTGACGATACCGTCCTGTCTAAACTCAGCGCTCTAAATGAGACTCAGGAGGGTATAGTGACTGCAGCAAACTGGATTTTATTCCACAGGTATGGAATATGAATATCCACCCATCCATTCGTTCATCCATATAAGAAATGGAGGGGAGGAAAAAAAAAAGAATAAAGAAATAAGTGAGGGTAGCTAATCGGGACTTTTCTACAATAGGCGCATGGCCAAGAGAACCGCCGAGCTATGGTTGCAGAGGATGAAAGAATCCACAAGCCATAAGAAGCTCAATCTCATCTATCTTGCAAATGGTAAGAAGTTTCGACCCCAATGGAGTTTATCCTTCCTGACGCTCCGGGATATGAATTTCTAACGTGATCACGACGGTTAGAGGTGGTTCAACAATCCAAGGCTAGAAAGAGACAAGACTTTCTCACAGCATTCTCACCGGTAAAATATATCTGCTGGTATATTTCGTGATCATTTCACTCACTGACAGGTGCTCTAGATCATTGCGGAAGCGACTGAAGTCGCGTACAGGAATTCTACCCCCGACATCCAGAACAAGATTCGACGCGTGATGGAGGTATGGCGGCAACGTGCCATTTTTGAACCAGACATACAAAGCAGCATCGAACAACGTCTTGATGGTATGCGATCCCACTCGTATACTTCTCTTCCCGTTTTTTATTCTTATTTTATTTTTCAAATCTAGAGCATGCACTAATAACCCTAAAGATGTCGACAAAGGGAAGAATAATGCTAGTTCTGGTGCAACTGGTCGCAAGCCGCTCCTGGGAGGAGCCTTTGGAGGTTCTTTTGGAGGGGGCGGTGGCTCAAGTGCCCCATTGGAATTTACCCCCATTCTCAACAGTTACAAAGGCCTTATGTTAAAGAACTCCTCAGCTACAATTGCGGTCAGTAGCGCCAGCTCCGAATACCAAAAGCAATTCGACTCCGACACTCTCCCAGTAGCTCCGGTTTACGCCGCTCGTCTCTCTTCTCTTCTCAAGACCCTCGACTCTGCCCACATCGCCGTCAAAGGCGCCATCGAGGCGCGCGAGACCCACATCCGCAACCTTGAGCGCCTGCTCTCACAGAGCAAGGCGTCCCTCGAGAATGACAAGAACACACTCAAGGACATAGCCGCCAAGCATCAAAAGACCGAGACCACGAAGCAAGAAGTCGAAATGCTGATCCTGAAGGGTATGGACGAACCGCAGAATAGCCAAACCAACGGTGGTGGGGGAGGAGCAGCAGGATCCTCGGCCGAGCATGACGCTGCCTCACCAAAATCTCCCGAGGTTGAAGCACTTACCCCTCCCGGTCAGCCGGTTTATGACAATCCGATGTCGTCCGCTTCGACATCGGTCCTTCCTCCTCAATTTCACCAGGGTGCTTCTGAATTGCTTGCTAGTCTGGCCGCTCCGCTTTCTGGAGTCAAGAGGGAGAAGAGAGATGAACCGGAGGTCTTCGAGGGGCTGGACGATGATGTTGCTGATATGTTCCGGAGCGAGCAGATGGGTAGTCCCGCTAAACGGTCTAAGATCGAAGAGGACGATGAATACCACCCGTAGCTCAGTCAAGCCCACTCCACCCTAATTCACGAAATAAACGATGCGAGAAACGATGGGGGAGCGGAGCCGAACCTCGCTCAACACTTTGCTACATAGTTATTTTTTTCCCTTTTTGTTTTTTCCTTTTCTTGCACTCTTGTCGCCCCTTATCCTCTATTCTCAAGACGGAAGACCTTTATACTTTATTTCTTGTAGTATCCTTATGAAACTACGATATTATGTTTTTCTCCTTGCTATTTATTTCCTCATAGACGCCTATGGATGCCTCACATTTGCACTCAGAGCCAGAGCGAGTTCGACCTGCTATCTTGTTAAGTTTCGCAATATTCTATGTTTTCGAGTGATTGTTCGTGAGCTCAGTGTTCGCGCTATAGACACAGGCTTCATCAGAGTTTCGCTTAAAATGGGGCCTTGCTCTATTTTTGCCCCAAGTCAGCCGCGCACTACGTGTTTGTAGGCTGCATCTATTCATATTCCAGTGTACTAGTACTCGTACACTTCTGGAACCGCCCAGACTGAGAGAACCCAAAATATCCCCAACTTGGAGGCACCCTCACTTCCGGTTAGTTTCTCAATGAATTCGAGATATACCGATGCGGTGCAAATGCGAAATTTTTGAACTTATTGGATAGAATCGCAGAGTTGCGTCGTATGCATCTGTTCAGCTTGTATAATACCACCCAGATAGGTTTTCCTCAGCCTAATTGCAATCATCTGCGGGCGCGATCTGTGCTTTGAGAGGCCTCGTGTTTCCTTAAAAGCGGGGGACTCACCACACGGACAAAATGTTTCTAGCCCAAACTTCATCCCTTGTACGTAGAGGAGACGACCAGAGTAGCACATATGTCACGGTATGTATATGTCAAGATAGCAACTCTTTCATCGCCTAGGAAATAGTAACCAGGATCCAAGCCTTTGGGAAATGTGAAAAACTTCCCAATCGTATTGTAGGTTTTTCTGTCAGTTGATTTTGCACTGAGGTGAGATGCGGTAGTGTTGATAGAATGCCGTTGGCCGTGATAGCTGGTCCGCTGTGCAGAAGTCGAGTACTGTACCGATAAGCTTCTGTATGAAAAGAAACCCACTGATGTTCTTCGCCGTGCTTCTCGAAAGTGGAGAATACACCCCTCCACCCACGCCCTCTGGAGCATGGGGTCTACAACCCCATCCCCACGGTTTATTGTCAGATTTCCCCACCGCACCGCTCTGACGCCCTGCCTGTCCGCATCATTGGGGTTGTCACACTTGAGGATGAAAAAGCGCTTCAACATCTATCACACATCTATCATACTTCTATCCTAACGAGAGCTTCAGAGTGGGCACTTGGTCCTGGGGCTTCGGAATCTCAGCCCTGCACCGGTTGAGCCTCCCTTCGAGTGCACGAACCCCATGACGAGGGAAGTAGCAGGATGTTAGGCTACGACCGCCTGCCACCAATTTGTCACGGGCATCTTGTACTGCTCGAGCGTATTTTTACCATCACACGTTCACTTTTGGAAGACATGTTCATGGTGTTTTACTATTGGGTTTTGGAATACATAACCGGTGTCCCTCACCCCCAGAAGGGAGGGGAAACCCATCCCTCTCGCACTCAATAGCAATGCCATACCCAGCTTGTGCTAATCCACTCAGTACGGGCTGTTGTCTTTTGGGGCCTCCTGCCCGATGTTCGGGAATATCTGCTGCTCGATAGCACGCGCCGTCCCGGGATAGCCTGATTCCTGCCCCGTAACGTTCTGAGTTCTACTGGGCGAAGCCTGTCCGCGACACAAGTACAGTACGGGAAACGAGGGGGGTCTCTTAGAAATCGGAATCATCGTCAGAAGTTGATATCGTACAGCTGGTTAACACGAATTGAAGGTTTTAATTTTAATCAACCTTTTTGTGGGGCTACGTGACTACCGGTAGGCTATGATACGTCCCGTTTATTCAAAAGCCTTGATGTGAATAGGGCTACCGGTACTAGAGTTCACCCCGAACTTGCGAGTACTTTCCATCAAATTGCCACACGGCTAGAGAAGTGTGCAGTACTGTTCTCGAGCACGGTAACTTACAAGCAAAGCTGTGATACCGGTAAGATACTTTACTCGTACCGCAAAGTGAAAATCTTGTGATTTTGGTCTAATTAGACTAATTTGGGGTTACACTTATGGATTGCGGCTTAGCACATAATATTAGACAGCTTCTCAATTTTCGTGGGGAAGGGAGAGCTTGGCGGTAGGAGCTATGTTGCAGGGCTGAGGATTACGCAGAGCCGTGCTCATTTGGTTTTCTCCCCGCTTAAACCAATAACTCGAGGTCTTGGCGTGTTGCTACATAAAGCGCGATCCCCTCGCCCACTCCTCATCAACTTCAACTTTTCCTCTCTCTCGTTCCCACGATCTATTCACTCCTCGACCAGAACATACTCTTTCCACCTATTTGCTCCACCAGAATCTTGCCGACCATCAGCTCAAACTTTAATATCCTTGCTCTAGCCAGCACTATGGAACCTTCTGCCCCTTCTCCACCCCTTGAGCCACCTGGTTCACCAAAGTCGACAGCATATGTGCTTTCCTCCACCGATGTGAAGCAGGAACCAGTCGCTTGTATTTTTTGCCTGAACGATCTCCGTCGGGGCACATTTTGGACGGATGTCTGTGAGGATGTTGCTCGCTTGAACCCTTGCAATCACACAATGCATAACGAATGTCTTCAATTATGGTTAGAGAGGGCAAACAGTTGTCCCCTTTGCCGTACCAACTTTCACGGAGTTAGCGTCTCGAGAACCTTGGATAGTGAGTCATCTGGATCTCCTTGTAAGATCGATCAAAGTTTGCTAATTGTTGGTTTTCGAAATAGGCGAAGCCGTCCGGACATACCATGTTGAGGACAAGATACAAGTCGCAGACGAAATCCGACCGGATCCTGGTCTCCTACCCGCTGCCCAAGAGCAGGCAGCTGTGGCAGCCCATTACGAAACTTTTCACGCCGAATGCAGCCGCTGTTATCTGGGCGGCCGTGGGGAAACTGTTTTATGCGGCTTTTGTGCGAGGTTCTACCATGTCGGCTGTCTAGAACCCCAACGACCTGCCAGCGTTTTGATCTGTCGGCGTTGTGCCTGGCGAGAGCGGAGGGCCGTAATAGATGACGGTGACCCCTTCGGGGGTAATCCTCTTCGGACAAGATCACTTTCTAGGTCTCAACGTGCGAGGTTGGTAGCTCGAGAACAGCTTGCTTGGGAATCTGCTTGGGAGCGCCTTGAAGCCGAACATAGTCCACAGGATGACGACGAAGATGACGATGACGACACGGAAAATCAAATTGTTTCAATTCTCACCAGAACTAATAGGAGACGTGCAGTTGCTGCAGCCCAGACAGGAGGATTGAGCACTTTTGTTGAACCGGTAGCCTGGACGGAGCCAGTCAGGAGGACCAGAACCGCATGGCCGCAAGAACCGAAGGTTATTACCGAAGAAGAGAAAGAGTTGTGGGATACTTTTGAATTGGCTCTAAAGGAGTCCCAGGATAAGGGGATACAGGGGGATCGGAGCCCCTGGACTGATCCTTACATGGCACCATCGAAGAAGAGGGATGGAGAATCCAGTTCTGGTCCCGGCAGGAACTCGGAAGAAGAACGTGAAGAGGAAGTACGGCGGAAGCGCCCACGCACCCGACGCGATTCCCAATTGTTGGTCAATGCCGGCGAGGGCCCCATTTTGAGGAGCCACGCGGTGCATACAACTCCAATAGCCATGCTCTCAAACATTCGCCAGCCCCCTGTCGGTGAAGGTACAGAATCCCCACCAAGCGCCTATTCACAAATCATGTCTTACATCGGAAAGGGTTTGGGATATTCTCCACCAGGTACTGCGGCACCAGTCGACGGTGTGAGGCCGGCACCTGGTTCGGGTCGCGGGTTAACTTGTCCAGAAATCGCTACATCATTGTCCCCGTTTGCCGTAAGCTCACCGCCTATGAGCTGTCCCGGTTCCCCAACCTCAGAGGCCCCAATCAGGAGAAATTCCGGGAAAGTTTCCTCTCCAACCTGTCGAACACCTGCATCTCCGATCCAGCCAATGTTCTCTCGTGCTTGGGAGAGACCTCGCCCTGCCCCATCGCCACACAGACAGCCTTATCAAGCCCCATCACCTCCATCGGGCAGTGACTCTAGCGGGAACGAAGACCAGCGGAATTCTCGCAAGAGAAAGTCAATCAATTGTCTAACCCCGGAGGCTAAACAGGGCCTTGCAAGCGTGGTCACATCGATCTTGCAGCCAATGTACCCTACAGTGATTTCGAAGCAGGAGTTTACAGAGATCAACAAGAAAGTTTCCAGACAACTGTATTCAATGTTCAACAACGAAAATTTTGGATTGGATGATAAGGAGAGGTGGAAAAAGGTTGCGCAGGAGCATGTTTCGATTGCACTAAAGCATCTCTCCATCTAGTCCTTTTAGATATCGGGAGTACTCTCCGCATTATTCTGAGTCGGCGCGGTAGTCTTTCTTTTGATCATTTTTTTCTTTTGCCAATTGGATTTAAATAGGTTGAGGGTGGATGGGAGGTGGGGGTTTATCATTTTTACGGCGCAGATGGGATGGGTTATGGGGGGAATTTAACGCAGCTGTTATTTTCCTAGATGTGTCATTTTTCTTCTCTTCTCTCTTCTCCCCTTCACTCCTTTTGTATCTTTCCACTTCTCCCCCCTTCTCTCTCCCCCTCTTTTCCCCCATTCACCTACTTCTCTTCCGTTTCTCTTCTTTCCCCACCCTATTCGGGGAATTCCTCCACCTTATCTTCATATGCCCCCAATTCCTTGTTTTCCCCTTCGTGTATATACGCTTTGGATCTTCTTACGCCCCCCCACGCCAGATCGCCAACGGCAATTGCGGCATGGAAAGAATCGCATACCATCGAGACCGGACTAATTGTCATTACTTACTCACTTCCCCCTCGGGCATTGGTATACCTTTTTTCTAGTTCCACGGCAATACCATGGCTAACAAGTATCATCTAACACCGCAGCAGTAGTAGGAGTCCTGTCTATCCCGATATAGGCATGTTTTGATTTTGTTATGATCAACCTTACGCGCGTGCATCCTCCCCTAGGAGCGACCAACTGGTAACATGCCCGGNAGGTCTCTGGGGGTGAGGGGCTGCCGCCGGGGAAGACTCGAAGCTGGGGATTTAAAGGCAGAAGACAAAATGAGGCGTAGAAATCCAACGTAAAGCAGATGTAACCTTTAGGAAATTACCGGTATATCGAGTGGGGCTAAACCCGGGAGCGATGCC
This sequence comes from Tuber magnatum, assembly GCA_003182015.1. Lineage (NCBI taxonomy): Eukaryota > Fungi > Ascomycota > Pezizomycetes > Pezizales > Tuberaceae > Tuber > Tuber magnatum. The sequence goes on along the minus strand of PYWC01000022.1, from coordinate 1,830,470 downwards.
CACTACATGGGTATGAATGGTAGCGACTGCAGCTCATACATATATACATATCATTATCATACACAGCTGCGAGTGCGTGTAACTTCTAGTAATAGTCTGAGACGAGAGCTGGAAGGAAAGGTACCCAAGGTTTTGAACTAACCATTTAACACATACAGTCCATTCAGGCTCATTCACCGAGTTTGTTTCTTTTTTACTTTTACCCCTCCTCTCACATAGCGCACTAACATGTTAGCCTGCAGCATAGTGAAGGAGAAAATTTGCAGAGTGCAATTTTTGTTACCTTTGGGGCATCTCCAATAATGTCCTGTTCTCTGTGCTACCCTACCCTAAGAACTGGAAGAGTTGAACCTCACGCTAAGACTTTAGGAATTCCCCCTTTGGACGAAGGGAGGAATCACCCAAAAAAGCAGTCTTTCAGCCCTCCGCTGAGACAAAAAGAAAATATATAACAGACCCCACCAGCTTACTAGGAGAGGCAACTCCAACATCCTAGCGTGAGGCTCAATTGTTCTAGCCCTTATGGCACTCAAACAATAGGGTTAGTCCGTGGACATTCCTAACGGATGGTCGTTCCTAGTGTGCAGCTGAGCCTATTGATTGTGAAAAGAGCAAATTCCATGAACGTTTTGCGATCTTTTTATTTTCTGGAAGGAGTATAATACCGGTATCTATGGCAGTTTGACCAATACGGCACGTGTACGATACGATGGTGCTCACGGGGTAGCTCCCCCACCCGGGTGCTGGTACCCCCCCCCCCTCATGGATACAGGTATCGGACAACAACCGCACTTTCCCATTTTCCTCTCAGCCTCCGCTTCCATGCTTACCTGATTGGCCTGCCTGCTCGGCATTTCCCTCGATCCCGAGCCTTCCCCCTGCCAATCCGTCGGAAGTGCAGATCAGAAAACTGAACGGTTGGCTACTCACAAAATCACTGCTGAAGAGATCCTCCCTTATCCTACTTGCACAAAAAAACATTGATTATGGCGGGGCACGCGGGATGGAACAAGAAATTTGTGGGGGTGTTTTTTTTTGGAAGAAAAAAAGAAAAGCAACGTCAGGAACAGGATTCGAACCTGCGCGCGCGAACGCATTTGATACCATGAATTTTACTTGCACGAAACAAGCTAATTCAAGTCAAACTCCTTAACCACTCGGACATCCTGACATACGCTTGTGGTTCTCTGTTTTTGAATCTTATACCAGCTAAGGTTTGTGCAGCTCGTCGCCTAGTTGCGAGCTCTTTAGTGTGGTATCATAATGCTGTCACTCGTATCAGGCAAGTATCCTAAAACGGGGGCGGCGAGTTTGTATGGGGGCTCAGATACGCACGGGCTACTTGCCACAACTCTCGCGAACCCTCCTCGGGCATCCCTGCCTACTACTAGTAGAGCAGGTCGTTCGCTTGTAGATCTTGACTTCTCGACGAAGTGGACCCAGATACGAGTATTTATGAATACTTTACGAGTTCAGCCCATTACAGTAGCTTTGTAACCTACCGTACTTGCCCATCGGGCGGATCTCCACCATGTGAAGTCCCTTTTGAGATTCTGTCCATCGCCCGCCTCAGCTCGACCTTATCGTGGGTTTAGCTTATCGTACACTTTTCGCGGGTCGCTGATATCACGCACGTAGGAATAATAATAATAATAATAAAATGGGGTAGTCTCTGTGCCTGGTGGGGGGTAAATTTCCAAGGCCAGTTTTTTATACATTTCTTGTTTTCCCTTGGTTCTTCTTCCCCCACCCCCCTTTTTCACGGGATAGGATATCGTTTGGAGGGTCTTGCTGCTCGAGGAGGACTTTTCTTTCTGTTTCTGGCATAACGGATGGGTGGTTGGAGGTGGTCCGTCTTGGGATTATACCGGTTTAAGAAAGAAAGGATTCCCTGGTTGTGGGTAATGCTAATACGCCGGGGATATTTGAACGGAAGGGTATGCTCGACCATTGGCGGGGACCAGCATGGGCAGGAACAAGGGGGCATTTAGGAATCGCACTGGGTGCGGACAGTTTGGTCATGAATTCTCACTCTATTATTGAAGATCTGGGATTAGACTAGAGCAGGTGTAGGCGTGCTCAGCTGGAGTACGGTAGTCGGTTGTAGCGGTTCCTTTTTTGTGGGGTTTGTGTGGCTACGCTTGCTATGGAACACTCGCCTCGTTGAAGACATCCGCATTTTGTTTGGGCCTGTAGAGTAATATTGGTACTCGAGTAGTAGTAGTGTTTCGCCTTCCCGTCCCCCCGCCCCTCAAGCCTACGGTGTAATCTCCCCGTTCGAGCTAGTCTCGGTTTTCCAAGCTTTCACCCGGACTCGGGTGCCAACCGTGGGTGGATCTGAGCCGGGGAACAGTAACTTGACAGCCAATACATGGGGGATCGCGATGAGGGCGTGGATGGAATTTCTTTGCGCCGACGTCGTTCCCCCCCCGCCGGCGAGATTAATTCTAGAACCGTGGACAAAGACGGGAAACCAAACGTGGTGGTAACGGCGGTGGTAACGTTAAAGTTCGGAATGCATATTCGGGTGCATCTATGCGAACGTGAAGTTTGGTGGGGTTCTTCTGGGGGCAGTTATGTCGAGTGAAGGTATTACACACAGGCTATGATTCTATGATTTCTTTATTTATTTAGTCATGCTGCATCCTCCAACCCCCGACACCCTAATAAATAATAATCCTAGCGCCGTGATGCACGTAGTGCGTCCCACCAACTCTATCCCAGTTGGCGCAATCGCGGGTGAGATCGTCCGCCAAAGAGGCCACATACCCACGCTTGAGGAACCCATGCCCCGTTCCATAGATGGCGATGTTAGGTAATGCATAGGACGACTGCACTTGGAATTTAAGGGTTCAATTGGCGGTAGTCACGATTGGGGCAGTTGTAGAGGTATTCGACAGCGACGAAGGCGTTCGAGAGCTCGGGAGAGCCCGTAGAGGTCTCGCAGTGCACACAGGCCTCGGCGTTTGGATCTCGGCCCGCTACAGTTGCGTCGTAGTCTGCTGGGAGGTCGGAGATGTGGATTGGGGTGGTCTCGAGCATGTTTGATGTGATTTCCGGTACGCTCGGGGCGGCCGCGGCGGGGACAGCGTTGGTGAGAGTAAATAGGGCAAAGGGAAGAATGAGACTTGTAAACATCTTTCGAGTGGGAACCAACTTTGGTCTTAAAGATTGTTTCGGTTTTAACGAAAGGCAGAAATTTTGAGGAAGGTTTCGAGCTCGAGGAAAGTGTTAGGCTTAAGGTGTTTGAGAAAGTTGAAGTTGGAGGCGCTTGGCTTGTAGTGTTGTGGGTGGTAGAATTTACAGAGGTCTGCCGGGGCGCCTGTACTGCGGGCCATTTCTTCGTTTCTGGGGTCACGAGAGGGATCGGGTATCAATATCACGAATTCTCACTCGGCTCTCGCACCCCCCGTCCACGAATCTTGTATTGCCGCCTCACCAGCTACAATCGTATAGACGAGAGTAACTATCCTGGTCGCAGTTGTGTTTTTACGGCACTTGGTATCAATTCAGATTCGCCCCCCCCCCCTAAACGCTGGGGATTCTACCTTCGCTGTGAACTACTCAATTAGCCTGTCCAACTTTTATCTACAAACCCAACAGTATTTTGCAGATTACATAAATTTTCCTAAGCTTTGCCCAAAAAAATCAAGTTGGAGGTAGCACCCGCGAGGCCTCTTGATTTACGCCTACTTGAGCGCCAGATCTGGCTTTCACTGGGAGGTCTATGTTTCGTAACGGGCCAGATGTTGTCACGCTTGGACAATCAAAAATTAGGTACCACAACCCGAGTAAAACGGGGCCTCCCGCATGCCAAGCTCTTTATCGATAAGCATGGTCACTAAGCCTTGCGGGAAAAAATTGTCCCGCCAAAACTTACATCGCCGGCCATCTAGTTTTGAGTGACCCAAACATCTCACCCACCGATAACGCATGAGAAGAAAAAATGTCGGGCAACGACAGCATCACCGTTGGGGTTCTTGGTAAGATATATATCTGATCGTTTATTAACGGGCAAATATATCTGAAAAAGCAGTAGTTCTGACAAACACTCTGTGAATAGCTCTCCAAGGGGCCTTTTCCGAACACCTGCAGTTGTTGGAGAACGCTGCGGAACAAATAGAAACTCCTAAGAAGCTTGAGTTCGCCCCGGTCAAGACTCCAGTTGATTTGGAGAAATGCTCGGCTCTAATTATTCCTGGTAAATACTTTTACTCTTTGAGGGTAATCCTTCTAACTAGCGACTAACAGGAAAACAGGTGGAGAGAGCACTACAATGGCCTTAATCGCTGAACGCAGTAACATCCTCGAGCCTCTTAGAGAGTTTGTTAAAGTTCACCGTCGCCCTACCTGGGGCACATGCGCCGGCATGATCCTTCTCAGTGAAGCCGCCAACCGTACTAAGAAAGGCGGTCAAGCCCTTATCGGAGGTCTCTCTGTTCGTGTGAACCGCAATCACTTCGGTCGTCAAGTAGAATCCTTTGATACTCCTTTAGATCTTAGTTTTCTTGGAAAAGACGAGGCGCCATTCCGAGGTGTATTTATCCGAGCCCCAATTGTCGAATCGGTCCTTCCGAAAGAAGAGAAGCCAGAAGACGTCGAAGTCCGCGCGCCATCAAAGAAGCCTAAGGGTGTGATTGAAGAGAGCTTTAGCAATGAAGAGAACGTGGAGATACTTTGCCAACTCCAGAGGAGATTGCTACCCGCTGAGGGACTCAGTGCTGCCGACAGACCCCTACACCGACTCGATTCTAAAGGGGAAGTCGGCAAAGCGTATGTGGTCCTTGAGGGAGGAAAGGAGAACTGCTTTAATGCTAGTAGTATTGTCGCTGTTCGTCAGGGAAATGTTGTTGGAACTAGTTTCCATCCCGAGTTGACTGGGGATCTGAGAATGCACAAGTGGTGGTTGGGGGAGGTTTTGAAGGATCTCACAAGAAGAGAGGAGCTTCTCCGCGTTCAGGTGAACAAATGATGCCTTGTTTCATCTAGAGGCTTCATGATAGGGTCTATAGTAATGCAAAGGACCCAGGGACTACTACTAGAAGCTAGGTTCGTTGCACTTTAGGTGCTATTTCTCATTTCCTCTTGCAAAAATACTAGTTTTAGATATGATGGCAAAAATATTTTTGTTCATGTTGAACCGCAATACCAATTTAAAGCTATTTAAAGTAATCAATAATAATTAGCTGACTGTAATCTCCAATCCATCGATGTTGAGAGAATCTAGAGAGCAGAAACGGGAAACCCGACCAATCATAAAATAAGATGGGTTGTATTTTGAGCCTCCAACCATCCCTTGAACCAGCACTTACTTATCCTTTAGGCCAGACGTCATACCATCCACATTGACTATCTCTCACTCCCTCACCCTACTCCATTGCCTCTTCTTTATCATCCAAACCACGATAATTCAAGCCTGTTTAAATCTCCAAAACTCCAATGGCAGCAAAAACACCTCGTCTTGTTGTTTGTGGTGGAAGTGGCTTCCTTGGTATACTCCTGCTTCTGATTATTTTAACGCCCTCGCTAACTACTTTGCCTAGGCTCACGTATTTGCAAATCGGCCATTTCCCGGGGTTGGACTGTAACTTCGGTTAGGTAAATAAAACCCCTAGAAAGCCCCCTCTGTAGAATCATTGATCCAGTCTGACTCCCCCCCCCCCTTTCATTTCAGTCGCACCGGCGAGCCCGATTGGAGCACGGCTTTTGGCTCTCCAACACCCCCGGAATGGTCTGAGAAAATAACCTGGGCCAGAGCAAACCTCTTGTCCCCCCCAACTTATAGGGAGTACCTTAGGGATGCGACGGCGGTAGTCCATTCCATGGGCGTCTTGCTGGAGGCCGACTATAAAGGCGCCCTGAGCGGAAAAGAGAATCCGATCACTGGTATTTTTAGGGCTTTCGACTCTGTCAAGGGAACCTCTAGGAATCCATTGAAGGAGGATAAAAGTCCTGAGAAACTGCAACTGACATATGAGACGATGAATCGCGATTCCGGTAGGTCAACCCTTGCCGCGCCCTTCACATTCACATGCTAACAACCAGCCAGCCATAACCCTTGTAGAAGAATCCATTGCGGCAGCACCCGAAACTCTCTCTTCCTTCGTCTATATCTCTGCGGCCGATTCATCCATAGTTATTCCTAGTCGTTACCTCTCTACAAAGAGAGAGGCTGAAGCAGCTATCACCGCTCTCTCCAAGTCCGAGAAACCATTCCGTCCAATATTACTCCGTCCAGGGTTCATATACGACTCTACCCGCTCGGTGACCATGCCCCTGGCAGGGTTGATGGGCGTCACCTCGGCCGTGAATTCTCTTTTTGGTGGAAAGTTACCGCTGCTGGGTGTTGCGGGGCATAAGCCATTGAAGGTAGGGGTTGTGGCGGAGGCGGCTGTCGAGGCCATTGCCCACGAGTCCGTTATGGGTGTTTTGGGGGTCAAGGATATCGAGGAGTTGCACTCGAAGGCCTGGAGGCGAGGGATGTTGTAGGTTTGTGGGGACCTCGGTGCCCTGTACTGTTTGGGATAACTGCAAAAAATGCACATGCGATGGCGTCCGATATCTGGGCCCTATACGGTTAATTTCTTATTATCATCTTCACTCCAGAGCTTGCAAGGCATACCATTTCTCTTTCTTTCTTTCAATCCCTACCACAGAGCAAACATCTCATCAATCAAGAGCTCTCAAACATCTGTCGTGGGTCAAAAAAATACCGGAATGACAGGACAGGACCAACTAACCTCTAGCTCAGACTTCGTCCGCCCAATATCCCAAGTGGAGCTAGTCCGTCTCCCCTCCTGTCTCTCCTAACAGGATACCGCACCCCTATCATACCACAATTTACCTGGACCCAAGTGGGGACCCAGACCATTGATGACCCTACGTCACTTCTCAAGGCCATTCATAACTCCTGTAGGACAGAAGTTGCTCCCCCGCAACCACCATTCCCACCCACTCACATATGTCCAACACCAAACACAGTTCCCGTCCGCACTAGGTCCACCGGATAGGACATCGAGCCATCAAACTAGACTTCATACTGTCCCCCATCCATTGCTGATTCGCCTTGATACACGCCATACCCGGTCCCAGGAGCCATCCATCTCACACGGGGAAACCGTATCACACTACCAAGCCGTCCAGAATGGCTTAGCTCTTAATCCGATATGTCCGCGTGACCGAGTGACTCCTGATGACCGCCCCCTCCCATCATTAAACATCAGCCATCAAACATCCAAGGCCATGAATTGTTGACATCTTGGAGTATCGCTACCCCCAATGCCACTGCCATTGATACTACCATTGCCACCACCACCATCACCATCACGCCTTCCGCATAGCATACCGGTGTCACCAGACAATACCCCATGGTGAAACCACACCTCCCCCCATCCCTGCCACAAATTCCACGAAAGTGAGGAAACAGAGAAAGAAACCCGCGGGCACCACCCTTACTCTTATCTCAAGAATCACGCAGACTCCTCTTCCTACTCTGCACGGACACAGCAGCTCGATATGAAACCGAGCGTGTCTCCACGTAGACAGGACAATCCACCCACAGGATGGGGAGGGATAGATCTTTGGCTGGCTTATCTGGATGTTGCTCTGTCTATCTCTCTAGCTGTCTACAGAACCCCTCTATCTTTGTGTGCTTCCGAAAAATCTATCACATCACAGATCTGAGCTACCTTTAATCTCTATCTACGTGCGATGGACGAATTGGGTTTGCGTGGCTTTTGGGCGCTGACAGGATAAGTAAGGAATGTTAGCCGGAAACACAGTCAAGACGAGTCGGGATTAATCTTCTCTCTGATAGCTATGATGATGGCGTTGGAGTTGGGGAAGTTTGGAGGAGGTGTTGTAGTGATTTACCCTTCATCGAGAGGCTTGGGTTGGTCAAAGGCTCAACCAGTGGCTGGAGATTCGCCAAAAGCCCGCTCCAATCATCGTAAGCTGTTTGTTTTCGAAGTATCATTTCACTAACCAATTGTGTCTGGAATTATAGAAGAACGAAGGATTGGGAAGCGGTGCTTTTGAGGGGTGGCATACTCGGATTTTGCAAGCACAAGCTCAAGGGGATGAGGAGGAGAAAGAGGAGTTCCAGATCGGATTCCGATATAATCAGATCCCAATTTTTACTTTTATTTTTCCTAAAGACAATCAAGATATTCTGAAACCGCCAGCACGCTGGTTTCATCGAAAGTCTCAAACTCAACAAAGGAAGATTCCTCCCTCCCTTACCCCCAAGAAAGGAAAAAAGGAAAATACAAGGGACAAAAAATCATCCACGAAACCACCCTCGAACCTTTTTCTTTTTTTCCTCCTCAGCTCAGCTCCGGACCAGTCCAATTCACAACCAAACCCACTCCAGCAGCAACCACGATAATAATAATAAAAACCCTTCTCGACGTTTCTAAGAACTTCAGGGGAAAAGAAAAGAAAAACAAATCAGCCCGTTCTTTCCGATATCGTACCGTACTCTAGTGCTCCGGCACGGAAGTCATCTACGAGTGACGCACCATGACGATGAGCCTAGCGATCAGGACTAACCTAACTCAACATCGTATCGAATGAAAACTCCAAGCGCACGGGGTATGCAACGTCAAGTACCCAGTCACGAGGGGGAGGTGGGAGGTGGTGCAGAAATATAATTTAGATTCAGTCAAAACTACCAGATCTTTGGGTACCTGTTTAGTTGAGCTAAGTGCTGAAATTGACCAACAGGGAGTGTAGTAGGTACATAACCCCCCATCTATCTCTCGTGGTACTAATTCGATGGAGAGAAAAGCACTGGGTAACTGAACTACTCGTAGCTAGCTAGCCAGCCAGCGATGACAGTCTCACCGGCATGAGTAGTTTTTTTCATTCGCAAAAAGGATTCCCAAAAAAATTAAAAATTGGAACTGGCTAAAAAAAAAAAAAGCACGGTAACATGTACGTACAGTTCATCAGGGCTACCTTTACTCCTCCCTCTTTATCTCTGCTCACAACCAAGCGATCAATCAATCAACCTTACCTAACACCACAGTACAAAAAAAACGCCCCCGGCCATCATCGAGTCGATGAATTCCAACCCAGATGAACAAATCAACGAGGCACCCGCCCGACTGGGCCAGGCCATTGAGTATTTCGAAAGGGACTCGCAAAATCGATCGATCGGCAAGGGGTAACCTACGGTACGAGAGAAAAGAAAGGAAGGAAGGAAGGAAGGAACACCATCATCCACAGTAAGGGGGTGCAAATGAAATTGAAATCCATCGTGGGAAATTGGATTTGGGGTTTTCCACATCAGCAATCTGCCCGCGGTCAGCTGGCGGTTCATGTGTCACGCACGTACCTACGATACCCATCGGACCCTGGCGAAGTACTGTATGATACTGTGCGAGTAGAGTACCCCGCAACGCGGACACGGGAGATCACTCGCTGGCAACGTCAATGGCGTGCACGCGAGAGGGGGGAGTGGAAGAACGGGAAGAAGTGAGGTGAGGTGGTTATAGGGCGAACGGGATAAGGTAAAGTGGAGAGAGGAGGGGGGTAAGAGGGGGGGGTAAGAGGCCTGCTCGTTCGTTCATCAGCTTCCTCGCTTGAAGAGAAAGGTTGAAAAAAAAAAAAGAGTTCAATCGGATCAATTGATGAGCTGTTCTACTCAGATGAAGGTAATGACGAAGCTAAGTTAGTCTATTTCCTTCTAAAACCTACGTACATACATTCACTCAGCTCTGCCCCTAATGCTTCGGATTTATGAAATCCGAAACGGCTTTGAGAATCGAGCGAATGGCGGTTCGTTGATGCTGGAACTAGCTAACCTGTCTGCCTGCTCGTCTGCTCAGTTAATCTAGATCCTTTTTTCCCTCCCCCTTCCAAAACCCATTCTACACTTTTTTTCCTCTTCCTTTTTTCCTTTTTTCCACTTTTGACTTTCTCTTAGCGCTCAGACCACCCCCGCTGCTTTAACCGGTCCATTCAGGACGAATATTGCTGGAAACGGACAGGTCATGACAAAGTTACCCGCGCGCGACCTTGCCAATAAGGTTTTTCCCACCCCCGCACACACAACACGACACTCATACCGCCAACATTATCGTACTACTCGTATGCTCCCCACAACGCAAAGATAAGCCACAGTTACACACTTGGTATCCTTTCTCACGACCGCTCACTCGAACAACGCGTGCTCATACCTATTTCTACCAGCAAGTCAGCCCATCCCATCCTATCCTTTCCTTCCTATCGCACCACTCCTATCGCACCACTCCTATCGCACCACTCCTATCGTACCACTCCTTACTCACCCCCCCTTCCTTTTTCCTTCCCCGAATTTCAAGCATTGAGATATTAACCAAGCAGAGTTGGCCAATTAGACTACCAGCACGGTACACCCAATCTCTTCCGCCGCCCCCTCTCCCTGCCTGGACACTTACGGTGCTCTCTCACTTACTCGAGTCTTCTCCTTCCCGTGCTTCTACCATCCGTCCCCACCAGCTCGGGTTCCTTCACATGTATGCCCTCCGTCGGAGGCAAAGGAGAACGGGGGAAGGCTTCCCCATTTTTTTTCCCAGTCTTCAAAATAAATGTTATAAACCCACCTGCACCAACTGCACGGATGAGGCAACGATAAGTAAAGTTAACATACGCTCGGCAGGAAGCAGCTATCATACTGTCGCTAGGTACTTGTACCGTATCATAGGTAAGGTAGGCTAGGTTCGAGCAGCAAACCAAGCGCCTGCAGACCGATGTGCCACTGTCGAATAGCAACCATGCATATCCATCCATCCATCCTCTTATCCCAGTAAAGTACGGTGCAGCCACTACTAAGCTGTATTCCCACCCACCCTCCATGATATCCACCCTCCCATTTTCCCCAGGGTTCCCGTGTCATAAGTAAGCAACCTGGATAGCCAATTACAATGAACAGATCGAAATGGTGGTCTGTCCTTTACTGCTTCATTCATTCATTTACCTACGATATCCGTCTAGGGTTGGGGCAGTATGAGGGAAGGGGGGGGT
>PYWC01000022.1:1804776-1818783 GCA_003182015.1 Tuber magnatum | reverse complement strand
CATCCAGTAAAATGTAAATATCATCATCATAAAAAAAAAAAATTTTTTTTTTTATACACTTTGCTTTCAGCCGTTTTCCGGACCCTTCTCGCCTGCCTACCTGCCTGCTTGCCTACCTCCCTTACTTTGCCTTACCTACTTGCCCAGTTATCAAACGAATATGATAGAATCCATTTACCCGTGTTGCCACAGTATGAGATGTGACGGGGGCATGAAAATATCATACCACCACCACCACCACCTCCAAACCAACCAACCAACCAACCAACCGACCAAGCAAATCAATGCAGCTTGCACGTTCACTTCACTCACACAAATTATTATTTTTCATCCCCGACGCCGTCCATCCCTCTCGGAAGGGGAAAGGGCAGTCAGTACGAGTAGACACACACCACAGTAGACAATTTAGACAAACCATCAAATCCACCGGTTCAAATTACCAGCACGGTACTTGAAATGAGATCCATCAATCTTGTACGAGTACCAGTACCGGTATCATACCCGTACTTGTACTCGTACAGTACTAGTACCGTACCGTACATACAGTATGATACCGGTACGGTAGTCTAAGTCAATGTCTCACGGTACGGTACTGTACCTACGGCAGTGTAACATTGGGGAGGGGGCTTAGGTGCAGTGCCGTACCGGTTACTCGACTTTTTTTTTTTTTTTCCTTTTACTTTTACTTCATTTCCTTCACTATGATGCAATGAAGAAGATAAGATACGGTATCATACCGTGGTCGGGAGAAAAGAGAAGAAAAGAAATATATGACATCAAATAGTTTACGAATGCACCATTAACCTTTCCGCACGATATGAAACAGACGGAAGAAGAAGAAAAAACAATAACAATTTGTAGTCTAGATACCGTACCGCACGGATACGGTACGAGTAATAGTACCGTGGTGGTCGGATAAGCAATGATTCTCCCTCCCTCCCTCCCTTCCCTTCCCTTCCCTTCCCTTCCCTCCTTCACTCCCGGAGGTCGGTACTACTAAGGAGAAAAGAAAAGAAAAAAAGAAAGAAAAAAAACGAAACTCTTCAAGACAATGTCGCAATACACTTTACCAAGAGTATGATACGGGACAGATGCGGTACCGTGAGTTTCAGGGGAAACCCTCCCTAGTAAAATAAAAATAAAAATAAAAAAAATTGATAGGTAAAGTGGTACAATGCGAACATGTCCGATAAGGGAGGAGAAAATGGTTATGGATGGGATGGGATGAAACAAGTCCTTATCTGGTCTGGTAGATCCTTCTAGTGGTGGAAGAAAAAAAAATCAAAGGCATGTTCGCCCGGTATGATTGCGGCACGGTACTTTACATGGCGTTGTATGTATGATAAACGTCCGCTCGTACTGTGCGTGCTCGGCGATATACATCTATGTATGTATGTAGACTATGCACGGTACTTACTACACGGGTAGAGTACGGTACTGTACTGTACGGAAGGGTACCGGTATATATCGCAGAGAGACTAATAAAGCATGATATAGTATCATAGGAACCGGTCGAGTCCCCAACCAGCGTTTTGGAGGGTGAGGGAAAAAAAAAAAGCCCACGAGCACCGTGCACACCCCTACTATACACACAACTTACGTTTGGTCCATTATCACGACCGCTACGGGAACGAAATTCCAAACAGCAACAGTAATCTACACAACATCACACACGTGCGGAGGGAAGAATGGGAATTCGTTCCGCAACATTATCGTGCCGGAAGGGAAACATTCCGGGGGATAAATGGTGAAATTTTACTTGTGCTGTGGTATCATATATTATAGGGGAAATCACGGGAGCGGTACAGTACCTGTGCCGTAGTAGTAGTGGCAGTAGTAGTAGTAATAGTAGTAGCTGTAGCGGTAATATCAACTGCGGGCGGGGGGGTATATAATTTATTTTGTTTATCTGTTTATTGAAATTCCCGTTTTATATATCCAAATATAACGGAAGCGGTAATGATCATCGAACAGCACGCCTATTTGCGAAATAGACTGGCAAGTAGCGAGCGGAGAAGAAGCGGGGGCGGAACCCGGATGGATGAGGGAGAGGAATTGTGCATGCGCAGGTCAGCCCATTACCCACTCGTATGTGATACTGAATGAGGTGGTTGTGTCCTGATGGTAGGCTGGCATCAGGATAGAGGAGGATAGAAGAGGTGGTATGCTGGGTGATGTGCTCGGCTATCATACGGTGCGCCATAAGGTGGAGAGATACCGTACCACAGATAGTATTGGTATGATACCGGTACTCGTGCTCGTACAGTACAGATAGAACCAGAAGTCACCACCCCTTGAACGAATAAATGAATGAGTAGATGGATGGATAAACCCCTCAACACCCCAAGAACCAGATGATGGAAGCAAACGAAGAATGGAGAAAAAGAAAATGTTGCAGCGAATCGAGACAAAACAATGACAAAAACACCCATTAGCCAGCTCTGCGCGAGGGGGCAGGCATAGACAGACTTAAATGCCCTGTCAAAAAGGGAGAAAAGAAGAAAAAAATCCAGGGGGCGATCCGGAGAAATGATATATCCGACAAAGAGAGGAGCCGGCTCAAGTTAGAGAACGGCTTCTGAAAAGTAAATAAGCAAAAGCGAAAAAGAAAAAATATTAAAAAAGAAAGGAGTAGAACACAACATAAAAAAGTGCATTCTCTTTTGCGAGGGTTTAAAGGAATATGATACCGGTAAATCATTCATTGCACAACACACACCAAAGCGGCCCACTATAATCGTGCGCAATATTGGAGCAGATTTCGAATCTTATCTGCATGTCCGTATTGTCAGAATCCTTGCATCATATCTCACTTTGCAGCATATTCAATTCCTTCTCACTCCTCGTCCTCCCCCTCCTCTTGCACACGCAGCCCCCCCATCTTTGTTGGAGCTAGATATACCCTTTTCACATCCCGCCCTTGCCCTGCTGTTGCTGTCGCGCCAGAGCTTGCTCAATAACCTCCTTGCTAATCCCCGGCAACTCACTTGCCCCGTTAGTATCCTTGGCTGCCGAATAGCGGATAGGCGGATCCGTGACACCGGGCCAAATGTCGACCGGCAAGAGGTGGCCCTGCTCCTCCTTGAATGCCTCCCTATCTGCCAGATCATCTGCAAGACACCAAAAAACTGCCGTTAGTTCCACGCATAATCTCGGGATCCGGGATATGGAAGAAAAAGAAAAAGGAACCTCTCAAGGTGATAAGATCTAAAAAAAACATCAATTAGGCATAGGAGGGTGTGTGGCTAGTGATGGAAGGTAAAAAAGAAAAAGAAAAGTAAAAGTAGTAAGGAGATAGTATGTAGGTTCCAGGACAGGCCAAAAGAAGAAACTCACCATCGTAGAGCACCTGTATCTTCTTCATTGCATCTCGAATGATAGTCTCCATTCGGACAGAAACGCCTTTCCTTCTGCCAACCTCTATTACCATAGCATCGTAGGCGCCTATGAAACCTTCGTAGAATTCGCCCAACTGCCAGAGTTCATCCAGCCTATCCTCCATGCCCCTTGCATACCCTTCCTGCTGTGTCTCAAATTCCCGCATGCGTTCCACATACGAGCCTAGATTTGTCTGGAACTGCTCAAAAAGCGCAAAGGTACCGTAGGTATGATGGCGCAAAATATTCAATTCTTCGAGTTGTCCCAAGACATGTGATTGAATGTTTTCCATATCATTATATCTTTCTTTCAATTCGGTGACGACATCATCCACTTCCAATGCGTCTTTTTCAAGGACCCTATACATCTCCTGCTTCTCTTCCGAGGACATACTCTCTGCCATACCCATCATCCCACCTTCCTGATTGCGATTTGTAGTGGGCTCAGATTGCTTTAGCGCTTCACAGCAACGATCGTAATGTTGGGTCAGAGCTTCGAGCAACCCTGCCATTTCCATTGCCTGCGCTTCTAGGGCATGTATCTGGGGCTTTATGGATTCACTGGTGATTCGCCCGCCTTGCGCATTATTGGATGCGTACTCTGCAAGGCTATTGGTCGCCGCACCGAGCTCTGAGATATCCCCATCAAACTCGGTTAAAGACGTCAAAAGCGCATCGTGAGATTCCTGGAGGGCGAGTGCTCGCTTTGGTGAGCCAATGATATTGAGGGGAGGGGGAATTGCATGGTCGGGGGAGAGTGATTGGACGCATCTTTGTGCACCCTATAAAAGTTGGAGATTTGTGCATCCACATACCTGCACTTGATCGATCAAATGCCGCAACCTTGACTTAAGGTTCTCAATCCCCTCATCGTCGACAAAATCATGCAACGTCCGAGGTTTTGTTGCTGTTGGAGTAGATTCTTCGCCTTCCGGATTGCTTGGGGGATTGAATGCGGGATGAACCACTGACTTCCGGAGCACCCCCAAGGTTTGATTGAGCCTGGCATCGGCATTATCCAAGTCCGCAACAATTTTCTATACAGTTATTGCGGTCTGAGTCAGCCTCGTGGCACCCGATCTAGGGGTTTTTTTTTTAAAAAAAAGCTCTTTCGTCATCCGTCACGAAGATGAGCAACGGCCGTGCAAACCATCATTCCCCAGTCCAAGGGACCTACCACCCCATTCAACCCCTGCAATCGATGATGAAAATATAAAAATCCCCTAAATAGCTAATCGAGAGAGAACCGCAGCCCCCCCCGTAAATGACAAGTAGTCAAGAGGAGAGGAGAGCAGAAGAAAAAAGAAAAGAAAAGAAAGGTTGGACAAACCTCGAAATCGCTCTTGGAAGCCTCCCGAACTGAGTGCATCATCCTGTTCACTCTGATAACAACCAAGAGCTGGTCTTGCAAAGCGTTTCGTAAGAAGAGACACTTTGAAGAGATAATGGCTGCCTCCTGCAGAGCCCCTCTTGCGGAATCCACCAAGGAGTGTGCACGAGCCAACAAGGCTACGGAGGCTAAAGAACGTTTGGCATCGAGGAACCAGTTTGTCAGATCCACGGACTGAGGGGAAGCTGGTGCGGCTCCGACCGCTGCCTGAGAGGCGGAAACGGGCAAAGACGGAGGCGGCGGGGATGGCGACATGATGGTTGATTATGAGAAGCAGAGCACCTCACAACCGAGGAAAGGTGTAGGAGTTCGTTTGTCCTATATGGTCTGCGTAACTCTATCGTTTCCTTTCACCATGGAGCCCCTCCAAGATCTCTCGTGCTTGCAGACAATAGCTTCAGGAGAGTTAAGCCAGAACCCTTCGTGCACTTTTCTTTCTTCTTTTTTGAATAAAGTATAACTCGAGATAGCTTCCGAGTGAAGCTTAGCTAGCTAAATTAATTTGTACTGAGGCTGTAATGACCCTTGTATGGAGGAGAAACAAAGTCGAAATATGGGTAGTGGGTAAAAAGGACCCGACGAGAGATAGACTCCAGGATACAAACAAGGTGAAAAGAGAAAACCGGACACGGTAAATTGTACGGGATTTTTTCTCTGTTTTAAAATTTCCGCCGTGGGGTCCTACCCGCCCTGTTTATCGGATCCCCCAGAGTTCCGAGAATGCTGCGCTGTACGATATCTTTCCCGTTCGGAGATGTCAAGATGAGCGTTTCGTCCAGAAATGAAGCTCCCGTAGCGGATGGTGCAATCGCGGTCAAAATGATGAGAACCTTCAAGGTAACGCTCCCAGCCTTAAAGAGAAAACCTAACCCAGCCAAGCTGGGCTCCCCTTCGTTAAAAACTCATCGCCGGTCCACGACTCAGGTTTTCTGAAGTAAATGTACGGTATTACAGGGCGATAATTCCTCTTTCCAGATATCGTCTCCCTTCGTCTCCATCCTCCGACAAAAGCGACATCTGCTCTTCTCTCCTCTCTTCTCTCTTCCCCTGCAACACGTTGTTGACAGGGCGGGATAGTGGTCGTCTTTATCACATCTTACTTTTCTCTGCCACCCCACCAAAAAAGTATCGCCGAGAACCAACCACACCCACTCCTTCCAAGAGATCTCGTACCGTAGCACAACCCTGGTTGGGCGCCACAACCCAGCTCTTTACTTCACAAAAATGACGGTGCGCACCGCACCCTCGACCGCACCCCCGAGACCACCACCGCCACGACTCTCCTCAGCTCTCACGCGCGCCCCCACACCGCTGTCCGCTATTTCACGCCCATCCCTGAAAAACACTTGCGAGGTCGCCTGCGCTCCCAGTCCCTCTAAAAAACGAAAAATCTCCTCCATTTTCAACTCCAACACTTGCACCGGGGAGATGGACGAGAGCGAGCCAGAGCTTTTTGCCCCTGCCATACCAGCGGATACAACCGAGAACGTTAAAAAGGGCGTCGGACCCTTTTTGTCGAAACACATCCCGGAACAATACGCACCTCAAGGACCGCGTGGTCAGCAGGATACGCAGCAAGATGAATCCGAGAAGGGCAACACAAAGTATTGTTATCGGCATAGGCCCGATATCAAATGTAGGCGGCGGGCGGACGAGCCTACAATGGAACAATTACAAAAGGTCTGATTACAAATCTGGGAGTGAGAAAATATCAGAGGCCTTTTTTTGTGCCTGAGAGTGAAAGGAAATTTGGCTAATTGCTCTAAAAGCAAATGGAAACATTACCCACTGCGGACCAGCAAGCAATTTCGCACGTTTGGTCGCTATTCTCCGCTGCACCAGCAACCCATAGGAATATGATGCTACAAGGAATCCTGGCACAATGCTGCTTTCCTCAACTTTCCTTTATATCCGCTGCCCTTAGCACCTTAATTCGCATCGACTTCTTAACCGCACTTCCTCCCGAAATCGCATCCAAAATTCTATGTTATTTGGATACTGCATCTTTATGCAAAGCCGCGCAAGTCAGTCATCGGTGGAGAATGCTAGCAGATGATGACGTCGTATGGCATAAGATGTGCGAACAACATATCGATAGGAAGTGTGACAAGTGCGGATGGGGACTACCTTTACTGGAGAGGAAGAGATTAAGGGCGACGAAAAGGCAAATGGAATTGAGAGCGAAGGAGCCCGGCTTGATTTTTACGGCTAGTATCACTGCCGGAACAAGATTGCTCAACATTCATGGGAAGCGCTCAGTGGGCAATGGCTCTGAGGACGTCGAGATGACGCAGAGCTCACCGGCCAAGCGGCCTTGCCAACGCCCCGAATCCGAAACCGTGCCTCCCCCGTCAAAAACCCGTCCTTGGAAGGATGTCTATTCGGAACGATATAAGGTGGAATCAAACTGGCGTCGGGGAAGGTGCACCAAGAAGGTTTTCCAAGGCCATTCGGACGGAATAATGTGTCTACAATTCGACGATAGCACGCTCGCGACTGGCTCCTACGATCGCACCATAAAAATCTGGGATATCGAGAGTGGGCAAGAGATCCGAACCCTGATAGGACACGGCTCGGGAGTCCGTGCACTGATGTTTGACGATCAAAAGCTTATCTCGGGCTCCCTCGATAAGTCCCTAAAGATATGGAATTGGCGAACAGGTGAATGCATATCAACATTGCGGGGTCACACGGCCGGCGTGATATGTGTTAACTTTAATGAGAATCTCCTTGCATCCGGTTCCGTCGACAAGACCATCAAGATATGGAACTTTGCTGATAAGAGCCGCTTCACGCTGAAGGGGCATACAGACTGGGTCAATTCGGTGCGATTGGACTCCGGTTCCAGGACAATATTCTCCGCGTCAGACGACCAGACAGTGAGAATGTGGGATCTCGACACAAAGGCATGCATACGGGTATTCGAGGGGCATGTTGGTCACGTCCAGCAGGTAATACCTCTGCAATTTCCAAACCACCAACCCCCAAGAGGAGGAGCAGCAGCAGCGGGCGGAGAAGGTTCCTCCTCCTCCCTTTCCTCCCCTCCGATGAAGCCCCAGATCCCCCCATCGCACCACCACCCCACCCATCCATTGGAAGAGTACCGAGAAGCGAACGCCCCGGACTCGTCCAACCGGCCCCGCGCTCGCGTACCTCCGCCGAAACAGATGATCACAGCCGCGCTCGACTCCCAAGTCAAGTTCTGGGACGTTGCCACGGGTAAATGCACCAAGACGCTCTTCGGCCACGTTGAGGGCGTGTGGGCCCTGGCTGCGGACTCCCTCCGAGTAATATCGGGTGCACAGGATGGAATGGTGAAGGTCTGGGACGTCCGCACAGGCCGCTGTCAGCGCACCGTCACCGGCCACTCTGGCCCCGTGACATGCGTCGGTCTAAGCGACTCCAAGATGGTTACCGGAGGGGAGGATGGCGAAGCTAGACTGTACTGCTTCAAGAGCGAGGGCAACAGCGCCAATGGTTGGGCTACCCCGCCTGAGATGGCCGGCAGCAGTGATTCTGGCAGCGCCATTGCGTACTCTGATGGTCAAGCTGAAGATTATTATGATGGTGGTGGTGATGGAATTTCTGGGTAATGGATTGAAGGATGGGGTTTGATTTGATTCGATTACGGCCTTTCTTTCTTCAGGCACAGGAACCTTAAACTATCGTGACGTGTCGATGCACTCAGTCATGCCCTAAGCACATATCCATATTTCCCCACTCTCCTTCATCTAATCAATCCGTCTGAAGCGGGGCAATTCTCACTATTATTTTTTGTTCTATTCCCCACTATCCCCTGCGCGGTTTAATTCCTCCATTTTCTTTTTGTTGCTGTTGATCCGCCCGCTTCCTTCCTTCCTTCCTTTTTTTTGCATGGTTATCAATATACCATAGGAATATTCCAAAGGGGACCCGCCGACCATCGACAGGGTTAGTTGCCATCCTTATTGATTTTTTTTTAACCTTTATCATATCTTCTGGAGTCGAGAGATTTTTTCTGTTTCCCCCATTGCTTTTTGGCGGTGGAAAAACGGGGTTTTCGGATTTTTGTGTTGTCCGGGTTTCTATCCATCCATCCAACGAGCGATGTTTATATTGAAATTGGTTTTCTCTATTCGCTATCTTCTCCACCCGTGCCTTCAAAAAAAAAAAACGCTTGATTAGAATCTCCTCTTTTCTCCTCAAAGCACATGGGATTACTTGTGTGGGGTTTATTTATTCTATCGTTCCACGGTATGATGTTCGCACATGACACAAGCTTCAGATATGATAGGGGAAAACTTTCCAATCGGTTCGTCTTATCGTAATCTGCATCTCTCTCTTTCTTTCTCCTTGAATAGAAATTGATTATCCACCACCCTGCCTTTCAAGAGGCTTCAATTCCTTGTTCATGCCATCTTCTAGTAATGTGTGGGGTACATACCGTGGAATGCAAGTGAGATCGCTGTGAGAAGGAGTACTGTACCCATCCTCTTTTTTTTTTTCTGGACCTTGGCTCTTTTTTAGGAGCGTTCCTTTATATATCTGTTCGGATGACGAGCGTATTTTTTCCTCCTTGCCATCCTATCCATCGGAAAGTGCCAGAGGGGTCCCTGCATGAGGTGTTTTTTTTTTTAATTCGGTCCCTTCTTTATTTTGCTGATTGATCCCGTCAGTTTCCTCTCGGTCTCGTCCGTTCTCTTCTTCATCCTCATTTTCCTTCCTTCCTTTTTTTTTCACGCCTATCGTCACCATCCGGTATAATACCGTATCCCACCCTTGCCCGGTTTGCTTTTTCGCGGCAAGGAACTAAACATTCAGCCTTCCTCCACTCGACTGGTCAACAAGCGGGATCACCCACCGAATCAGTGCTGTCATTGTGAATGTAAGGCCCGGTTGGCTATTATAAGTCAGCTAGCCGGACGGGTTGAATTGGTTGGCTGGCTGACTGAGTGGCTATCGGTTTGTACGTATGCATGTCCGGCCAGAGGGGCGACGGTAGAGAGAAGTAGTCAAAAAGTAAATAAAAAAGGTTGAGAAAAAAGCGGTGGAACAGCTAAGCACAGCCCAGCTGTGCTTCTCCTGTAATCCCATACGGTAGGAGAGAGATGGCGAAAAAAACTGATGGGGAGGGATGAGGCGAATTGTCCTTGCTTATTTCTTTTTCTCTTCCCAAGGGAAAAGAGAAAAGTTGCAACGCCGCCTCATTCGTTCTCAACCATCTTGTGTGTTGATATCGGTATCGATTGTCTAGTGAAGGTCGGGATTGTAATTTGGCCATCCGGCTCATCTCAGCAAAAAAAGCTAGCGGTCCCTTGCCTTGGATTTAGATTTAAAAAAAAATGGTCCCACATTTTCATTGTTGTGTTCCGTCTACGCTGTGAGTTTATTGAGGAGATCTCTCCCTCCCTCCCAACCCCACAGTCGTTCGAGACCCCAACTGCAAGGCAACGATAACCACGAGGGGAAGTAGGAGGGGAGGAAGGATGTACCCTACTGTACCCGAAACCTAGACACACAGTTGAGGAAGAAAAGAAGAAAAAGCAAGAACCTCAGGCAATAGCCGCGCCAGCCAAACCGATACAGTAACGGTATCCCATCCCGGAGTTCAATTCAATTCAGATCGTCCTCCCCCCCTTGGATGCCGGACTGCCTACCGGCATTCATAGGTGCACTCGAGCAAGCATTGAATCAAAGTGGGTGTGGTGGGAGGGTGGGGATGGGGAGTGAGGGGGAATAGGTACCTCGTGAGTACTCTCGCTGCAGAATAAGGATGATAATCCGCAAACGGTTGACATGGAAATTTGAATCTTCACCAAACCATCAAAAAGAGAGACAAAGGGGGGGGCTGGTGAAAGCGGAGGGGGAGATATAGGGCTAGAAGTACTCCTACAAGTGTGGGTGGCATAGAAAACGGAAACCGGAAGGAAGAAGTAGAACTGTACGGTACTTGTAGCACTCGAGCAGAAGAAGGGGAAATACAAGTACCGTACTAGTACTACACAGTTGAAAAAAGGTGAAGCACGCTCTTCGGTACATATGTAGGGATGAGGCAAGAAAGCCGGCGGTTTTATGGATCAAAAAGGGAAACTTTCCTAAACAAGGGAGAGGGAAGAGATGAGGAGAGAAGAAAACGAGTGTAGGCGATTTGGGGATATCCTATCGCAGACTTTTTTTTTCTCTTGCATTGTAACCTCGAACTAAAAA
The DNA here is from genome assembly GCA_003182015.1 of Tuber magnatum. Classification (NCBI taxonomy): domain Eukaryota; kingdom Fungi; phylum Ascomycota; class Pezizomycetes; order Pezizales; family Tuberaceae; genus Tuber; species Tuber magnatum. The sequence goes on along the minus strand of PYWC01000022.1, from coordinate 1,807,830 downwards.
CGTTCTTTTGAAAATTCCTAGCCTCCCGCTCCCCCGCTGCAGGATCCTGACCGTATTAGATCCCGTGTCGTGGTGCCGTAGCTCCATCATAACTCTCAGGAAACGCTTTCCTCACAAACTTACAACCCGAGGCGGAAGAAGAAGAAAAAAAGAAAAGAAAAAAAGAGAGAAGGATCGTGAAATCTCCCGGGATTTGTTTAGTTTGAACTCAAATCTTGGAACCCTTTTTTTTTTTTTTTTGTGTGTGTGTGTGGAGGTTGATCGTTTCTTCGGGGCGCATTCTCTGGTTTGCCAATTGCGCTTCTTTCATTTCCACATCCTGTATCGCACCCCTTCTCTCACTTTTGGTATATAAAAAAGTAAGCATGAAGCATTTCCCTTCTTTCCTTTTTTTCCTGCCCCCTTCGCCTTCCCAAACTCCCCATTCACCCATCGGAAATAGGGTACGTACTGAACGTACCGTACCCACCCCAGATACACGACATTACAATAAATTTATTTCCGGGATTCACGCTCCGCATTGTGTGCGACAATGACCGCAGGTCGGAATTATAACGCGGGGTGTTGTGAGCGAGCGCGGACGAGTGGGCGTCAGATGACTGAGGTGATATGTGGCGGTGCAAGTTATTCCCACCTGAGGGTACCGTGCATATGTCCACCTCACTTCCTCCTCAACTTACCGGTCCTCGAGCGCTGTGCCCCAAAGAAAGGAATCGTAAACTGTGGGGGTTTTGTTGGGGGGGTGGGGAAGGGCGCGGAGGGGTTAGGCGGGAGGTGAAGGAAAAGGAAAGGAAAGGAAGGGAATACCAGCAATCCGGAGAGGGTGCAAGTATGATATCGTACCTCCAACACTGGTATCCAGTCAAGAAGGGACATGAAATTCCCCAAGGCAAAGTTACGTAAGGATTCCCCGAAGCCTAAAGCACCGGGAGGAAGAAGGACAGGTGACAGCGGGGAAAAGGATTATCACCACAAATCATCAGTTCATCGGCTAGTTTCTATTCCCCCGAGGTATCACACAGTACCGACGTTCGATAATCGGCTCTGTATCAAATCAATGCATTCCATTATCGTTCCTCAGCTCAGTGGCGAGAATTTTTTTGTTACTCCCGTAACAGAAAATAGAAGAAGAAGAAAAAAAGGCATAGCGTGATGATGATGTCTTCCACCACAACCCCCGCCCCCCGTGTCTTCCCGAGAGGACGAATTGAATCTCGTACTTTCCGACGGCGGCAATTATTGGAAGAAGCAAAGAAAGTGAATAGAAGGTGAAGAAAAGAAAAGAAAGGAAAGGAAGAGGTTGAATCTCAAAACCGCCCAATCAATTCCCTAGAGCTGTATTGCGGGCGTTTAAGTATCTTTTCCCTTTTTTTTTTCTCTCTCTTCTGTCTGCTTCCTCCCTTCGCGACTAACTTTCCCGAATATCGGTACCCCACGAGCAAAATTAGTCAATTCGCAACTGGTAGTTTGCAGTTTGGTCTGCCTGCCACGGGTACCTTACAGGTTTTTTTTTTTGCCAGTTAGTTTGCTAGTTCGTTATGATCACCCGAAGTTTGTCGTGAATACTCAGTTAATTAGTCCAAGTAGCACTCTATATCCAGCTACGGTAGCTAGTTATCGTGAAGACCCCCCAAAAAAAAGGAGACTTCGATACGATACCGGCGCGGCAGGGCCCTGGTCACGCTGTCCTTCAACGGGCTTGACAACAATTAACAACGCAACAAGTCATTACTCTAACTTGACCCGAAAAAGCTACAAGTGCAAAGTACCGTACAGTACAGCGTAAAGTTTTGAATATGGGGAGTCGCAATATGGACAAAGTCCAGCACATACACACCCCATCCCCAAAACCGTCAAGCTCACGACGTGTTGTAGCAGGAGAGGAGGATGAGAAGGCAAAGAAGGGGGGGGAGTGGTGGTTGGGGACGACAGAGAGAGGCGTGGTGCGTGCGTTCGTGCATGCATGCATTTCTGCTGCTAATTTCTCAACCCAAACCTTCCATTCTTGCTCCGGACTGTCCGCGCGTGCCCGGCAGGCCCGAGAGTGGATTGGTTAGTCTGAAGAGAGCTTTGGCTCACAGTATGTAGCACAATAGGGGACACTATGGCGAGCGCTATGATATCAAAAACTACAAGTATCAAAAAGAAAAGCACCAACAACCCTCCGTAGATCCGCACAAGCCACCACCACCACTACTACCGCCACCATCAAACTTTTCGCATGATGTGATACGGTACCTACCCAGAGCCTCCGCAAAGCTCAGGACGCCGATACCAGTATCCGGCCGGAGGCTTCTCTTACTGTACTCGAGTAGACTATCACCATCACCATCCTACCAAATTCCAACCCCCCCAACATCGATTCGCTATCATCGTCACCATTACCGCAAGTAACTCCACCTCTATACTTGCTTACCCACTCCCGCATCATTGCTTTCCCACCCCCATTCGTCCCGCGGTCCCTTCCCTCCCTCCACCCACACCCCAATACGCCACTCGAAAGCTACATGCGCAATTCCATCACGCATTCGGTTCCCCAATTACTTATTCGCCCGGGCTGCAACGCAGCCATTACCTTAGGGCACAATAATTATCAATCACCACTGGCATTACTGTACTGTACGAGATCGGACCATCGCTATGAATATCAGCGTTTATGTCCGTCCGTCGTATTCCAAACCACCCCAAATATCTGCGCAAATTGGACTTTTCTACTGAACGAGAGATGTGGGCTCTTTTTTTTTTTGAGGAAAAATAAATAAATCTAACTCTATTGAGAGGATTAGGAATAAGATGTGCCCATCGCATCGCTCTACCGTACTGTACTATATACCAAAGTATCATAATATTATTTACCAAAAAAAAAAAAAAAAAAAAAAAAGAGGAAAACGCTTACGTCAGCAAAAATGTTGAAGATTGTGATAGTGACCGGAGCTACATATCGTATAGTATAGTTTCACATCGCGCCCAGCGCAGCAACGATACCGTAACCGTGGTCTTCCGCCCTCTCCAGCGAAAAGGAGTCACGAACACCGAACAACAACCCCTTCCCCC
>PYWC01000022.1:1744684-1795893 GCA_003182015.1 Tuber magnatum | reverse complement strand
CCCCCACCTCCCGCTACAAGAGCACCTCGAAATCCGTTCGCTTGCTGAACGGTTCCTGTCTGCAGTTGTCACGACGATTGGCTTCTCCGTGACTACTCTCTCTTCAGGCAGAGTGCACTCCTCATTTCGATCCTTTAGGTTTCCTTCCACCGTAGTAGGGTTAGGATCTCGATCGGACTCGGATTTGCGTTTGCCTCCCAGCAGCTTGCTTGCATCATCAAGGTGTGTGATATCACCCCCACTACAGGAGAAGCCCCTAGAGATGGTGCCCGCGGATAAAGATATTTAATCTTGATCATGGCCGTCACAGTCTAAGGAGTTGTTGGCAGTGCTAATTAGGTGTCTTTACAGGCATTTAATTGTTAATATTCTTTTTTTTTTGTTCTCGAGTTTTGTTGTTTTCTGGTTTTCTGCTTCTTTCTCTTCTCTCCCCTAACGCCTTGACGAGTTTTTCGAAGAAACTTTTCTGGCAAGTCTGCATACCCCGGGTCCCTCCCCTTCTCATCGGTATAACTTCTTTCCCTCACTCCCGGTACACACGGGACAACCGAGAAAATGCCTTACACGCCACCGAGCCCGTCTCCGGCTACTTCGCCAGCCGCCAGTAGGTCAGGCTCGATATCACTGCCCGACACAAGGTCGCCGGCAACAACAATGTCGAACATGAAATCGGGCAATCTTCCCCGTTCAACAACATACCTGTACAAGAATCGAAGAACGCCGCCCATTACCTCTCCCCACAGCCCTTCGGTCAATAGCCAATACCTTCCTTCAAGGCCCCTAGTACAGCACAGACATAGTGATTCGAATGGCAGCGTCCACAGGCCACCGGCTCCTGTGGATAATGGGATGTCAATTCCAGCTGGTGCAATCATTTCGCCACCCGATTCGTCACAGAACTCTAGTGATGAGGAAGAAGCAGCAAAGGGGGATGGAAACACTGCTGTCCGAGGCAGACGAAGGGATTTGGGAAATCTGGAGTTGCAACTCAAGGAAGCTATCAAGAACATTCCCCAACGGAGGGAACCTTCGCCGGACTCGGCAAACCCAAAATCACCTTCATCAACGGATCCTGAGAGTAAGGGTAGGAGATTACATTCACGGTCTGCTTCGGAAACAATGTTGGCCTATGGAATCAGTGGTGGGAGTGGTAGCGGGAGCGAGGATGACGACGAAGGCTATCGGATAGCACCACCTATGGTACGCAAGAAGAGCGGAGAGGTTGTTAAATCGTCACTCAAGACACCCAACCGATCACGACCTTCCAGCATGCCGTCTACCCCAACGTTTCCCAAGGCTGTTCACTTCGACTCACACATAGAGCACGTCCGACACTTTTTGCATTCAGAGAAGCCATCAGCAGTTAGTGCCGGATCATCGCCGGTTGAGTCGTACGATGGTGAGACTGAATTCCCCTTCAGCGGCGAGGATTCCTTCCGGTCTCGGGAACCGCCCTTCGAATGGGAGATTTCATTGCCAAACTTCCCCAAGGACTCCGATTCCAGGAAGCATAAGCCCGTTAGGGTTGAGCGAGTTGTTCTGTCGACTGATAAGAAGAATTTGATTGGCACCGTTGCTGTTTCCAACATTGCTTTCCAGAAGTCAGTGGTGGTCCGATTCACTTTGGATTACTGGGAAACTGTTTCAGAGGTATCTGCGGAGTTCAACAACGATGTCAGGAAGAAGCAGAGGGAGGAGGGTGTTGATCGATTTAGTTTTAACATCAAGTTGATTGACCAGGCCAATCTTGAGAACAAACTCTTGTTCTTCTGCGTTCGCTACACCAGCGGCGGTCAGGAATTCTGGGATAACAATAACAGCATCAACTTCCAGGTCGAGTTTAAGAAGAAGGCTAAGCCTCAGAATGGCAAGAATGGAAGTGCAAGACCGCTTCCACGATCATCCAAACCTTCCTCTTCTAGGCCTCGCACATTGCCCAACAACTTTGACGACGATTTGGAGAGTTACGAAGATGCTGGGATCTTCGAGAAGCTCAAGAATGCTGAACTTCCCGAGCCGAAGTCATTAAACCTTACCGGTACCACTGAGTCATTGGCACGTCGAGCAAATCCGTCCGGTAACGCTTTCGGTAACAGATATGACTTCGGTGCTTCCTTGAATGCCGCTATTCAAGCAGCCGAAGCAGTTCCGGGAAAGAAGATGAGGAGGAGGACCATTAATTTTGATGATGTTGATAGTCCATACTTTAAGTCTGCAAGCCCTCCAGTCCCAGCTCCCGAAGAACCCAAGGTACAAGTTGTTCCAGCTCTTAAGCCTTCTTCACCCACCTCATCCCTTCCTAGACCCTCAAGGAGCGCAGTCAAGGATACTGCACCTCTTGACAGTCCTCCCGCCAGTGGTGCTGGATCCCCAACAAGGGGTTACAAGCCAGCTCCATTCACTGGGGGCAAGCCTTCGATTGAATCATCTTCTTACCGAGAATTGATTGACAACTACTGCTTCGTAAGTAAAACCTTTCTAACCTCTTTTTAGTTCCTTCGCTAATATCGGCTAGTTTGGGTCGTCAAAGGCTTCCCCTCAACTCTCACAGGGTGCTGAGATTCCTGATAAGATGCATAATCCGACAAATCTTAATCCAGCCCTCTATTCAGGCGCTATATTCGCTACTGATGTGGGGTCCGGGTCCCCGCTGCCGGAGACGGCTATCAGTCCACGATATGTATCATCACCTCCACACAATTCTCCACCTAGTTCGCTCAAATCATCCGGCAATGCCTCTCCTATTCCGGCAAACTATGCTGGATTTCATCATCGCAGAAGGCCTTCTGGTGCATTCAAATTCACCCAAGCGCCGACAGCTATCTGTTAAATATCCTTGACCGTTTAGGTCCCGGTGACGCACTGGTCCATATAAGTTTCTACTTGGATAAGGTTATCACAGTTTTCTTTTCTTTTCTTTTTCTTTTCTGAAAGGTTCTTTGGAGGGACAAATGGGGTGTATAGCGGGTTGGAGATCGTCATTGGAAGGGAAGGATTGAAGTTCGAGAAGTTATCCTGATACAGGATATTGGAATGTTTATTGCGGACATGAGATGATTACGACTCATGAGACTGTACACTCGCGAGGTGTACCTTCGCCCGGGCCCTCGCTTTGTCTTCTGTTTTTTGTCAATTTTTTTTTCCCCCCTTGGTGTTGATCGTTTGGCTTTTTTTTCTTTTTATTCTCGCATTGTTTTACTATTGCTTTGCCCTACTCTTACGGAGGAGTAGCGACTACTCCTTCGCAAGAAGAAGCGGTGTGTTCTTACTGCAGTATAGTTTCCTAACTCTGTTTTTTGTGGGTTCTTTGGGGTTCTCTCTTACTATTGCTTTCTTGCGATGTTTCCCCCTGCATTTCAACTAGCAAGTCGGATTTGTTACAGGTGGTAGTTGTAACTCCACTTCAAAAAAAAAAAAACTTTCTCCCCTAAAATTATTATATCTTCTTATAGGGGGAGGGTTTATGTTTTAACCATTAGAGCGTCTATGCTTTTATCTCCCTCTCAGGCTCTTGCTACACATTTTTCCCCCTTCTTTTTTTTTTTTTGCAGGTTTTTCATGCTATTGATTTCATCATCTGGCCTTTTTTTCTTTTCGGGTTCGGATTTCTCTTTCTCGTTTTCTATTCTCCATTGGACTGGTGTGATGGAATAGGGATTTCAGTGCGGGCTGGGACGGGTTGGAAGGGGGGTTGGGATACGGCTTCTTGTCAAAAGCGATGGATCGGTACGGTTTTTCATGGTTTAATGGACTCACTCCATTCTTTTATGGGTATACACTCAAACTGTATTTCTCAGGCGTCACCAACAGGCGTCAAGAGGAAATGGCAACAACAAAAAAAATCGTGGAAGCAAAGCAGAGGCGGGAAAAGAAAAAGAAAAAGAAAAAGAAAAAGAAAAAGAAAAAAGAGAGAACAAATTCATGAAAGTCACCAAATGAATCAAAATCTTTGTATTATTGCATTGTACACATACTCGAGTAGCATATCGTTGGAATTTTATATTTTTTTATGTGTTTATACACCGGTATTCCTCCTGAGTCAGAGTTTTTCTCCCTCTGCTCGGATTCATGATTTGCATATCTATCGCTAAGAAGGAAGCTCTAGAACGTTTTCATTCCATTCCGTCCGTTCCCCGATAAATTGGAGAGTGGGGAGAGCAGATGGGGAGACTTACTTGTACGCTGTAACAACCACAGATAAGCATCATGGCGTGACACAGAATTGGTTGATTGACAGTCTAGCCAAGTCTCGTCTTCTAGTCCTGGCTGCCCTTGGGATTCTCTCTCCCTCTCTCTTCTCCATACGGTAGACTATCTCTCGGCTAGAAACTGGCTTGGTACACCCTACACCACCACATTGACTTGACCGATGGTGTGCTGATTTACCCAACCTACATTCCATTCTATTAAAAGGTGGGGCGCGTGGTCGTCAACGGGCGTACGAGTACAGTTATTTACAGATCGGGATTATTCCAGTGATGGTGCCAAAATGTGTTTGCAGTGGTTGGGTTGGAGGGAAGGTTGTTACGTACCGTACCGTACCGTAGGGAATGCGCGGGTTTTTGTTGAAGAGGGGTAATCCGTGCTTTTGATGGTGGGTTTTGTTTGTTTGTTTGTTTGAGCTTTTGCATACCGTGGTCTGGGCCGGGCTGGGCTGGAGGATTAATTGTGTTTTTATGGGGGGGTTGTTCACGAATTGATGGCGGTGGTGGTTTGTTTGGATCGAAATAGAGTATGCTACCGGTAAACGGGATTGATGTGATATTGACCAGTGAGGGGTTAGATGTGGGAAACTTGTATAACTTTCACACCTTTCCTGTTCATCATTCGCTGTTTTCCTTGCTTGCTTGTTTGCTTCCCTGGCTTCCCTGGGTGCCGCATAGATATATTTTTCCTCTATCATGGGGGTTGTTTTATTCATTTTTTACTTTTTAAATGTGTGCGAAGGAAGGTGAAAGACTTGTGGCGGATCAAATGACATATACACGAATATCGTATCTACACTTTTTCTCTTCCCTTTTCTCCCCCCACTTTCCTTCTTTCCTTCGTTCGTTCGTTCGTTCGTTCGTTCTTTCTTTTTTAGAGAGAGGATTTGGTTTGTGGTTTGGCGGCAGTGAGCTATGGATGGGTTGGGATGGGATGGGATGGGATGGGGATGTTCTGGACTATGATACGATATGATACGATGTTGCTCTATCTCCTCCTCCCAGGACCGGTACCATAGATAGCCCGCCATCGTGTGGAAAGTTGCACGGTATCATGCAAATGAAACGCCAAAAAAGAGAAAAGCCTCCGGAAAAATATGACACTGCATCCCATCCACGGTTCATCCAATTTTTGTCGTTTTGATTTACCCTTATTTTCTTTTCTTTTTTCCTTTTTTCCTGGGATCGCCACTGCTTGCTCGTTAGTCTGTGCCTGCCTTCTTTCCTTCCTTTTTTTTTTTTGGGGGGGGTGGGTATCTAATCTATCTATCTACCCTTTTTCTTTCTTTCTCTCCCCCTCCACACTAGAAACTAAACCCCGCCTCACTAATAGCGTCTGTCCCGAATTTCACTCACTTTTAGCATCAAACTAAGAGGAGGATTGGTGATGGCTAATACAGAAGAAGAAAAGTTGAATCTGTAGATTTAAATACTGGAAATGCAAGCAAAGAATACAATAGACGAAAAAACGAAAAAAAACATATATAAGGTGTATATGCTAGGTGGTGCAAAATATCCTTCTGTGAAAAGCACAGCAAAAGATCTGTTTCTGAAAACAAGTATAAAAGGAAAATATAACAAAATCCCAATAATTAAATAAAGAGTTTACTTATTTAGGTCCTATAAGTACTGTAAAATCTTGAGTAATTGAACAATGTGCTATGAAGTAAAAATAAAGTACGAAACTAGAAAACAGGGAAATTATGGTATGAGTAATGATTTTTAAACAAAAAAAGGGTGAAAACCATGAGGAGTAATCACACACTTTGCCATTAACTCCAATATCGACTCCTCTCTCCAAAGAGTGACAATATATAGTTCATATATGCAAATATGAAAAGGAAATATAGAAATAGAGAAACAGGTTATTGGGTATACAAAATATATATAAGAGAGAGAATGTCAATAAATACTTTCAATAAAAAAGCTGCCGGATATATCAAACTCCAAATAGACCTTCCAACCCTTTCTCCAACAAAGTTCTATGCAGAAATAAAAAGAAAAAAGGGCCTCAAATAAAAACTGTTAAGTGAGGCCTTCCAAAAAGTCTCTTATCTGAAGCAAATTCAAAATCCCTATTGGTCATATATTGTTAGTTACAAACTATACATTCTTTCATACTAGTACATAGTATCTATATCATGTGGTCCTACCAAAATGCAGGAGCCGAGTAGAGATGATATAGTAAATTACTTCAAAATCCCCGTTGGCAATCTTGCATGATAGAAAAAAAAAGAGTGAAAGAGAGGGAAAATATAGTGCTCAGACCAGAGAGCAGCAGCAAACAGGAGGAGGTGGATGGCAGTAACAGTGGGAGGAGATGGAGTGGGAGTTATTTCTGCAGTTTCAGGAATGGTGGGCACTAGGGAGACCAGTGAGGCAAGGGTGGTTTCCAATAGTGAGCAAGAAGCTTTTTATAAATCTCTATCCTGAAAAGAATTCAAAGGAGTTCAAATACTCCCATGGATGATTTTGTAACTTCCTGATGTGGTATCAAATCAATTTAAGATCAGTGCCAAATGTTGGAAATAAACTTCCTCATGACTTTAAAGAGTCCATACTTACTTGGTGGTAATATAATCAGCAGAATTCACAGTTGTGAAAGAGGGACGAAGAGTGGTTGAGAAATACTCAAGAGGATGTAGGGTGGTATTATTTGCAAAATATATACGATATGTGTAACCGGTACAGGTACTAGGTTATGTTTTATATATTGTTTTATAGTATTGTTTGATACTTGTTATGTTTCAAAGGTATCGTTTGATACTTTGATTGTTTTATGTTTGATTTGATAGTATTGTTTGATACTTGTTATGTTTCAAAGGTATCGTATGATACTTTGATTGTTTTATGTTTTGTTTTACAGTATCGTTTGTGTAACAACCCAGCATACATGAGCTATGGCAGCTGGAACCTACACTCATACAGGTAGCCCAGAGGCGAACTGGTAGGAACCGGCAGGCAAGTAAGTACTTGACCTAGGGAGACCCGATGGCCCGGGCTCCAAGATGAACAGAATTAGCTGGCCAGGTACTTAGGTACCTGGGTACACCTGGGAGAGGTGTTAGCATACTTGGAGACCTCTGAAGGGGCAGTTACTCAGCTAGGCCGGGTAACTGGAGAAAGGTCAGAAGTGTCTATTGCCGGCAACAGGATAGACAGGGTAACAGAGCAAAGTTATCTGGTCCACCGGACAAGGTTACCCTACTCTCAGGATCAGGTTACCCTGTCATGGGGCTCGGGTTACCCTGCCCAAAGTTCTGTTTTACCAGACCTTTCAATATGAAGTCCCTCGGGGAGTTCAGGAAAATTGACCGGAATGTTTGTCATGCGAAGCCATGCATAATACTGGAATCCGGGGTTCCGGGAGATGCTATTGGGCAAGCTACGCAGCTCCGAAGAAGCTGTAAATTGAAGACATTATTCCTATCATACCCCTCCGGCCCCGCTCTGAGGCCCAGATGTCATGGGCAAATGGTTGCGTAGTTGTGTGCAGTCTAGCAAGGAAGGATTATTGTAGACCTGCTTGCAACACCGTATATGTTGCTGCCGTCCAGTCGACCATAAGCTGTTCGCAGGATATATAAGGGGACATAGGGTGGAAGGTGGAGTACCTCCTCCAAGTTGTTCGGAGTAAAATGGACCAAAGCTGATGGAGTTAATGGGTGTTAACCATGGGGGTCCCGAAGGTAGTCCTGGGTGGTCCCGGGGCGACTGCGAGAGCTTTACACCCACCAAGCCCACAAGTGTCCCCAATGCTACAGGCTCTGAAAGGGAAGTGCAGAGACACTAAAAGCATGATTCCTACCACAGGTAAGGTAGATCTGAGGTAGTGGTCATAGGTAGCACCTATTGGATCACTTCTGGACTACCGTTTCCTGTGGAAGACACCGGAAGTCCGAGAACCGTAAATAGCATATAGATAAACCGCTCACAGTAGCTTCCAGGGCCATATAGAGATCAATGCATATGGGAAGGGTGTCATAGATAGTCCAGTTTATCAGGTGTCTTGACTGTTAGCCACTGGCAAGACGCCGATGCGAAAAAGTTTTCACTCCAGTAGGCAAAATGGAAATGAGCCGCAGAAACGATAACCACATAAGGTGAACGCCGACTAGAGTGTGTCGACACATACATGCCTAAAGGGGGTGCCAGGAGACGTGTCAGACCACTCTTAGCAGAGAAGGGTCTGCTCGAATGATTGGAGTAAACTGATGGGGGAGTTTCTGGCATAAGATAAAACTACCTGAAAGTCTATGGGAGAACTCTCCTACTCCAACAATCAATCCTTGCGAGACTTTAATTCAGTGAAGCATCAGGCTTAATAATATTAAGTTTTACCGTTTACTTTACTCTTACATCTCTGTGAACCTTTTGCAATAAGTTTGGAGTTGTTCGATGTGGTCGCAACCTTAGGATCCATCTTCCTAGGGGTGCCCCCATTACAGTTTGATACTTGTTATGTTTCAAAGGTATCGCTTGATACTTTGAATGGTTTATGTTATCGTTCATACTAGAGATGAGTGAGAACTTGTATTTAAACACCACTGATTCCACGATGGAAACAGCTGACTTTGACTGACAGTATCTTTAATATACTTGTTTGAACAGTTACTTCTTGATCTCCTATTACGCCCTTTTGAAGCCTCCCTTAGTCTACACAGCTCTCGCCTCTTGCCCAGTAACCAGGCCACCTGTTGCTATTGTACTCGAAGTGTGATTAGCACCCTAGGTGTGAACACATTACAATATGGATTAGACACTGCCTTTATTTGAGTATCTGGAGAGGCAAACTTATAATACTATTGAACATAAAACTATTTGGCTTCAGTTCACAAGATCTGGGTGGGATAAGAGACAAGAAACAATCCAACTTACTGTATTCACAAATAGCATTCTACAAGTAGCATCTCTTTTCTTGTTTAGAGGAAGAGGAATAGGAGCATTAATTTATGCAGAGTAGAAGCTCTATGATCTAACAGTAGTGGCAAAGTTTAATCCTATGGCATATGCCAATTCAAGCAATATGGTTAAATGTCTCGAAAAGCAACTTATCCCTACACTCAATAGTTAGCCTGCACTACTTGCCTTTGATCTATTTGCTGGCCATAAAACAAATGAAGTTTTCAATACCTTTAATACTCATGATATTACAGTAAGTGTGATACTAGCAGACTGCACTGTGCTTGTACAGCCCCTTGATATATTCATCAATCGACCCTTTAGAGATATATTAAAAGTTAGCCACAATTCAAAAAAAAAAGTCACTAATTTTAATATTAAATTATCAATAGGAAATATTGGAAGTGAAGATCACAGATATTGAGGATGACAAGGAGAAGATACTTACAGCTGAGAGTATACTTCAAGAAAGTATGGTTGGTTATCGAAGAATTACCACAACCTGGGCAGTCTGAGAGGTGTGGGAGAGGTTTTTGTCAGAGTAGTAGGAAGTTGTTCAAAAAGCATTTCGAGTGGTAGGTCTTTCACTTTCAGTTGATGGAAGTAAGGACATAGATATATTCATAAAAGGGTTAGTAACGGAGTTTCTAAAAGTCAGATTGGAGGAGTAGATGATTAGAGAAGAAGTTGAAGTGAATGATTGAGAGCTTGAGGAAGAAGACACAGGTGGGCTCAATTTTTCCTATAATTACATTCGTTACATGATTTTCTAAAACTGATATTGCACAATCCTGTTTCTAATACTTAGCATGACTTATCTTAATTATGCTTTATAGTACATTCTTCAATTATTTGAGATTTTATATTATTTCATTTCAATGAATTGTGTGAAAAAGCTTGGAACAATTGTTTTTACAGAGTGGTACTTGAAATTCTAATATCTCACAATAGTAATATACAAAACAATATTTGTCTGATCTTTGGTGTAAGTCTGACAGGTCTTGGGGTGCAGGTAGAATAAGTAGATAGAGGTTGTATAAGGAGGAGTTAAGTAGAGGGGGGTTGAGTAAAGAGCTGGCCTTTTGGGTATTGAGAATTGAGTTCAAATAAAAGTCTTGAAAAGAAAGAGATATAGAAGTTAGTTTTATAGTTACTTGTAGTAAGGTTGCAGCTAGGATGCTACAACCCCTAAAAATTCACTCACTTAGTTTTTGGAGGCATCTATCCTGAGTGCCCAATAGCTCAATATCAATTTGTAGCTCAACATCAATTTGTAGCTGAGCACAAGTTTGCAGCTCAATATTACTGTGTCGCTTAATGTTACTTAATAGTTCAAAATTAATTTGTGGCTTCATACAATTTTGTGGCTGACAGTTACTTCTAGCCTCAAGATTAAATTAAGGTTATATTTATTTTAATAGAATATAATGTAAGTTTTATTGTAATTTTTTTTATCTATTTTATATTTATTTTTCCCAGTCTCACTTGATGTTTAATACTCAGAATTATCATCTTAGATATCTTTTTGTTATAAGTTCAATTAAGATTTCTCTGTTTTACTTCTCCTTGGAACTCTGTTAGAAACATCTGATACCAAGCTTTCGAAGCCTGTTTTTCAGCATTCTGTGCTCAATGTAATTGTATTTCTGCTTTCTCAACCTCTGTATCCTCTTACATTTTCTCTATTTGTTGGACTTCAGAAGCATATAAGACATTTACTTTTCGTACTTGCTATCAACTCTGTGCTTTGTATCTGGCATTTCTTACCTACTCTACAGCCTCTATATCTTCTAAGTTTTTCTGTAACCAGTATGGGTATGAGGTCATGTCTCATATTTGGTTTTATACTATTATTTAATACTTGTAATATTTTATATGATATTGCTTGATACATATAATGTTTTATATTTAGTTTTACAGTATTATTTAATACTGGTAATGTTTTGTGTACTATTGTTTGATTTACACAAGGTTTTATAAAATTGCTCATACTAGCCATAAACAATTGTTGCATTTAAAGACCACTGGATTCCACAATGGAAACAGCAGACTTTGACAGACAGTATTTCTAATATACTTGGCTGAACGGTTACTTCTTTAATCTCCTATTACAGTATCTTGAAGCCTCTTGTAGTAAGTAGTACTCACCTCTTATTGATCAAGTGGCAATCAGCTCTTATCGTACTTCTACATAATTAGCACTCCCATGTGAACACATTATAGTTTCATTGCCAGAGCACCAGATTGTACTTATACCTGTCCACCTTGGGAACCTCTCTTCAACTTATGCTGAGAGGTTGGGGATAAATTACCAGTACTCATTTGTAGTTCGTCTCCTACTTGCTTTAGGCTTGTAATTGTAAGAGGAATATCTGAAGATAATTCATATGTAAGTAGTTAGATAGTTTGTTGTCTGATAGAAATTGGTTCCTCATATAACTTGGAAATTACAAATTCATTGTTAGAGGGAATAAGACCAGAGCACTGAAAAGCTGATAGGATTGTTGATAACTTAAATATTTACTCCCAAATAGAGTGAATTTTATTCAACAAATTATATTTATTGAAATCTCTACAACTAGTCTATATTGCTACTTCTACTGCTTCAGTATGATAATGCTTATATAGTTGAAATACAACTATATCTAATGTTTGTTGAAGGTAGCTCATATGTGATAGGAGACAGAAAATAATAATATGACATTGGTCACAGTAGTGTACAAACTGCCTAGTACAATGTGACTTAAAGCTATCGAGAAGCAGAAGTCGATAGGTATTAGTCTGGTATATTGCAGAAAATTGTTCAAAGTGTTGTAGTCACTTCATTATAAAGTAATCATTTATGTACCCAGTATCTTAAGTTTTAACCAGATAGTCATCTGGTATACAAATTGTAGTATATTACAATTCCTCATGAATGATACTAGGAACAATAATCATCAGTGGTAAAACTATACTACTACTACTTATAATTTTTCAAACTGTAACTAGCCCATTGTTTGTTGAGTTAGCTATATATGTTTGTTGATTAGGATGTCTTATAATAATTTACTGATCTTGACTGATTCCAATATAGAAGCTAGTCTTATCAAAGTTGTAACTATTGTTAGGCTAAATCATATATTTCTAATAAACTATATTATATTTCTCAAACTATTTACATATGTGATCATAGTGGTGGATACTTTTTCAATTGATATCAAGTGTGTAATGTGTTTGCATTGAGGCACTAGTAATGTATTAATATAATAGGAGCAGATGACTACTTGATGAACAAGAGGCAAGTACTATTTACTAAAGGAAGCTCTGAGAGAGTTTATATTACATATAAGATAAACTGGCATAGCGTAATAGGCATGTCCTGTGATTATTGGCAGAAGATCACATGCTTGATCCCAGGGTCCACCAGAGTATTTAGAGAATGAGATAATTTCTACTAATAGGACGCCAGCACAAAACCCTCAATTACACCAGTACTGAAGGTTGTTGACTGAGGAGTTTTCACAGGATCCTTAAAGGAGGATTCTCAACTATTCTAATAAGGTCGAGTGAATTGATTTGGTCAGTTGGTTGTAGAAAGAAATGCATGCAAAGATCACTCAGCTGCATTAACTAATAGATACCAACTGGGGGGAGGTCGGCTACTCCAATAGGAGTCCTCAGCCGCCTTACAGGCAGCAAGACTAAATTTCAAGTCAGTTGGTGAAGGAATGTGGAGGAAATCCTCAAGGGAGAATGATGCTCAAGGGATGATTATTCATCTGCACCTAGAGGATTGACAAGGTAGAGCCAGCATAGGGCCTGCTGTGCAAAAGGTTGACACTGAGCATCAAGAGGCCTAAATGCCATTGGTGTGATAAGGAAGGAGTATACCTCCTAGAGGTTGATATAGGCAGATAATAGATCCAACTGTATTGATAAGTCTATCATTAGAGTTGATCACTCTGTATACAGAGGGTAAACTAGTAGCTGCTAGCTATGGTGAAACGGTTCAAGTGATTATGAATAGAGCAGATACTGGGTGGAGAAGAATGGGAACACCCACTCCTTAGTCTGAGGAATTCAGAGTCAAGCAGGCTAAAAGTTTTTAGAGTCTACAAAGTTTGCACTGAGAAAACAAAGAAAGATCTAGCAGGAGTGGATAGTCTGCCAACACCTAGACACAGAATATCAATATCAAGATGCCTTCTACACTTTTACAGACATCATGACTGATGGAGAAGTGATCTTATCAATATATTCATTATATGATACACCTTTTTATACTTCTATCCATTCCAAGTATAGTGTGCCTTTCTAGTATTCACTTTGTCATGTATTGGGTCTTAGTCAGAACTTACTTGTCCATAAAGTTGGCTACCACCTAACAGTGTAGTAGGGAATTGTTAGGTGGTAGCTGACTCTAAGAACAAGCAAGTCTGTACTAAGGCCCGATACGTGATGAAGTGATTGCTAGGAAGGCTCACTTGGAATTGTCAAGATAGAAGTAAATCTTGAAGTGTATCGTATAATGAATATATTGATAAGATCTCTTCTCCATCGCTGATGATGTCGGTAAAGCGTGCGAGGCATCTCAATATTTATATTCCGTGTCTGGGTCTTTGTAGCCTATCTATTCCTTTCACTTTTCCCTTGTCCGAACTTTGTAGACCCTGAAAACCTTTACTCCGCTTGACTCTGATTTCTTTGAACAGCGGGGAGGGTGTCCTATCCCTCTCCTCACAGTGTTCACTCTAATCGTAGTCACTTGAACCCTTTCACCGGCACAAGTAGCTACTGGTTCCATCTCTGCATACAAAGGGATCAGCTCCGACAACAGACTTATCAATACAAGTAGATTTTGTATCCGTCTGCGCCAACCTGAAGGAGCCCTGCTTCTGTCTTATTGCACCAGTAGCATTTCGGCCTCATTACATTCAGGGTTGGCTTTTTACACAGAAGGCCATCATTGGACTCTACAGTATCATGCCTCTGGGCTTGGCCGAACGATTGTCTCTTGGACATCATTCCCTTGTCAGGATTTTTTCCTCTGCATTCCTCCACCTACAGACTTGAAATTTGGTCTTACTGCCTACATGGCAGCCAGGGACTTCTATCAGAGTAGCCAACCTCCCCCCGGTTGGCATCTATCTGTTGGCGTAGCTGCGGGATTTTTGCATGCGTTTATCTCTACAACTAATAGACCGATTTAGTTCATTTGACCTCATTAGGATAGCTGAGAGTCCTTTCTCGAAGATTCAGTAAAAACCCCTCCGTCGGTGACCTTCAGTAGTGGCGTAAATGAGGGTTTTGTACTGGCATCGTATTGGTAGAAACCAACTCATTCTCGAACTACTCTGACAGACCCTGAGATCATACATGTGACCTTTTGCCAATGATCCCGTGACATGCCCTTATGCTATGCCAGTTCGTCTTATATGTAACAGGAATCAAAGAAGTAACCATTCAACCAAGCATATTGGAATTACTGTCAGTTGAAGCCTGCTGTTTCCATTAAAGAAATCAGTGGTCTTGAAATACAACTTATCGCTTATGACCAGTATGAGCAATTTCATAAAACCTTGTGTGTATCAAGTGATAGTACAGGAAACAATCCAAGTATGAAACAATACTATGAAACCAAATATAAAACGTTGTATGTATTAAATAATAGTATACAAACCAATATAAGTATTAAACAATACTGTAAAACCAAACATAAAACATTGCATGTATTAAATAATAGCACACAAAACAAGACAAGTATCAAACAATACCGTGAAACCAAATATAAAACATAACCTAGTAGCCATACCGGTTACAAAGCATATACTATTTTCGGATAAAGTATTCTGGATGGCGGTTCAGAAATCTTGTACTTCAATACCCACTAATAGTTAGTAGGAATACAACGACCCAGTATATATGAGTTATGACAACATGAAGCTACACCTATATAGGCATCCAGGTAGTCAACTGGTAGGAACAGGCAGGGAAGCAACTACTTGCTTTACAGGTACCCTATGGTCAGGGTCCCCCTATGAACAAGTAAGACCTTAGATACTTAGATACTTAGATTTCAATTCCATAGAAATAGGCAATATCAAGTTACTTAGGGACCTTAGATAGACAAGTTACCCTACTAGGCAGAGTAACTAGAGAGAGGATACAAGTGTCTAACTCTGCTGAAGGAGTAGGCAGGGTAACTGAGTAAGGTTACCCTGATTGTAACGTGTGCGGTCTAGGCCCTAGTCACGTATCGGTACGATAGGAGCAGATGGCTTCGTGGTCAACATGAAACGAGCGCTGCTTGCTAAAGGAGGCTTCGAACGGGGTGTAATAGGAGATCAAAGAAGTAACCGTTCAACCAAGTATATTTAAGAATACTATCTGTCGAAGTCTGCTGTTTCCATCGCGGGAATCAGCGGTCTTTAAATACAGCATATCGCTTATCTCCAGTATGAGCGATATTGCAAAACA
Organism: Tuber magnatum; assembly: GCA_003182015.1. Taxonomy (NCBI): domain Eukaryota; kingdom Fungi; phylum Ascomycota; class Pezizomycetes; order Pezizales; family Tuberaceae; genus Tuber; species Tuber magnatum. The sequence goes on along the minus strand of PYWC01000022.1, from coordinate 1,780,327 downwards.
ATGTGTGTATCAACCGATAGCACACGAAACAATACAAGTATCAAACGATACTGTGAAACCAAACATAAAACAATGTGTGTATCAACCGATAGCACACGAAACAATACAAGTATCAAACGATACTGTGAAACCAAACATAAAACAATGTGTGTATCAACCGATAGCACACGAAACAATACAAGTATCAAACGATACTGTGAAACCAAACATAAAACAATGTGTGTATCAACCGATAGCACACGAAACAATACAAGTATCAAACGATACTGTGAAACCAAACATAAAACAATGTGTGTATCAACCGATAGCACACGAAACAATACAAGTATCAAACGATACTGTGAAACCAAACATAAAACAATGTGTGTATCAACCGATAGCACACGAAACAATACAAGTATCAAACGATACTGTGAAACCAAACATAAAACAATGTGTGTATCAACCGATAGCACACGAAACAATACAAGTATCAAACGATACTGTGAAACCAAACATAAAACAATGTGTGTATCAACCGATAGCACACGAAACAATACAAGTATCAAACGATACTGTGAAACCAAACATAAAACAATGTGTGTATCAACCGATAGCACACGAAACAATACAAGTATCAAACGATACTGTGAAACCAAACATAAAACAATGTGTGTATCAACCGATAGCACACGAAACAATACAAGTATCAAACGATACTGTGAAACCAAACATAAAACAATGTGTGTATCAACCGATAGCACACGAAACAATACAAGTATCAAACGATACTGTGAAACCAAACATAAAACAATGTGTGTATCAACCGATAGCACACGAAACAATACAAGTATCAAACGATACTGTGAAACCAAACATAAAACAATGTGTGTATCAACCGATAGCACACGAAACAATACAAGTATCAAACGATACTGTGAAACCAAACATAAAACAATGTGTGTATCAACCGATAGCACACGAAACAATACAAGTATCAAACGATACTGTGAAACCAAACATAAAACAATGTGTGTATCAACCGATAGCACACGAAACAATACAAGTATCAAACGATACTGTGAAACCAAACATAAAACAATGTGTGTATCAACCGATAGCACACGAAACAATACAAGTATCAAACGATACTGTGAAACCAAACATAAAACAATGTGTGTATCAACCGATAGCACACGAAACAATACAAGTATCAAACGATACTGTGAAACCAAACATAAAACAATGTGTGTATCAACCGATAGCACACGAAACAATACAAGTATCAAACGATACTGTGAAACCAAACATAAAACAATGTGTGTATCAACCGATAGCACACGAAACAATACAAGTATCAAACGATACTGTGAAACCAAACATAAAACAATGTGTGTATCAACCGATAGCACACGAAACAATACAAGTATCAAACGATACTGTGAAACCAAACATAAAACAATGTGTGTATCAACCGATAGCACACGAAACAATACAAGTATCAAACGATACTGTGAAACCAAACATAAAACAATGTGTGTATCAACCGATAGCACACGAAACAATACAAGTATCAAACGATACTGTGAAACCAAACATAAAACAATGTGTGTATCAACCGATAGCACACGAAACAATACAAGTATCAAACGATACTGTGAAACCAAACATAAAACAATGTGTGTATCAACCGATAGCACACGAAACAATACAAGTATCAAACGATACTGTGAAACCAAACATAAAACAATGTGTGTATCAACCGATAGCACACGAAACAATACAAGTATCAAACGATACTGTGAAACCAAACATAAAACAATGTGTGTATCAACCGATAGCACACGAAACAATACAAGTATCAAACGATACTGTGAAACCAAACATAAAACAATGTGTGTATCAACCGATAGCACACGAAACAATACAAGTATCAAACGATACTGTGAAACCAAACATAAAACAATGTGTGTATCAACCGATAGCACACGAAACAATACAAGTATCAAACGATACTGTGAAACCAAACATAAAACAATGTGTGTATCAACCGATAGCACACGAAACAATACAAGTATCAAACGATACTGTGAAACCAAACATAAAACAATGTGTGTATCAACCGATAGCACACGAAACAATACAAGTATCAAACGATACTGTGAAACCAAACATAAAACAATGTGTGTATCAACCGATAGCACACGAAACAATACAAGTATCAAACGATACTGTGAAACCAAACATAAAACAATGTGTGTATCAACCGATAGCACACGAAACAATACAAGTATCAAACGATACTGTGAAACCAAACATAAAACAATGTGTGTATCAACCGATAGCACACGAAACAATACAAGTATCAAACGATACTGTGAAACCAAACATAAAACAATGTGTGTATCAACCGATAGCACACGAAACAATACAAGTATCAAACGATACTGTGAAACCAAACATAAAACAATGTGTGTATCAACCGATAGCACACGAAACAATACAAGTATCAAACGATACTGTGAAACCAAACATAAAACAATGTGTGTATCAACCGATAGCACACGAAACAATACAAGTATCAAACGATACTGTGAAACCAAACATAAAACAATGTGTGTATCAACCGATAGCACACGAAACAATACAAGTATCAAACGATACTGTGAAACCAAACATAAAACAATGTGTGTATCAACCGATAGCACACGAAACAATACAAGTATCAAACGATACTGTGAAACCAAACATAAAACAATGTGTGTATCAACCGATAGCACACGAAACAATACAAGTATCAAACGATACTGTGAAACCAAACATAAAACAATGTGTGTATCAACCGATAGCACACGAAACAATACAAGTATCAAACGATACTGTGAAACCAAACATAAAACAATGTGTGTATCAACCGATAGCACACGAAACAATACAAGTATCAAACGATACTGTGAAACCAAACATAAAACAATGTGTGTATCAACCGATAGCACACGAAACAATACAAGTATCAAACGATACTGTGAAACCAAACATAAAACAATGTGTGTATCAACCGATAGCACACGAAACAATACAAGTATCAAACGATACTGTGAAACCAAACATAAAACAATGTGTGTATCAACCGATAGCACACGAAACAATACAAGTATCAAACGATACTGTGAAACCAAACATAAAACAATGTGTGTATCAACCGATAGCACACGAAACAATACAAGTATCAAACGATACTGTGAAACCAAACATAAAACAATGTGTGTATCAACCGATAGCACACGAAACAATACAAGTATCAAACGATACTGTGAAACCAAACATAAAACAATGTGTGTATCAACCGATAGCACACGAAACAATACAAGTATCAAACGATACTGTGAAACCAAACATAAAACAATGTGTGTATCAACCGATAGCACACGAAACAATACAAGTATCAAACGATACTGTGAAACCAAACATAAAACAATGTGTGTATCAACCGATAGCACACGAAACAATACAAGTATCAAACGATACTGTGAAACCAAACATAAAACCCTAGTAACCCGTACCGGTTACACTGATCTCCAGGTAGCATTACTTTACCTTAGGAGTCTGGTTACTCTACTATTGGAGTCTGGTTACCCTGTCGACAGCACTGAGTTACCCTAGCTCGTACTATAAAGTCTCTCAAGAATTTTGGGAAATATGACTGGAATGTTTGTCATGCAAAACTATATATGATCCCCAAATCTGGGATTCCCTAGTAGGCTATTGGTTGAGCTACACTGCTCTGAAGAAGCTGTAACTTGGAGACATTATTCCTGTTATACCCCTCTGGCGCCACCTTGAGTCCCAGATGTTGTGGGCGAACAGTTGTATAGTTGTGTGTAATCTAGCAAAAGTAGACTTTTAGAGATACGCTTATAACACCTATATGCTCTGGCCATCTACCTAACTGTAAGCTGTTCACCTGATATATGAAGCAGGATAGGTGAGAAGGTGAAGTACCTTCTTCAAGTTGTTCAGAGTGAAACAGACCAGAATTGACGGGGACAGCAGAGGCTAACAGTCCGGGTCTCTGGGATAGCTCTGAGTAGTACCCGAGATGACTGGGAGAGTATTATACCTATCAAGCCTAAACATGCCCCTATGCTGTAGCCTCTATGAGGGAAGTTTGAGAACACTAAAAGCATGATTCTTATTATGACTGAGGTGGTTTTAGGAATGGTGGTTATGGGTAGTGCCCATTGGATCACCATACTAGACACCCCACAATAGGAGTCTCTGTAGGCCCTTGACTTGATAGAAGCAGATAGAATACATAGATCAGAGGAGCCAATAGGAACTTGTATAGATAAAATGTATATGGGAAGGTATTTGTATATTAGTAGGCTCTTTCTGGTGTCTTGACTATTAGCCACTGGCAAGACACTGATACAAACAAGTTTTCACTCCGACAGCTATAATTGAGATATGCTTTACAAACTGAACTGTATAAGGAGATCACTAACTAGAGTGCGTCAATATACGCATACCTATAGGGATTTGGAAAAAGGGCTGACCAACTTTCCCTTATCAGTGAAGAGTGTGCTTGAAGGGTTGCTAGTGGAGTAGACTGATAAGGGAGTTTTTGGTATAAATTCTAACTACTTAAATCTATGTGAAAACTCTCCTACTCTAACACAATCAACATCCTCTTATGACCTTAATTGAGTAAAGTATTTGGCGTAATGATATTAAGTTTTACTATTTACTTTACTCTTACATTTATGTATAAACTTTTGGCAATAAGTTTGAAGTATTCAGTATAGTTACAACCTTTGGGTCAATCTCCTTTGGGATGCTTCCGTTACAGAAGGAAGAGGTCTAATATATGCATTTTGAACAACAGTATTGGTATATCGAGTAACTATTTGCAAATATGCACTGCTATAAATACTATCCAGATAGCCTCAGTATTGGCAAACAGCTAATTCTCGATCTTCTGTCAGCTTTCAGTTCTTTCTTGGCTATTTAATTTTTGACTGCTGGCCTTGCTGGTATTTCTATAATTGTCTTTTGGGAAGTTCAAACTTGCTGGCAATTGCAGAAATATTCGGCATAATATGTTCTGTCCCTTGGGAGAAGGTTATTATAGCCTGAATACAGATCTTGATATCTGAATATGGCTCAACATATTGACTTGGAGGAATGATAGCTGATGAAGATGTCATGTCTAATTATAGTATAAGAGAAGCATAAGGCAAATAAGTTGGATTTAGATTTTTAGAGATAAACTATATAGAACAATTTAAATACCTTATACTTTGATTTTTTCTAGAATCCCAAAATAATATTGAGCTGCAAAATAGTATTTAGCTATAGACTAATATTGAGATTAGAAGTTACTGTGACCCACAAAATTGTATGGAGCTACAAAGTGACCTTGAGCTACAATATTGTATTGAGACAAAAAGTAATATTGAGCTACAAAGTTGTGCTGAGCTATAAATTGATATTAAAGTGTTGGGCACTCAGGATAAGTACCTCTGGAAATAGAGTGAGTGAATTTTCAGGGGTTGCAGTACCTTAGCTGTAATCTTAGTATGAGTATAGACTTTTTTTTAGTAGAGTTTTGTATTAGCTTGTAAGCAACTTATAGTGATAAGAGTGTAAGATGTTTGGAGGAGAAAGTTGTTGTAGTTCTTGAATCTAAATAGGATTAAGTTGGCAGAAGAATTCTTCTACAAGGTTCTATACTAGATATTCTTGAAAATGTAAGTATATTCACTAATAGATAGTTTGAGTTTGTTGTTTTCTTATATATTGCTATATAATAAGGAATAAATTGATAATAGTAGTGTCAAGTAGCTAGAAAAATAATGGTATCCAGGTTCTGACAACCTAAAGCTAGATAGAATAATAACTGTACTACTGATTGACAATAACAACCTTTCCTTTATATATATTATGATCTATAGTAGCTATAGATAGTACTAGTTCGTATAGTAGTAATTTACTCAAATCTTATCAATTACATCTCTATATACATTATAGTTTTTGAGATAGTGAGAGTAGTAGTCTATATAAGTAGTATAATTTTTAGAATTTAGTTATATATTATATACTGTAATTAGTAATTTAACTAATATTTTATCTTACTAGATAATTGCTAGACCTTCTTGATTAGTCAGAACTTAAATATATCCAAAAACTGTACCTCAAGATAAAATTGTCTTCTACTTATTTAACTTTAATATTCTAAGATATTCTATTAAGTTATGTCTAATAGTTGTATAGACTGCACTTTGCTAATTTTGAAAAGCTTGAAAGAATGAGAGCAGTATTACTAGTAGGAAATATATATAGCTGGAAAAACTATAGACTATGAAATAGAACTAAGTTGAAAATACTGTTCATATTCAAAATTTGGTAAATTGTATTGAAGTACAGGAAACTAATTAATTCATGAAGCATATATAAAGAAATAGATATATTTATACTTATATAGAGTTAGGACTTTGAACTTCTCTAAAATAGGATTATTAGGTATTTGTACAGTATATACCAAATAGCCTACAAATCTGATGTTTATTTTACCACCTGCTACCTTTCTAGCTAGCATGTAATATTAGTGGTAATAGTTCTGTGGAGTAAATGATGGTAGTTCTAACTTTTTAGACTGTTGATATTGTGGTAGGTTTGAAAAGATTAGAGAAATGTGAAAATATTGATTTAATTGCTCAAAGTTGAGCTGGGATATATAGTTTGAAATTTTATATATTTTAGCTACTTATATACTATTAACAATAAAGAAATATTAGTATATCAGTACATATAAAAATGGGTATAGGAAAATATATTTGTAAAGTAGAGCAAGTATATTGTTTCTTCAATAGCCCAATACAGAACAGGAGCAGTGTATTCCTATATAAATAACAAGACCAACAAAGATTATCACCTCTACTATCTTTATTGAATACCATCTTCAAGGGCCTTTTTCTCTTACTCTCTTATTTCTTGTCTACAAATTGGTATTATATTGTTACAAATGGTAATAGGGGGGAAGATTGGTTACATTATGGAAGACTCAGAACAGTGGAGAAAGGTTTTAGCTAGGCTTACCAGTAAGCCAGATTAGTTTGGCTTACAAGCAATAGCTTAGGGCCTGTTTAGGAGGAATAGTAGGTAGATTGACTATTCTATTCATGGATAATTTTGGCTAGAGAAAAGATTGTCTTGGTATCTTCAAAATGGAAGCTAACAGTTGTTTGTATGGGGAAACAGAATGGAATAGTCATATCCAAACAGGCTCTCATATTGGAGTTATGGGGTTTTGCACAACTTACAGTTGTGAGTAGTTGATATATTTTGATTGGTTGATGTACTTGAGAGATTCACAATTGTAAGTTAGATGATATTATGACTTTCACACATAACTCTAATAGTGAGTCATGGGTTTCACACATGTGATATACTTAGCGTATATAACCAGGATGAGAATAGGACAGGTGACTGATGGTTATGAGTTATAGAATTAGAGTTGGTGTGAAGCGTGAGTACAAAACAGTTAACAAGAACCCAGGAGGATGAGCTCTTTATACTATCATCTTGATATCTTCTGATCTATAACTTTACTGCTTTATTCGTCTTCTAAGTAACTATATTGAGTACATACTCTTATAAATGAACTGTCATATAGGAGCCTTGTGGACTTAGCGATATGATGATGAGAAGAAGACTAAGAGCTTTAGAGGTACAAGACTTAGGTATTATCATCCATGTTAGAGAGTACTGATAGATTGGAAAGATTACATATGGATAAAGATTTTAAATCTTTTGCTATAAAAGAAGAGTATAAAAATTACTAATTATTTAAAAGTTTGTGAGTTATCTCGATATTTATATTCTATGTCTAGGTATTTGGAGACAATCTAATCCTCTTAGCTTATTTTTTATTTCATTTGTATGAATTCTACAGACTCTAAAAATCTTTACCCCACTTGACTTGGGCTTCTGTAAACATGTTTTATTTCAAGGAGGGTGTTTTTATCTCTTATTATATATAAAATGAACTTGTGTAGAATAATAGACAAGTTATGTGATTATTGGTAAAATGCTACATGTTCGATTTTGGGATCCACTAGAGTGATTAAGGAAAGGAGATATTTTTTACCAATATGAGCAGTGAGAGAAATTCCACACACTACGCTGACTAGAGAATATCAACTAAAAGGTTTTCATCTACTTGAATAGAAGAAGTCCTAGACCATGCTATAGTAGTTAGACAAAGTAATTTGGTTAGGTGGTTATAGAGATATATATAGAAAAAGAGACTCAGATAAGATAACAACTGTAACTGCTACAGGTACTAAATACATATTTTATATTTGATTTCATAGTATCACTTAATACTTATATTGTTTTGTGTAATATCAGTTGATATACACAATGTTTTATGTTGCGTTTTACAGTATTACTTGATACTTGTATTGTTTTGTGTACTATCACTTGATACATACAAGGGTTTATGAAATTACTCATACTAGCTATAAATGATGAGTTGTATTTAAAGACTGCTTATTTCTGTAATGGAAACAGCAGATTTCAACTGACAGTATTTCTAAGATACTTGGTTGAACAGTTAACTCTTTGATTCTGTATTACACCCTCTCAAAGCCTCTTTTAGCAAGCAGCGCTCACCTCTTGTTGATCAAGTGGCCATCTGCTTCTATCATAATACCACATAATCAGGCCGTAGTTCAATTACATTACAACAACACTCAAGAGATAATCATACATCTATACCTGAGTACTATGACAAGTTGGAGTTAGAAGAAGTCAAACTGGTAAGGAGTCAACATTGATGACAGGAAACTGCTCTAACTAGGAGAATCAGTATAAGCTACTTGGCTGAAAACCAGTTATGAGTACTGACTTATCTGCCATTGACGTAATAAGAAAAAAATCACTCATGTCAATATTGATGTAGGAGGATAAGAGATCCCACAATATTGATAAGTCAGTCATCAGAGCTGATCACTCTATATGCAGAGAAAGTGCCAGTAGCTGCTTACTATAGTAAAATAGTTCAGATGACTAAAGGAATGCAGACTCCCCCAGAAGAGTATATGTGTAACTGGTACAGGTACTAGGTTATTTTATGTATTGTTTCGTGTGCTATTGGTTGATACACACATTGTTTTATGTTAGGGTTCACAGTATCGCTTGATACTTGTATTGTTTTGTGTACTATGGGTTGATACACACATTGTTTTATATTTGGTTTCACAGTATCGTTTGATACTTGTATTGTTTCATGTGCTATCAGTTGATACACGCATTGTTTTATGTTTAGTTTTACGGTATTGTTTGATACTTGTATTGTTTCGTGTGCTATCGGTTGATACACACATTGGTTTATGTTTATCGCTAATACTGGAGATAAGCGATATGCTGAATTTAAAAGACCGCTGAGTCCCGCAGTGGAAGCAGCAGACTTCGACAGACAGTATTCTCAATATACTTGCTAGAACAGTTACCCTTTGATCTCCTATTACATCCCGCTCAAAAACTCCTTTAGTTAGTAGCGCTCGCTTCTTGTTGATCAAGCAGCCATCTGCTTCTATCATACTGATACATGACTAGGGCCTGGCCCAAACACGTTACATTTTTTTAACCTCAGCAAGTGGCTAGAAACCTGCCCGGACCTGGTCTGATTAACCTAGGAAGCGTCCAACAAGGAAGCTAGCTGTGGGGAGTGGCAGAACCAAGAGAGGTTCGGCTCCGCCAATACGACACCATTGAGTTACTGGAGACTCAAAGTGGGAAGCAGGTCCCACGAGAAGGCCTTACCAAGAAAAGGCAACCCAAGAAACCGAAAGGGCCAAAGAGCGACTTATCAATTGACGAAGCGGAAAGACAACCAGCGCGAGACTTGGCCAAGCAGATCTTTAGCGAATCAATGGACCAATTAGCAAAGGTAGCAGCCAGCCTTCCTGGGCTGTTTCCCTCGAGCCCCAGCAAAGGAAAGGCACTGGCGCAACAAGCAAAAGAAGGCAGCCTACCTGTTGGCACACCTAAGAAGGAAGACAACGACAAAGAAGAATCAGAGCACTCAGTAGTAAAGGAACTGTCAGACGATTTCCCAAGCGACCCTCCAGAAAGCTCGTCAAATGACAGCTCCGACAACAAAGAATCTGAACACAACATGTCCGAAGGAGAATCCACCGTGCCGCCCGGCCCAGGGAACGGGGGAACAGGACCTAAAATCAAACTTCCGCTGCCACCCTCTTTCGCGGACAAAAAGGACGATTTAAAACCTGAAGGATTTGACTGATGGGTAACAACCACTTCTCAATACCTGGCCCTGAATGGGGTGGACAAAACCAAAGAAGGAAGTGGAGCGTACTTTGGAAGCTTCTGTACCGGAAGAGCAGAGGAAGCATACCACCAAGCAATGAATCACTATGAGAGTGGGGAACGAATCCGAGGAACGACCCTGATAAAATACCTGAGAGAGATTTCAATCCTCATGGAATACGGAAGAACTATACAAAAGGTTCAAGGATATCCAGCAAGTACGAAATGGTAGAACAGAACGAATAACCTTAGTCGCAACAGATCTCTTAATGTATCATAGACAATTGCCTACCGGGACTGTATCTCAGTACACGCTTCGACAGAGACTGTATGAAGCAATGCATCCCAGACAACGCCAGGAGGTAGAACCCATGGAGGAAGAGTGAGATTCCTTTGACAAGATAGTCAAATGGGCTCAACATAAGGACGCTATCCTGTATGAAATAGGAGTTTACCGAACCCCACTACTCCAGCAGAAGAACAGCAAAAGATCATCATCACAGGACAATACAAAAGAGGATAAACCATACTGCAAAGATTCGAAAAACAAGCAAGATAAGAAGCTGAAACGACGCAATGAAGACACATGCTTCGAATGCGGGAAAAAGGGGCAGTATGCAAAGGACTGCTCTACCAAAAAGGGAAAAGGAAAAACAGCTAAGCGAGAGGCTAGCACAAACCACATGGATGCAACCAAGTACGATGAAGTGGAAATTAACTCTGTAGAAATGGAAAGCCTCCGAATCCAACCAGCACTAACACTACGGGCCCGTGATGCACTAGAAGGAACTATTTACATAGAGGGCCATCCAGCGAAGGTACTGTTCGATACAGGAACAATCAGTTGTGACATTATCAGCACTACCTTTATCTCGGCCCACAGGATACAAATGGGGCCCCTGCCCCAACCAACAACAGTCAACATGGCAATGAAAGGTTCCCACTCTTCAAGCCACAAGAAATGTAGGCTGACCATAGGGATTGAGAAAAAGAGATGGACAAATCAGGAGATGTTGGTAGGAAACTTGGCGAAGTACGATGCCCTAATTGGAATACCATTCCTGAAAAGACACAACGCCCTTATCAGGTGTGGGGACACGGCAGTGGAGTTCCCCGATGACAAACTACGAGTATTATTCAAACCAACAAGTGGTGAACTCCGAGCCACGGTTACAGATGCAACCTCAACAACACTGTTACAAGAATACAAGGATGTATTCCCAGACAGGGTCCCTGAAACACTACCCCCTATGCGCGGGATTAACCATCACATCTGGCTGAAAGACCCAACAGATCTAAAAAACCAAGCAACATACTCAATCCCAGAAGCATACAAGGAGAAACTCATGAACTGGATAAATGAGAAATTACGAGCTGGAGTAATTGTACGACAGGAGGTTCCCAGAGTGGCACCTATGTGTGTCCAACCTAAGTCCGATGGAAGGATCCGCCCCCTGCTGGACCTGAAAGTAAGAAACGATAATACAATTATGGATAGTCTATCGATTCCCAACCAGCCACAGATCCTTAACCGCATTGGACGAGCAAAATTCTGGAGTAAGATTGACCTAAGCGACGCATACTTCCAAACACGGGTAGACAAGGAGAGTGTTACGTTGAACTCATTCAAAACCCCATTCGGAGGATTTGTCCGCAAAGTAATGCTCCAAGGAGACATGAATGCACCAGCAACATTTACGCGAATAATGGAAGACCTCCTAAGCCAATTTTTACATCACTTTGTATAGGTATACATCGATGATATTCTTGTATTCTTGGATACACTAGAAGAGCATGAAAGGCATATACGGCAGGTATGTGACCGACGCGGAAAGGCAAAATTCTATGCAAGCAGAAGGAAGTCAGTACTATTTGCAAACAGGCTAGAAGTACTAGGACACATTGTGGATAGTGAAGGAATCCATGCATCCCCCCAGAAAATATCATCTATCGTAGGTTGGGAAACGCCCCAAAACAAAAAGTAATTGCAACGCTTTCGGGGAATAGTGAACTATGTGGCCCAGTTCCTTCCACATCATGTGACCATGATAGCACCATTGGCAGACTTAACGGGAAATGCCAAATTCAGATGGACAACAACCCATCAGACCACATTCGAAATTATAAAAAAACAAATTATCGATTACCAAGTCATGTGACCAATAGACATAAGAAGCAAGGAACCAATTTGGCTAGTAACGGATGCCTCTGATTTGGGGATAGGGGCATGGGTAGGACAAGGACCCACCTACGAGATGGCTCGACCAGCTGTGTTACACAGCAGGAAATTCACAAACACACAGATGAATTATAGCACCACCGATAATGAAGCCTTAGCAATAGTGGAAGCACTTAACCGATTCCACAATGTACTAATGGGAAATTGCTTTACAATACCTACAGACCACCAACCCCTGACACATCTACGAATGGCAAGGAACCTGAGCAGAATGCAAGTTAGATGGCTATGTGCCTTGGGAAAGCATGACGTGAAGATAGTCTACACACCAGGAAGTACAAACTATTTAGCTGATGCCCTTTCCCAGATATATGAGGGAGGATTAGACTTGAATCCACTCTATGTCTATGATCATACAAAGGAAGCAAATGACATCTCGGATAACACAGTCTATGAGCAAGAATCAAATACGATAGATTCTGAAGGGGACATCTCCCCCACCTCTGCTCCTTACTCATACACTGAGTACCCGAACGAGACTCCTGTACCCTCTGACAGCCCTTGCTCAATGACTGCAGGAAATGATTGGGGCGACCAGTGTACCCTGCAATGCACGCCACCTGAAGAACTCCAACATAGCATGTTGCACTACTCGCACTGTTATGTGGATCATTGCCCATATCATCAGACGGAGATAAAATTCACAAACAACCACCCTAGACGGCGGAGAAACCCAACCCCTCACCCTCTTAGTGAAGGACCAAGCCCCCTGAGTACAGACATCGACCTAAGCCATCTGGAGTCCCCCGAAATCAAGGACTGGGAGTGGCAACAAAGGTTCGGCGGAAGACTAGATAGTGCCGGGGAAGGGCCCTCTACCCTTGCCCGACCAACGCCCAGATCTTATGCAATCGCGGCACTGCTGAACCCAGAGGCCCCGGCTTTCCATATGCCGCAACCGGATAGTCCACCACCGGGTGGAGAAGCGGAACCGATAGAGGACATTACCTATGAGACAATAATGGGATTCTGAATGCCAGGACCTGATAGGCCACCACCTATTAGGCGCGCAGAACGACTAGAAAGTATAACAAGTGAAACGATAGTTTCAGTTGTACCCCCAATGATAAGTGAACATCGACAAGGACTTTACGATGTCCTGGAAGACAGCGAGGAGAAAGATTTCCCTGAGACAACCAGAGGAAGCAAGATAGAAGACGAACACGATACCTTACAAACAGTCAATGAAATGATCGGAATGTTCCAAGCACATATGATTGCAGCATACCGGAGAGAACCAATTTGGAAGAAAGTCAATGAAAGTATGGACTCCACAGGGGACTTGTCCTCCTACAAGGTTGCAAATGGAATACTGTACGCAAAAACCAGATACGGGGAAGACTGCCTATATAGTCCAAAAGGCCCCACATACGGAAATGCGATGTTAAGGGGGTATGTCATTAGCAAAATCCACAACAAAGGTCACCACAGTGTTGAACGAAACTTACGGTATGCTACTGAGTACCTATTTTGGCCTGAAATGCAAAAAGACTTCAGAGCGTATGTGGCCCAATGCCACACATGCCAGATAACTAGAGCATCCACAAAGTGACCAGAAGGAAAGACTCAGACAATTACTGTACCGGCAGAAATTTTTGAATCGATAGCCATTGATTTTGCAGGACCCTTCTATAATTCATGGGGATACAACACAATCCTAGTTGCGATGGATAGGCTTTCGCGATTCATGTGGATCATACATACAACTAAGCAAGTAATGGCAGTAACAACCTGGGAAGTTCTACGGAACAAAATATTTACACCCAATGGCTTCCCAATATCTCTAGTAAGCGATACTGACCCACGATTTGAGTCACATGTGTGGAGACAGCAGTGTCGATCGCTAGGCATTGAGCATAGCAAGGCGGCACCAGGCCATCATGAAATGAATGGACAAGTCGAAAGGAAAATTCGAGAATTAAAGACAGCTCTTCGAAACCTAGTCCATGCAAGACAAAACAATTGGTTTTATACTATACCGGAGATAGCAGCATATCTAAATGCAGGATGGTCAGAAACCCTCGGCATGTTACCATATAAAGGCATTTTTGGAAAAAACTACCCACTACTCCCCCTAGCGAATTTCAAGAACTCCGCAGTACTGGCCGCGGATGAATTGCTGAACAGACACCAAACAATCGGGAACTCGGCATTTAATACTATCAAATTAGTGCAATTTAGGAGCACAAGAACGGCAGCAAAACGGCGCAGACACCATACACCAATAGGGAAGGGTAACCTGTTATTTGTTTATGGAACCCTTTTCGCAATGGAATCAGGACGAAGCAAGCAACTGCAACCGCGCTGGCGAGGACTGTTCAAGATAATGGAATATGATGAACATACGCAAAACTACATGGTAGAAATGGATGGCAGAATGTACAGAAACTGGCAAGCGACATTCCACGCGTCTACTGTGCAACAATACCTCTCTAATAACAATATTACCTTTCCTGGAAGAAGCCACACAAAGCCGTCTCCAATCACGGTAAATGAAAAACCAGAATGGGAGGTGGAGGTTATACGGGATCACAGGAAGCGCTATGACCGTGACCAGTTTCTAGTAAAATGGTCATGATATCCAGAAACAGAAAACAGTTAGGAACCCCGCGAAGGGTTAGGAAATGCTATGGAACTGGTAAACCAATGGTGGGAGGACAACAAACGAGAGGCCGAGCCACCCCCTACGATAAACTATGTAACGGTGGCATGGAGCCCAACCCTGCCGGAAATACAACACCTCCGCCCAGACACAGATGAAAAGATACAAGATGGATTTTGGTCAGCCTATTTTGAAAGTGATTTTGAAAGCAGTGAAGACGAGAATCGGGTCATGGAAGATGAAGCAGCATACCTAACTCGGCTGGCCGAGGCTGAGTACTGGGAATAACAAGAAAAAGAAACATACTATCCAGCAACCTTATGATGTCAACCTATGAGCAAGCACCAAGAAGACTACACCATCAGCTAATGGGACTGTTGGTGAACCGTGATTTTATCCCTAGACGATACCTTATACACCGATTATTCATACACATTTGCAACAAATGCCTAGAGATAACAACCGAGTCAACGGGAAGGATGTGGGGTGAGACAGTGGCTGACATATTCTGCTTTGGAAGCGGATGTTACCTGAGCACAGAAAAATATGAGATGTGCATGGAGACAGAAGAAACCAAAATTAAGTACCACCCACCTGCCCCTAAACACCCAAGCGAGTCCGATACCTAAGCGAGGCCGATACCTAAGCGAGGTCAATACCGAGATATAAATACCATCTGCCATCCCTTAAACTCCTCCAAAGCGAAAAAACCACACTACTGGACCTCCAAAACAGAAGAAAATCTTTACCCTCTTACACACCTTTACCCCCTTACAAATCTTGCCCTAACTGAGAAATGTCAACCCACGAAGAAATAAGCATCAAGGGATGACACATTATTGTAGATGAACTACTGCACAGTGGAACCATTCCACCAGAGTCATACTGGAAAATATTTTACGTCGACTACTGCGACGATTGTGGGCGGATCGATATCGAAACAGAGGACTTGCAAGACTGGACAGTCCGAAACCACGTCGACCTACCGCACTACAAAGAATCAGGTTGCTTTGTGCGCAAAGCACCATGCCAGGAGTACTTGGAGAAATGGCTGGAAGAAGCGGAATAGATGTTGCAGGACGACATGAGGTTATTGCAGGATAGCAATGACGATGAGGATGGGTCCTATGGGGACTTACAGGAGAATAGCGGGTTTACCGACTATTAGGATTTCATTAGGTTATTTTGTTTACTGAAATTGTTATTTTATTTTGGGAGTGTAACCGGTATGGGTACTAGGTCATTTTATGTATTGTTTCGTGTGCTATCGGTTGATGCACACATTGTTTTATGTTTGGGTTCACAGTATCGCTTGGTACTTGTATTGTTTCGTGTGCTATCGGTTGATACACACATTGTTTTATGTTTGGGTTCATAGCATCATGTGAGACTTGTATTGTTTCGTATGCTATCGGTTGATATACACATTGTTTTATGTTTGGGTTCACAGTATCGCTTAATACTTGTATTGTTTTGTGTGCTATTGCTTGATATACACCTTGTTTTATGTTTGGTTTCACAGTATTGTTTGATACTTGTATTGTTTCATGTGCTATCGGTTGATACACACCTTGGTTTATATTTATCACTCATGCTGGAGATAAGCGATATGCTGTATTGAAAAGACTGCTGAGTCCCGCAGTGGAAGCAGCAGACTTCGACAGACAGTATTCTCAATATACTTGGTTGAATGGTTACTCTTTGATCTCCTATTACACCCTGTTCGCAGACTCACTTAGTTAGCAGCGCTCGCTTCTTGTTGATCAAGAAGCCATCTGCTCCTATCGTACCGATACGTGACTTGGGCCTTGCCTGAACACGTTACAATATGAATACCCTTCTCAAGATGAATAAACATATGCAAGCGCTAAAGTCAAGCAGGATAAAGGTTTTCAGAGTCTAAAGAGTTCACAATAAGGGAAATAGAAATAAGTTGGAGAAATTAAATGGCCTGTGAATACTTACATGTAGAATATAAATATTAAGGTATCTCCCAAGCTTTAATAGAGAGAATCAGTGATAGAGAAAAGATTTTATCAATATATTTATTATACAATACAAACTTTTTATCTTGCTTCTATCTAAGATGGGGTAAGCCTTTCTAGCAATTACTTTATCACATATCAGGTTCTAGCCAGACTCACTTGTTCTTAGAGCTAGCTACTATCTAAGAACCCTTTCTGATTAGAATCTTTATTTCTATACTCATTCAAATAATTTTATTATAGTAGGTAGCTACTAGTCCTTGCTCTCTTCATATAGAGTGATCTACTCCAATGACAGACTTATCAATATAGTAGGATTTTCTATTCTTTTGTATCAATATTGGTATAAGGAATTTTTCCCTAATTACACTAATGGTAGATAACTTACTACCTATGACTAGTTTCCAGTCATGTAGCTCTTGCTGATTTTCCTGGTTAAAGCAGTTCACTTTCATCAATGTTGACTTGTCACTGATAGGTCTTTTTATAGCTTTACCTGATCATAACCTTTCAGTATGGATAAATAATCATCTCTTGAGTGTCATGGTTTTATTGAAAATCCTTTGTACATATCTCTACAACCAACTGATAGAATTACTCTATCTGACTTCCATATTATAGCTGAAGATCCCATCTTGAGGATTCTGCAATAATCTCTTTGTTGGTGGTCTTGGCTGTAGCAGTATGAGGGATTTTACTCAACCATCTCATTTAGTACTTAGCTGTTTCTTACTATTTTCAATACAATGTTCAGAACCTGGGATTGAGTATGTGCCTCTTGTACCAATTGTCATGTGACTTATTTCTATGCTAGACCTGTTTGTCTTACATATAATAATGAGGTACTGATAGGAGTCTTGAGTTGTATGGTTGATAAATTTCTTACTCAGACCTTATATTGAGTACTTCCTCATGGTTAGCAATATTTTAGTTTTCAATATTACTCACTACCTGCTATTCATCTATATGCGGGTCTTTTCTTTTAA
The DNA here is from genome assembly GCA_003182015.1 of Tuber magnatum. NCBI lineage: Eukaryota > Fungi > Ascomycota > Pezizomycetes > Pezizales > Tuberaceae > Tuber > Tuber magnatum. The sequence continues at coordinate 1,762,201 of PYWC01000022.1, read as the reverse complement.
ATTCTCTCTCGCACTTATTACTATTATTTCTATTGTCTTGATAGTCCATCTCAAGATCCCTTTAGTAGTACACATGAAGGTTCCATAGAGCACTTAGAAGTTTAGTAGTATAGTTGAATATACAGCAGTATACAGGAAGGTTTAGCGGTACACTTGAAGGTTCAGCAGTGTTCTGGAAGATTCAGGGGAGTGCTTGGAGATACAGTAGTATACTCAAAGATGCAGCAGTATACTTGAACGTAAAGGTTCAGCAGCGCACTGGGAGGTTCAGCGGTACATTTAGAGGTTCAGCGGTACGCTTGAAGGGTTAGTGGTCCACTTGCAGAGTCAGCAGTGCACTTGGAGGTTTAGTGGTGCACTGGGAAGTTTGGCAGTATGCTTGGAGGTTCAGCAGTATGCTTAAAGGTTTAGTAGTGTATTTGAAGGTTTAGTGGTATACTGTAACGACCCAGCATACATGAGCTATGGCAGACGGAACCTATACCCATACACGGAGCCAGGAGGCGAACTGGTAGGAACCGGCAAGCTAGTAAGTACTTGACCTACGGAGACCCGATGGCCGGAGCTCCAAGAATGAACAGAATTGGCTGGTCAGGGACTTAGGTACCTGGATACACCCGGGAGTGGTGTCAGCGTACTTAGGGACGCCTGAAGGGGCAGTTGCTCAGCTAGGCCTGGCAACTGGAGAAAGGTCAGAAGTGTCTATTTCCGGCAACGGGATAGACAGGGTAATAGGGAAAAGTTAACTTGTCCACCGGACAGGTTACCCTACCCTCAAGATCAGGTTACCCTGCCTTGGGGCTTGGGTTACCATGCCCAAGGGTCTGGGTTACCCTACCTTTCAATACGAAGTCCCACGGGGAGTTCGGGAAAAATGACCGGAATGTTTGTCACGCGAAGCCATGCATGATACTGGAATCTGGGGTTCCGGGGGATGTGATTGGGCGGGCTACGGAGCTTCAAGGAAACTGTAAATTGAAGGCATTATTCCTATCATACCCTTCGGGCCCCGCCTTGAGGCCCGGATATCATGGGCAAACAGTTGTGTAGTTGTGTGCAGTCTAGCAGAGAGGAATCTTTGGAGACATGCTTGCAACACCGTATACGTCGCTGCCGTCCGGTCGACCATAAGCTGTTCGCAGGATATACAGGGGGGTATAGGGTGGAAGGTGGAGTACCTCCTCCAAGTTGTTCGGATTAAAACGGACCAAAACTGACAAAGTTAATGGGTGTTAACCGTGGGGGTCCCGAAGGTAGTCCTGGGTGGTACCGGGGCGACTGGGAGAGTTTTTTGCCTGCCAAGCCCGAACATGCACCCAACGCTATAGGCTCTGAAAGGGAAGTGCAGAGACACTAAAAGCATGATTGCTACCACAGGTAAGGTAGATCCGAGGTAGTGGTCGTGGGTAGCGTCCATTGGATCACTGCGGGACTAGCATGCCCTGTGGAAGACACCGGAAGCCCGAGACCCGTAAACTGTGAATAGATAAACTCCTCACGGTAGCCTCCGGAGTCAAGAAGAGATCAATGCATATGGGTAGAGTGTCATAGATAGTCTAGTTCATGAGGTGCCTTGACTGTTAGCCACTGGCAAGACAGCGATGCGCAGAGGTTTTCACTCTGGCGGGCAAAATGGAAATGCAGCGCAGAAACGATAACCGCATAAGGTGAATGCTGACTAGAGTGTGTCGACACATGCATCCCTGAAGGGTGTGCCAGGAGACGTGTTGGACCACCCTTAGTGGAGAAGGGTGTGTGCGAATGGTTGGAGTAAACTGATGGCGGAGTTTCTGGCATAATATAAAAGTACCTGAAAGTCCGTGCGAGAACTCTCCTACTCCAACAATCAATCCTCTCGAGACCTTAATTGAGTGAAGCGTCAAGCTTAACGAGATTAAGTTTTACCGTTTACTTTACTTTTACATCTGTGTGAACTTTTAGCGATAAGTGAAGTTGTTTGGTGCAGTCGCAACCTAGGGATCCAGCTTCCTAGGGGTGCCCCCATTACAGTATATTGTTAAGCGAGCTCCTTGCTTAACTCCTCTCCTGATTAATTGTTTCCAACCTTCGGCACTGACCCTGCGTGAATACTGGTAACCTTGTCTAGAACAAGTAGCCCAGGGTGGAAAGCGTAATGGCTAGTACCGAACTTCGAACCAGAATGGAATCCAACTCAGATTCAGACCTTAACCTTGACGAGAACACCGCCAACACGTTTAGCGCGTAGGTTTTTTCGGATGTTCGGGGGATGGACGGGGATGGCCACCAGCTGCTCCTGGAGGCTGCTCCTATTCAGTTGCCTGCTGAATGTCTGGACCTCCTGATTACAGACCCTCCTGCCACGGCGCTCTCATTTTTCCAAGACACTGCCCTAGTCCACAACATTCTCCCTCCCCCACCACAAGGAGTTCCCTTTACCGAGTTCTCCCGCGAATTCGTCGAACCTTACATCGTCCGGGAAGTAGCCAAGTCGATTGAGGAAGCGAAGCGGGAACTGAAGAACGGGAACAACCAGCAGCACCAAGTGTTCCGAACACAGATCACTATGACAGTGTTGGAATGGATGAAGGTGCAGCAGGAGGCATACCTGCGGATGACAAGGGATCAGCAGGCATTGAAGACACGGATGGCAGCCTTGGAAAAGCCTTTTGAGGGAGGGTATAGTATTGATGCTCAAAATGATGTACTGATGCCAGAGGCCGCGCCCCCACTCCCGCTCGTCCATACCAAGCCCGGAGTTGCGGCATGGAGTTGGCCATGAGAGCCAGAAACGACCAGTGGAGGGCATACTTGAGCCCGATCGGTATACGGATGTTGGAAAGCTTGAAAGGTGAGGGCTACAGTTATACCTCCTCCTTCTTAAGAGCATCTACAGGCTCCCTGTCAGTCCCCCCCTCAATTGCCCGCAGTAGGTCGGGCAGCCCAACGGTCAGGCCAACTGACGGACATTGAGTAAGGACAAGGACGTCCAAACCGAAGGGTATCACGACACCAGATACACCTGACACTACTCCTTGTCCGACCCTGGCTCCAAACATTTCCCCAGCAACATCTTCAGTTGCAACTCCCATACCTCTCATTGCCGCCCCAAGACCCACACCTGTGTCAGTTCCGTTGCCCGCTCCAGATACCTTCCCTGCCACAGCATTCCCACCAGTTGTATAGGCTACCCCAGGGTTCTGGCCACTGTGCGTAGCATCACGTGGATTCTTCGAACAGGTAAGACGACTGGAGGAGCAAACACCCATGGCTCCCGTACGAGGGACTCCAATCCCCGGACCTGGGACGCCTGCTCGCTCCGTTCCTTGGGCACCGGTCGTCCCCATGGCATCCTCAAAGCCAAGTCTTCCCACCGGTCTCCCCACCATCACAGGTGGCGTTTCGGACAGCCAAGCTGAGTTCTGTCTATCAGGCTGTAAGTCAGAAGAGACCCGGATGGGGTGGATTCATTACCACTTCTATGGGTGTAGGAAGGGACCACGGACCTGTGGGTACTGTGGGTCATGGAGGCACGCTGGCCCCCGATGCAACCCTTGAGTTGTCCAGAGTTGCAGTCTTTTCTGCGGATAACACAGATGGCACCCAACCGAACTCCGGAGAGTGGGCGACACTCCATTCCACCACCGGCACCAGGACCATCAGGGGCCAACCCAGCGGAGGATGGTAACCAGGATGGCCAGGGGGAACGGTTTGATGGGTACAATCGACCCCGGGAATCCCAAGGCGGGAACACCGGAGGTAGTGGGGACGTAAATGCCACACCTGGGGGTGGCACGGTGGGAGCAGCCGGAGATCCAAGGGACTCGGACCATGATAGCTCAGATGATGACGACGAGGGAGATTTTCTCCCGGATTTGACCCCCTTCCTTGGTGCTCACAAGGATGACTGGAGCAATGAAAAGAAATGACCGTGGGATCGCCGGGCCAAGAGGCTGGCGAGAGCCCTGAGGGGTACTGGTTCGGCTTCTGGGCCAATATCAAGACACCAGTAGAAGAAGCTGGAGAAGCTGAGTGGTATCCCTCCATTCAAGAGCAAAGTTACAGAACTCGCGAGCTTCTTGACCTTGGTAGAGGTCAAATTTGAATACTTTACGGATTGCAAGTTAACCGATATGGATATGTTAAACTTGGTGATCCCTCTTCTTGAAAACTCCACCCGGGCATAGTATCTGGGGTTGCATGGGCACATTAACAAGGAAGCCGCCAAGCACACTGGCGTCCCTGTCAAAGACAGCAACCTCTCACGGACATGGAAAGGGTTCCGAGAAGGGCTGGAACGAAGTTTCGGCGGAGACCAGGCCGCGCGAGATCGATCCCTTCTCAAGTGGTGAGACCTTGTGATGAAGCCCCATCACATTGATGAGTACCTGGATAAGATAATTGATTATATGTATAAGCTTAGCTATACAGATCCAGTACAGGTACAAGACAAGATTCGATCTGGCATCACACAAAAGGTTCGGGATGCGTGGGTACTCAAGGAGCCCCATCCGACCGACCTGAATGAGTACCTTGATCTTCTCCGGAAGGTGGGGCACACGCTGGAGGGCAACAATCGGTTATGTAACTGCGTCATCCACACAGCCCCCCGGTCTCAACCCGCTGAGAAGAAGGAGGATAGACCCGCAACATCGCGCAGGTTCAACAAGAAGGAGAAAGGTTTGGGCAGACCAAACCAGAGTTCTGCCAAACCTACTAATTTCAATGCGGGGAAACAGGCAAAGGTGGCGACTTCTGAATATGCAATAGTGGATAAGGAAATCCCGTCGACTTTGACCAAACATCGGAGAAAGCAGAACTAGTGCACCAAGTGTGGACAAAGTGGTCACTTCTGGAGAAAGTGTACCGCCACGTCCCCAGTCGTTAGTTTATCCAAACAGGCTCGTGGGTTGAAACGGTTAGCCCCGGTAAGCAAGCCCATAGGGACAGACAAGTGGCTGAAGCGCATTGAAGCGCCACCTCCGGCTTCCTCGTCAAAGATACTTGAAGTCCGCCAGGCATCACCTCAGATCATGGAGGTTGTTACAGACAGATCGGAATATGCAAGAACCCATTCTGTTTAAGATGTAACCTTATTAACCCATAGCCATAGACCCCTGAGGGATAGATGGATATGAGCCGCGAAAGTGGCTTCGGAGATGGGTAAGTACCCTTCTACCGCATAGACGACCCTGATACCCACTACACCCAGGTGGTGTGAGCATGTAGATGTTACTGGCCGTACGTGGTGGACTGGGCTATGTCTCCTTTGCTGGGTTTCTGGTTATTTCCTTTGCTTTAGTTATACGTATTCCTTTCTGGATTTCCTTAGCTGGATTGGCAAGTCATAGGACATTATTTCAGTTGAGCCTGGGTGAGCTCCTGCTCGCGGAGAGGCTCGACATTGGGGAAGGAAGGGTTCTTCGCTTCGAACTGGTCCGCTAGCAGACTTCTACCCACCTCGGGAAAAAATTGTTATGTTTAGTATAAGCGCAATTGGTTCAGGCTGGACTTGATCAAATAAATGACGCTATTTCCAAGTTTACCTGAGGAGGGTTCAGTACCCGAAATCATGCTGGCGTGATAGTAAACACCCTAGCTACTGATAAGAAGAGGAATCGCAATCCCTTAACGTTTACCGACCCATTGTGGCCGCTCTTATGTCGAAAGGCAAGAGACTAAACGGAACTACTAAGCCAAGATGACTAAGTCACCAAGACAAGCGAAGAGGCAGAAGCGTGACAACTTGCCTCATCATATTAAGTCAATCCACTTGCGGGTTAAGTTAGACTGGAAGATAGGAGCTAGACAGATTAGCGCGGAAGCGCTCCTGCTTCTCGATAGTGGAGCTACTGGGCCGGTGCTTAGTAGCCGATGGGTTAAGCAGACTCAGGCACCATGTGTATGATGCAAGATACACGTCCCGATAAGCGACGCTAGCACTAATCACATTCCGGGGTCAGGTCTACACTACACCAAGTCATTAGAGATGAGGTTAGGTGACCACCACAATGAGATGCGCTTTGAAGTCGCAGATATGCCCGACACCAAGGTGGATGGGTACCTATCTATGTCTTGTTTGAATGACCATAATCCTTACATTGATTGGAAGACCGGATCACTAACCTGGCGCTCAGATTTCTGCAAGGCTAACTGCCTGGCAGAGCAGGGGCGGTTAGTGTTAATGACTGATGAAGAGTTACTAGCCGAAGACCCTAGTAATGTGTACCTATTGGGAATTGTACAATTCTCCAATGAGGAAGGTGCCGACATTACGGTTAAGCTACTCCCCAAGTATACAGACTATGTGGATATCTTCAGTCAAGAACGGATTGAGGCGTTACCGGAGCACTCGAAGTGTGACCATGCGATCGAGTTGCAACCTGGAACTCAACCTCCGTTTGGGCCTGTCTATCCATTATCGGAAAAGGGGCTTAAGGCACTCCAGAAATATCTCCATGACATGCTACGAATAGGAAAGCTACGGCGATCGAGTTCCTTAGCAGCAGCCCCTATCCCTTTCGTGCCAAAACCAGATGGTACATTAAGACTGCTAAGAGCTTACCGAGGGCTGAACACAATCACGGTCAAGAGCAAGTATCCTCTACTGTTGATGAATGAACTGCGAGATAGGTTAGGAAAAGCCTTTGTGTTCACTAAGTTGGACTTTAATAACTGCTACTATCTTCTGAGGATGGCAGAAGGTGAGGAATGGAGGACGGCCTTCCAGTGCAGATATGGACTGCATGAATAAAGGGTCATGCCATTTGGGTTGTGTAATGCCCCGGCAACTTTCCAAAGCATGGTAAAGGAGTTCTTTCTGGAGCTCATGGATGAAGGAGTCATCGTGTACATAGATAACAACCTGATCTACTCCCAAACTATGGAAGGGCACGTCGCAATGGTGAGGTGTGTGATGGAGAAACTGCGGAAAGCTCGACTATGTGTAAGCATGAAGAAGTCCAGTTTCCACCAACGGGAGGTTGAGTTCCGCGGACCCAAGATCTCTGATATGGGGATCTCTATGTTGTCGGAGAAGGTGCAGACAATCAGGGATTGGGCACCTCCGACATGCCTCATCGACGATCAAAGCTTTATAGGCTTTGCCAACTTCTATCGTCGGTTCATAGAAGGGTTCAGCAAGATAGCGAAGGCTCCGATGGACTTGACAAAGAAGGACGTCCAATGGGAATGGACAGCTGCTTGTGACCAGGCCTTCAACCATTTGAAGGAGGCGTTCACGTCCAAACCTATCCTAGCACATTTTGACCCTGAATGGCCAACCCGGCTGGAAACCGATGCTAGTCACTTTGCATTAGGACCTGTTCTCTCCCAGTTCCGTGCAGATGAGATATGGCATCCAGTGGCCTATCATAGTAGGAAGTTTCACCCAGCGGAGATTAATTATGATGTCCATGACAAGGAAATGACGGCCATCATGGCGGCATTCAAACAATGGGATCCTTTGCTACGCGCGGTAAGGGACCGGTTGGTGATCTATATGGATCATAAGAATGTGGAGTACCTCAATAGTACCATGGTCCTTAACCGAAGGCAGCACTGCTGGGCTGGGTTCCTGCAACCATTTAACTTCAAGGGGGTTTACCGAGAAGGACAGTTCAATGAGAAGGCAGATGCTTTGTTGCGGCATAGGAACTACCGCCCAGAAGGGGGCACTGATTTTCCGCCACAGCCGTTTTTTCACCCCAGACCGTGGGTTGGGAGCCAGGAACGGGACATCTTGCAACCAGAAGTGTTGCAGGTATGCCAAGGATTTCAGCTCCAGTCTTCCTTTTTGGATCAACTGCGGGTAGCGATAACCGAAGACTAGGAGTACTTAAGAATCCTGAAGGCAACCAATGCTGGTGAGAAGGAGGTCGACCGGCATTTCACGACGGAAAAGGGCTTACTCCTGTACAAGAACAGGTGGTATGTTCCCAAGGGTCTGAATCTGAAGGAGACAATCATGAAGGCAGAACATGACTCCCGAATCGCGGGACACTTCGGGACTTACAAGACCATTGGCAGGGTTAGGGCTAACTTCTATTGGCCTAAGATGGATAAGCACATCACTGACTATATGCGGACATGTGATGTGTGCCAAAGAAATAAATCCAGCAGGCACAAGAAGTTCAGGCTGGTGGAACCTATTGATGTTCCTATACGGCCGTGGACAGCAATTTCAATGGATTTCATTGTAGCGCTGCCAGAGTCCGAAGGGTATACCAAGATCTGGGTCATAGTGGACAGATTCTCGAAAATGGCCCATTTCATACCCCTGACTACAGAGGTACCTATCAAGGAGCTTGCCTTGATATTCCTGCAGGAAGTTTGGCGCCTGCATGGACTCCCAGCGTCAATCATCTCTGACCGAGATAGCCGATTCACATCCAAGTTCTGGATGAGTCTGATGCACTTATTGCAAGTGAAACTAAACAGTTCGACTGCATTCCACCCTGAGACTGATGGGCAGACCGAGAGGGTTAATCAGACACTGGAGCAGTACTTACGTAGTTACTGTTCATACCAACAAGATGATTGGGTTTCGCTGTTACCCTTCGCGGAGTATGCGTACAACACCTCGACATCAGTTTCCACCAGGTTATCATGTTTTGAGATCAACTGTAGGTTTAACCCAAGGACAAACTGGTCATGTATCGTGTCTGATAACCAAGGAATACACCCTAGTAGTGAGCTCTTGGTTAAGGAATGGGACGGAACCTGGGCAGAGAATCGAGAAACGATCCACCGGGCACAGGCAAGGCAACCGAAATGGCATCACCAGAAAAGGTTCCCATCACCGGACTACATTACCCTGGAGGATGTGGCTGCCAGGCGGGCAAAGAAAGCGGACCGCGTCATGTTGAACCGAAAAAACATCCGCAAGAAGCGTCCAATGGAGAAGCTGGACCACCGGATATTGGGGCCTTTTGTGGTCAAACGTCGGTTGGGTAACCGGGCCTATGAACTCCAACTGCCCACAAGATAGAGCATCCCCCCAGTTTTCAATGTCACATTGCTCGAACCCTATTATGAGGATCCGGAAGCAGGTAGGATAAAGGAAGCCCCTACCTCAGAACTTGTGGACAACGAGCCCGGTTACGTTATTGAAGCTGTTGTGGACAGCCGATGGTATGGAGGAGAGCAGGCGAAGTTTACATCGCACTTCGTCCAGTACCTGGTTTTGTGGGAAGGCTCCAGGGCTGAGGAGAACTCATGTGAGCCCTATGAGATGCTAGAAGGAACAGGCTTACAGGGCATTCGGGATTTTAGCCAAAGATATCCGGCCAAGCGCAGGGACCATAGGGTCTTGGGGGAATCGACTCGTGGAAATAAGAGGCGACGCTGACAGTCCAGGACGAACCGTAGAGAAGAGGGGAGTGATGTAACGACCCAGCATACATGAGCTATGGCAGACGGAACCTATACCCATACACGGAGCCAGGAGGCGAACTGGTAGAAACCGGCAAGCAGGTAAGTACTTGACCTACCGAGACCTGATGGCCCGTGCTCCGAGAATGAATAGAATTGGCTGGTCAGGGACTTAGGTACCTGGATACACCCGTGAGTGGTGTCAGCGTACTTAGGGACGCCTGAAGGGGCAGTTGCTCAGCTAGGCCTGGTAACTGGAGAAAGGTCAGAAGCGTCTATCTCCGGCAATGGGATAGACAGGGTAACAGGGAAAAGTTATCTTGTCCACCGGACAGGTTACCCTACCCTCAGGATCAGGTTACCCTGCCTTGGGGCTTGGGTTACCCTGCCCAAGGGTCTGAGTTACCCTACCTTTCAATACGAAGTCCCATGGGAATTTCAGGAAAAATGACCGCAATCTTTATCACGCGAAGCCCTGCATGATACAGGAATCTGAAGTTCCAGGGATGGTATTGCGCGAGCTACATAGCTTCAAGGAAGCTGTAAATTGAAGACATTATTCCTATCATACCCCTCCGGCCCCGCCTTGAGGCCTGGACGTCATGGGCAAACGGTTGTTTGGCAGTGCGCAGTTTAGCGAAGAGGAATCTTTGTAGACATGCTTGCAACACCGTATACGTCGCGGCCGTCCGGTCGACCGTAAGCTGTTCGCAGAATATACAAGGGGGCATAGGGTAGAAGGTGGAGTACCTCCTCCAAGTTGTTTGCAGCGAAATGGACCAAAACTGACAGAGTTAACGGGTGTTAACCGTGGGGGTCCCGAAGGTAGTCCCGGGTGGTGCCGGGGCGACTGGGAGAGTTTTTTACCTACCAAGCCCGAACGTGCACCCAAAGCTATAGGCTCTGAAAGGGAAGTGCAGAGACACTAAAAGCGTGATTCCTACCACAGGGAAGGTGGATCTGAGGTAGTGGTCATGGGTAGCGCCCATTAGATAAATCCTGGACTACCGCGCCCTGCGGAAGACACCGGAAGCCCGAGACCCGTAAATAGTGCATAGATAAACCGCTCACGGTAGCCTCCGGAGTCAAGTAGAGATCAATGCATATCGGAAGGGTGTCATAGATAGTGTAACGTGTTCGGGCCAGGCCCTAGTCACGTAGCGGTACGATAGGAGCAGATGGCTTTGTGGTCAACATGAAGCCAGCGCTGCTAGCTAAAGGAGGCTTCGAATGGGGTGTAATAGGAGATCAAAGAAGCAACTGTTCCACCAAGTATATTTTAAGAATACTGTCTGTCAAAGTCTGCTGTTTCCATCGCGGGAATCAGCGGTCTTTAAATACAGCATATCGCTTATCTCCAGTATGAGCAATATTGCAAACCAATGTTTGTATCAACCGATAGCACACGAAACAATTCACGTATCAACCGATACTGCCAAACTAAGCATAAAACAATGTGTGTATCAACCGATAGCACACGAAACAATACAAATATAAAATGATACTGTACCACCAAACATAAAACAATATGTGTATCAACCGATAGCACACGAAACCATACAAGTATCAAGCGATACTGTGAAACCAAACATAAAACAATATGTGTATCAACCGATAGCACACTAAACAATACATGTATCAAACGATATGGTGAAACCAAACATAAAACTATGCATGTATCAACCGATAGCACACGAAGCAATACCACTATCAAACGATACTGTGAAACCAAATATAAAACAATGTATGTATCAACCGATAGCACACCAAACAATACCAGTATCAAACGATACTGTGAAACCAAACAACATAGTACCCACACCGGTTATACTCCCAAAATAAAATAACCATTTCACCAAATAAAACAACCTAAGGAAATCCTAATAGCCGGTAATTCTGCTATTCTCCTGAAAGTCCGCTTAGGACCCATCCTTATCGTCATCGCTGTCGTGCAGCAATCTCAAGTTGTCCTGCAATCTCCATTCCGCGCCTTCCAACCATCTTTCCAGACGTTCTCCCATGGTGCCCTGCGCACAAAGCCACCTGACTCCCAGCAGTGCAGTAGGTCCATGAAGTTCCGCACTATCGTATCCTTCCACTCCTCTGTCTCAACATCGATCCGTCCGCAATCTTCGCAGTGATCGATGTAGAATATCTTCCAGTATGCGCTTTCGGGGATGATTTCTTGGTACAGTAGGTATCCTAAAATGAGGTCACGTCCCATTATGCTGACCTCTGCGTAGGTTGACATTTTTTGACTTTTTTTCGCGTAAGGACAAGTTTGTAATAGGGTGAAGGTTTTGTAAGAGGCTAAAGTTTTGGTGGTCTGGTAGTGCGATCTGTTTCCTTTGGCGGTTTAGAGGGCTGGTGGGTGGTATTTATGTTACGGTGGTGACCTCGCTTAGGTGTTGGCCTTGCTTAGGTGTCGGCCTTGCTTAGCTCTTTTAGGAAAAAAGGGGAGTTGCTTAATTTCAGTTTCTTCCGTCTCCATGCAACCATCACATTTTTCTCTGCTCAGGTAGCACCCACTACCGAAGCGGAAAACATCTGATACTGATTCTCCCCACATTCGTCCTCTCGATTCTGTTGTTATTTCTAAGCATTTGTTGCAGATGTGTATGAATGGTCGGTGTGTAAGGTATCGTCTAGGGATAATATCACAGTTCACCAACAGTCCTATTAGCTAATGGTGCAGTCTCCAAGACACTTGCTCATAGTTTGACCTCGTAAGGCTGTTGGATGGAGTGTTTTTTCTTTTCGCTACTGCAGGTACTCCACCTCGGCCAGCTGGGCTAGGTATGTTGCTTCATCTTCCATTACCCGATTTTCATCTTCGCTGCTTTCACAATCGCTCTCAAAGTGGCCTGACCAAAATCCGTCCTGTATCCCTTAGTCTGTGTCCGGGTGCAGGGGTTGGATTTCAGGCAGTGTTGGGCTCCACACCACCATCACATGGTTTATCGTAGGGGGTAACTCGTCCTCTGGTTTGTTGTTTTCCCACCATTGATTAACCGCTTCCATCGCATTTTCCAATCCTTCAAGGGGTTCCCAGCTATTTTCTGTTTCCGGATACCCCAACCATTTCACTAGAAATTGGTCACGGTCATATCGTTTTCTGTGGTCTCGTATGGTTTCCACTTCTCATTCCGGTTTCTCGTTAATCACTATTGGGGGTGGTTTTGCATGGCTCCTGGCAGGGAAGTAGATATCATCTTTAGGGCAGTATTTTTTCACGGTGGATGCATGGAATGTCACTTCTCGGTTTCTGTACATTCTGCCATCCATTTCTACCGTGTAATTTTGTGTATGCTCATCGTATCCCATTATCTTAAATGGTCCACGCCAGCACTGTTGCAATTTTTTGCTGCGTCCTGACTCTGTTGCGAATAAAGTTCCGTATACCAGTAATAGATTACCCTTTCCTACTGGTGTATGGTGTCTGCATCGTTTTGCTGCCATTCTCGTGCTTCTAAATCGTGCCATTTTAATCGCATTGAATGCCGCGTTCCGAATTGCTTGGTGCCTGTTTAACAATTCGTGGGCAGCCGGTAGTACGGAGTTCTTGAAATTTGCTAGGGGCAGTAGTGGGTAATTTTTTCCGAAAATGGCCTTATGTAGTGACATACCAAGAGTTTCTGACCATCCCGCATTCAGGTATGCTGCTGTTTCTGGTATGGCATCAAACCAATTGTTTTGTCTGGCGTTGNCGCCACTCCAGGTACCTCTTGTCGTACAATCACTCCACTTCGTAATTTCTCATTTATCCAGTTCATGAGTTTTTCCATGTAGGCTTCTGGGATCGAGTATGTTAGTTAGTTTCGTAGGTTGGTTAGGTCCTTTAGTCGAATGTTGTGGTTAATCTTACGCACTGGGGGTAGCGTTTCAGGGACTTTGTCCCAGAATACATCCTTGTATTCTTCCAACAATGTTTTTGTGGTGGTGTCTGACACAGCGGCTCGGAATTCCCTGCTTGTTGGTTTGCATAGCACACATAGTTTGTTATCGGCAAATTCCACTGCGGTATCCCCACACCTGATAAGAGCATTATGTCTTTTCAGGAATGGCATTCCAATCAGGGCTTCGTACTTTGCCAAGTTTCCTACCAACATCTCCTGATTTGTTCATTTCTTTTTCCCGATTCCTACGGTCAGTCCACATTTCTTATAGCTTGAAGAGCGGGACCCTTTCATAGCCATATTGACTGTTGTTGGTTGGGGTAGAGGCTCCGTAGGAATGCCATTGGTAGAGATAAAGGTGGCGCTAATTATGTTGCAGCCAATTGTTCCCGTGTCGAATAGTACCTTTGCTGGATGGCCTTCTATGTGAATTGTTCCTTCAAGAGTGTCATGGGGCCTTATTGCCAATGTTGGTTGCGTTCATAGGCTTTCCATTTCCACTGAGTTAATTTCCACCTTGTCATATTCGGTTGCTTCCATGCAGTTTGTGCTAGCCTCTCGCTTAGCGGCCTTTCCTTTTCCTTTTTTGGAATAGCAATCCTTTGCGTAGTGCCCCTTTTTCCCACATTCAAAACATGTACCTTCCCCGCGTTGTTTCTGCTTTTTTTCTTTCTTGTCCTTTGAATGCTTGCGGTGTGGTTTCTCCTTTTTCGTATTATCCCGCAATGATGATCCTTTACTGCTCTTTTACTGGGGCACGTGGGTTCGGTAAACTCCTGTCTCATACAGGATAGCGTCCTTTTGTTCGGCTCGCTTTACTATCTTCCCAAAGGAATCACCCTCCTCTTCCATTGGTTCTACCTCCTGCCATAGTCTGGGGTACATTGCTTTATACAATCTTTGTCATAGTGTGTACTGAGATACTGTCCCGACAGGCAATCGTCCATGATACATCAAGAGATCTGTCGCGCCCAAGGTTATTCTTTCTGTTTTGCCATTTCTTACTTGATGGATATCCTTGAACCTTTTGTATAGTTCTTCCGTATTTCGTGAGGATTGGAATCTCTCTCTCAAGTACTTTATCAGGGTCGTTTCTGGGATTTTTTCCCCACTCTCATAGTGGTTCATTGCTTGATAGTATGCTTCCTCTGCCTTTCCGGTAGAGAAGCTTCCGAAGTATGCTCCGCTTCCTTCCCTGGTTTTCTCTACTCCATGTAGGGCAAGGTATTGAGAAGTTGTTATAACCCACCGGTCAAATACTTCAGGTTTTAAGTCGTCCTTTTCGCCTGAGAAGGAGGCTGGCAGCAGAAGTTTGATTTCAGGTCCTGTTCGCCCGGCCCCTGGGCCGGCGGCCCGGCAGATTCGCCTTCGGACATATTGTGTTCGGACTCTTCGTTGTTGTCTGACGAGCTTTCTGGAGAGTCGCTGGGGGATTCGTCTGGTGGCTGCCTAACTACCGAGTGATCTGATGCTTCTTCGTTGTCTTGTTTCTTCTTAGGTGTCCAGACAGGTATGCTATCTTTCTTTGGTGATTGCACCGGTGCCTTCCCTTTGCTGGAGCTGGGAGGAAATTGCCCAGGAAGGCTAGTTGCTGCCTTTGCTAATTCGTCAGTTGATTCGCTAAAGGTCTGCTTGGCCAAGTCTCGTGCGAGTTGTCGTTCTGCTTCGTCGATCGAGAATTCGCTCTTTGGCACTTTCTGTTTCTTGGGTTGCCTTTTCTTGATAAGGCCTTCACGTGGGACCTGCTTCCCACTTCGAGTCTCCAGTGACTCAATGGTGTCGTGTTGGCGGAGCCGAACCTTTTGTGGTTCTGCCGCTCCCCGGGGCTAGCTTCGCTGTTGGACCTTTCGTAGGTTGATCAGACCAGGTCCCTGCAGGATTTCTTAACCACTTGCTGAGGTTGAAAAAATGTAACGTGTTTGGGCCAGGCCCTAGTCACGTAGTCGTACGATAGGAGCAGATGGCTTTGTGGTCAACACGAACTGAGTGCTGCTAGCTAAAGGAGGCTTCGAACAGGGTGTAATAGGAGATCAAAGAAGTAACTATTCAACCAAGTGTATTTTAAGAATACTGTCTGTCGAAGTCTGCTGTTTCCATTGCGGGAATCAGCGGTCTTTAAATACAGCATATCGCTTATCTCCAGTATGAGCAATATTGTAAAACAATGTGTATATCAACCGATAGCACACGAAACAATACAAGTATCAAACGATACTGTGAAACCAAACATAACACAATGTGTGTATCAACCGATAGCACACGAAACAATACAAGTATCAAACAATACTGCGAAACCAAACATAAAACAATGTGTGTATCAACCGATAGCACACGAAACAATACAAGTATCAAACAATACTGTGAAACCAAACAACCTAGTACCCATACCGGTTACAGATAGTCTAGTTCATAAGGTGCCTTGACTGTTAGCCACTGGCAAGACACCAATGCGCAGAAGTTTTCACTCCGGCAGGCAAAATGGAAATGAGCCGCAGAAACGATAACCGCATAAGGTGAACGCCGACCAGAGTGTGTCGACACATGCATGCCCGAAGGGTGNATATGCGGGGCCTTTCGGGATATACAGGCAGTCTTCCCCGTATCTGGTTTTTGCGTATAGCATTCCGCTTGCAATCTTATAAGAGGACAAGTCTTCTATGCAGTCCATATTCTCATTCATCTTCTTCCAGATTGGTTCTTTCCAGTATGCTGCTACCATGTGTGCTCGGAACATTCCGATCATTTCATTGACTGTTTGTAAGGTGTCGCGTTCGTCTCCTATCTCGCTTCCTCTGGTTGTCTCAGGTAGGTCTTCCTTCTCATTGTCTTCTAAGACATCGTAAAGCCCGTGCCGGTATTCTGTCATTCTCGGGGGGCATTACGGAGACTATCGTCTCATTGGTAAGGCTTTCTAGCCGTTCCGCTAGTCTAATCGGTAGTGGGCTATCAGGTCCTAGCATTCGGAATGCTTCTATGGTCTCGGTCGTGATGTTTTCTATTGGTTCTGGCTCCGGCATCTGGAATGCCGGGGCTTCCAGGTTTAGCAGTGCCGGAATTGCATAAGACCTGGGCGTCGGCTGGGCAAGGGTGGATGGTCCTTCTCCCGCAATAATTCGTCTTTCGCCTGTGGTTTGTTGCCATTCCCAGTCATTGATTTCGGGGGACTCCAGAGGGCTCGGGTCGATTTCTGTACTTGGGGGGCTCGCTCCTTCACTAAGTGGGTAAGGGGTCGATTTTCCCCATCGTCTAGGCTGGTTGTTCGTGAATTTGATCTCGGTTTGATGATATGGGCAATGATCCACGTAACAGTGTGGGTAGTGTAGGGCGCTATGTTGGAGTTCTTCCAGTGGCGTACTTCGCAGGGTACACTGGTCACCCCAATCGTTTCCTGCAGTGATTGAGCAGGGGCTTTCGGGGGGTACAGGGGCCTCGTTGGGGTACTCAGTATAGGAGAAAGGAGGGGAAGTAGGGGAGAACTCATGCATGGTCTCCATTGTGTTTGATTCTTGCTCGTAGACCATGTTATCCGAGATATCATCCGATTCCTTCGTATAATTGTGGGCGTAGAGTGGATTCAAGTCTGATTCTCCCTCATATATCCCGAAATGGGCATCAGCTAAATAGTTCGTGCTTCCTGGTGCGTAGACTATTTTTGCGTCATGTTTTCCCAAGGCACTTAGCCATCTCACCTGCTTCCTGCTAGGGTTCTTTGCTTTTTTCAGGTGTGTTAAGGGTTGGTGGTCTGTGACTATCGTGAAGGAGTTTCCCATTAGTACATTGTGTAACCGATTAGGCGCTTCCACTATTGCTAAGGCCTCTTTATCGGTGGTCCCATAGTTCATTTGAGCGTTGGTGAACTTTCTGCTGTGTAACGCGGCTGGTCGTGCCGTCTCATAAGTGGGTCCCTGTCCCACCTATGCTCCATCTCCTAAATCTGAGGCATCTGTAACCAACCAAATTGGTGACTCGCTCCGTATGTCTATTGGTCGCATGACTTGGTGATCGATAATTCGCTTTCGGACCATATTAAATGTGGTCTGGTGGGTCATTGTCCATACGAATTCGGCATTTCCCGTTGGGTCGGTTAGCGGTGCCATCAGCGTAGCATGGTGTGTGAGAAACTGGGCCACATAATTCACTATTCCTAGGAATCGTTGCAATTCCTTCTTGTTTTTTTGTGTTTCCCATTCTGCAATGGATGGTATTTTCTGGGGGGAGGCATGGATCCCCTCGTTGTCCACTATGTGTCCTAATACTTCCAATTTGTCCG